>OZ004330.1:1949148-2306648 GCA_963924455.1 Pelagia noctiluca | reverse complement strand
ACAGAATGAATTGTTGACCATAACATAGCTATGAAAGAATTCTAGAGGCCTATAATTTACGCAATGCAAAGTGTAACTACAAAATATTTAGGCCTGTAGATGAAGAAGCAAAGCATGATGGGAAGTGAACACCCTTAAACCAGGTACAACATGCATCGGCAAGTAACTTTTATTTATCGAAAGGCGTCAACTTTGTTGATGTTGACAGGAAGGATGTACAAACATAGATACAAACAACCTAAACATCCGTTTCTTCGCAAAGCTGAAATAATTTTCTCACAATTCATGAAGGAAATGATTGAAAAATATTGACACAAGTGATATTAACAAACATTAAAATCAAACAAGATAAACTAAGCAAATATGAGGTTTCTCTCGACCCTGCTGAATAGATTAACATTTTAGGCTGAAAATTGTTTCAGGCTTCAGAGGTAGTCATGTGATTACTACACGCTCTTTTAGGGAACCATTTATTTCTAGGAACTCTATCTCTTTAGGCCAAATCCCCTTGGGGATCGTCTAGGCAGTACTGTTGAGGATTTTCAGTACTATGGGAGGGGGGGGGGGGGGGGTACCATCAATACTGTAGAGGATACCATACTGTGTGTGGGGGATACCATCGGTACAGTGGAGGATATTCAGTACTGTGGATGGAAACCAGGATAACAGGTACAATCTCGTAGCTGCTGAATGCTTATGGTATCCTCAACAGTACTGAACATACTCAGCAATACTGATGGTATCCTCACAAAGTATTGATATTGTCCCTCGTGGTCCTGAAAATATACCCCACAGTACTGATGATATTCCTGCACAGTACTAATGGTATCCCTGCAAATTACTGAACCCCCTCTAAAGTACTGATAATATCCTCCATGGATGGTACCCCTACACAGTACTGAACAACCCCCGCAGTATTTTAGGTATCCCTCAATAGCAATGAAAATCTTCAACAGTACTGATGATATTCCCCGCAGAACTAATGGCATCCCTCCAACTTACTGAACACCCACTAAAGTACTGAAGGTACCCTTCACATTCCTGCAAAAGGTTCCCTACGGAGCTAATAATTTCGAGAAGAAGGCCCACTAGACTAATTTATAAAATGATTACAAGATACAGTGGAAATCCATATTAACAAAGTTCTTAACAAAAATAGAAAGTGCTGAAAATCCTCCTTAGAACTAATGGTATCCCTCAACAGAACTGAACACCCTCAACAGCATTGAAGGGTAAAATTATTACAAGATACCGAGCCAACTCTCTAGAATTTTGCTCTTCTAAATCTCTTCGTAATAAAGTTCTTCTCAAAGATAGAAATTTCATTAAAAAGACCTTATCAAAGACGAGGCGAGCAACTTCCTGCAACATATTAGAAATTCTCAAACAAATGGGACTTTCGGCTGATTTCTACAAATTGAAACGGATTTTTATACTAAGTCTCTCAGAGATTTCTAAAACCGATTTTCCCAGGATGACTCTTGTTAGATCACATATTAGAGATATTAGAATAAGGGATTTTCCTCAGATTGGAATGCAACTTATACGTATTAGTACCGTATGAAAATGTTTGAGCTTTCAATTTGAACTTAAGAAGACTTCAGGAATATCCCGGAAAGTCTTTTGCGTGACTGGGTGGCTAGATTAAGTTTTTCATTTCGCAATGTTATCATTTCTAATTAAGATTCGGAACTAGCTGAATTGGTAGGGTCATTGGCAAAATGAATCATGGCCTACCATGAGTATAATAGTGGTCGTCAGTCATTAAATCAGTTTAGCACATTTGATGCAGAGGCGAGACTCAAGGGGATGGTATTTGGGGTGTGACCCCCCAGTCAGAAAATCTGATTTTGCAGGGTAGATTTATACGATTCTACAGGGCATATAAGGACATTTGGCATATTTCAAGAAAGCTTTTGATTTTAAATGATCTCGTCTAGTAAACATTGGCCCACCTCTTAAAGAAAATAGCAGTAGGCTACATAAAATAACACACCAGTCATGCAGAGACCACCCCTTAATCAGTCTTAATCAGTGTTTTGTTAATGGGAAATTACCTGGTTTTGGCAAGGCATTTGGCAAAATTTGCAGGGTAGTTGTGACAACACCCCTCAACCAAAACTCGAGGAAGGAACACATGAAAACAATTATCCCACAAAATAGATACTTATAAGCAATGAAAAGTAACAGAATGAAGAACCAAATAGAACACTGAACAGATAGACAACTCCACAACAGATCTCGATTCACGGAATGCACGATGGGATATTCACCTTAGCAACACGTAGCAACCACTCTAGTACTGCAGCTTTGAGTAGTATTGAACTAAAAAGGTGCAATATTGGTTTTGACAATTTGCAGTATTAGTCGTTGGGGAAGTTAAAAAGGGTACTGGCTCTCTGTAACTTAAAGTTTCATGCTAACGCAATCATCAGACAGACTGTAATCATTTTGCCACTTGGAATATGGGAATCAATTGACAATGTATGTGTAAACTTTTGATGGATTTTTATGCTGTTTTACTGATTGCAAATAGGACTCTTTTCAAAAAAATGATCTAAAATATGCAATAAAGCAACAAAGCACTTTACCTGTTTAATGACTTTTAAAACACTTGTGCACTGATTTTAGATGACAACTCCTTCTTCAAAAACTCCTTGCTTATATTTTGACCATCACTAAAATCCCAAATCATAAATAATTTCTTCCTTAGTTTATTATTGTTCATTGTTGTGAAATATGACGTTAGCAAAATTTCCTAAACGTTCCCATCAAAATTATGTTGTTGTGCCTCGTCTGACGCAAGTTATGGGAATTTTAGTCTAGGCCTAGCCCTCACAGCTTCGCCATTTTTCCGCCATTTTGAATCTACCTAAGCAATAATTTCGATAGGCCAGTGTAGGCCCTCTTCTTCGTAAAGTCTGCCCAGGCCCCACAACTAGCCAACCAGCTCAACATTAAGAAATATCCAATGTTTCAAATTGGTTTAATTAGGCTTAACAAATGGTTGGTTTGATCCAAACAAAAACTTATAAAAGTTTCAAGCATAATTCCATTTTGAATATCAATCGCCATTTAATTTTGAAAGATGCCAATTAACTGTAAGCTAATAAATTGTATCGAATTTAACGAATCAGTGGGATCTTCAGAGCTACATGACCTACCGTTAAATGTGGGTCAATGGGGAGTGCCAACTAAGGTCTCTAAGTCTTTGTGATACAATTTGTAATAACAATACTTTGCTACTTACTTATTACGTCATTTTTCCTAGATTACCCAGAATACACCTTTTCTCTTCAACTTGTATCTATCAACGTAAACGAGGTGTACCACCATATGTCTCTAGACCTTAGTAATACCATTAGTAATAACAATACTTTGCTACTTACTTATTACGCCATTTTTCCTAGATTACCAAGAATACACCTCTTCTCTTCAACTTGTATCTATCAACGTCAACGGGGTGTGCCACCAAATGTCTTTGTGATACAATTTGCAATAACATTACTTTGCTATATACGTGTTAGTTAGATATACTGGCTATATTATTTTTTACTTTGCTCTATTTTGATGTAATTCATTACATAATTTTTACTAGATTACCCAGAATACACCTTTTCTCTTCAACTTGTATCTACGAGGTGTGCTGCCAAAGGTTTTATGTCCCTTTGATACAATTTGCAATAACAATACTTTTCTACTTATTGTTATTAGTTAGTTTATGTGATACCGGGCGTTCATTAGCTATGTTAGCTATATTATATGTTATCAAAATATGTGTTACTCTACCTTACGTCATTTTTCCTAAATTACCCAGAATTCACCTCTCCAACTCGCATCCTGTACAGTGTATTAAGAGCCCGGGGCCTCTAAACCCTCCAAGCAGAAACAACCCTGAGCCACTGGCAGCTACGTCAACACGGAGTGGACTGGGGTAGACAACTGGGGGAGACATCACCAGCCCTAGGGTAGAAATCTCTACCCTAGTTTATCAAAAGATCGATTTTCCTATTCCTCAAAATCAGCAGAAAAACCTTCTATCATTACTTAGCGAGATAAATACTGAAATCTTAAATCTAATATGGCCAAATTGCAAAATCTTTTTAGGCTGTGACACATAGGCCAATGTCAGGAAGACTCCAAATTTATAAAGCAATGATCTAAAGTTATCACAAGAGGTGCCTTAGTATAAGACATCTACTATGTACTAGGGCAGTATAATTATAGGCAGCCCCAACAAGTTGAATTCTCTCTTATTTGCGCACCCCATCCTTTTGGGACTGGCAACGCCCTTGGCCTATAGGGCATTCCTGTCACAAAACATCTGATAGATAAGGGGGTTTTTCTACTTTATGTTGTTTTTCAATTCAAATTGGTAAACAAGAGACGTTTAGAAAGGACAGGAAAGTACGAAGGGAAAGATAGATGTGATATTACACTACTAGGAAAAGGCCTAGAATCGGTCAACTTAACATTGCTAGAACCAAGAAAAAATAATCAATAATGGATAAAAGAGAGCAAAGAAAGTTCTAAGAAGATTGGAATCATTCATAAATAAATCTGATAAACAACTTTCATTTGTTAAGAAACTTTCAATAATTTTAAAGAAACTGGTACCCATATAACCAGTAACTCACAATACATTTTTTTGTTTCTTTAAACAATTGAGAACAACAGAGAGTTTTACAGGCTTTATTGCATGATTTAAGCAAGTTCCTCATAAATCGAATGTAATCCTATAAAACTATTTCTTAAAGTTCTAAGAAACTTATAATTTTTTCATTGTTATGTTACTTATATTAGATTAAGGACCAGTTTGGTCTGTAAAGAAAAGAAATACAGAAAAGAAAGAATTGATTCTTTTCCTCTCCTAAGACAATAATGAATGATATAAAATCTTAATTGCGATGACTTGAGGCAAGTTTCTTATAGACAAGAATTTTCATGCATCAATACGGTACTCATTGAACACTTGTCAATGGTCAGTTTTTTGGCTTTCTCTTGAAAAAATGTGTTTATTCTTTAGATTCAATTGGGGAGGGAGGGGCATTGGTGCAATTTCAGGGCAAGAAGGCAAGTGTTTGGGTAAGTGCAACATAAACTGAGAATTAGGGGTTTGAAGGTGCTACCCTAGAAAACTTTTGTAGCCATACCCACTAGATTGGCCTAAAATTGCACCTTTGATCACACTAACATAATCAGCGCACATCAAAAAGACACCTTTACCCCCCCTTACCCTCTTAGCAAAGGGCCAAGGGGCAATTGTCCCCCACACCCCCTTCTCCAGCGCCCCTCCAAATGAAGGAAGATATGATAACTCACAAGGCTATTCAATCCCTGATATAAGATGTAGGGTAGACATGTTTCTTTTTTTGTAAGAAAATACTTAATAAGGAAGCAGTACTCGACTTAGAGGTTAAGTGGTGAGAATTTTAAGAAGGTCAGTATTGAGTTTTTCATACCTAAGAAAGTTTTGTAATTGGCTCCTACCAAAAATGGTAGAAGACAGAAACTCTTTAGAATTTGGTACTTCAACAAGGAGCAAAGCCTCTCTAAAGTCTATTCTTAATATGACCTACTCTTCTATGATGATTTTCCAATGAATTTGTTGGTATAAAACTTGAATGAAAAATTCAAGTCAAATTTTGCTAAGAAAGTCTTAAAAAGTTTTAGTGATGGAATCAGTAAATTGCTAAGAAAGTTCCAGTAATGAAATCATCTGAGACTTTCTTATAAAATAAAAAACCTGTTTGTAATGTTGACAACAAGGCTTATACATCTCTGATATACAGAGAGGGGGATACAAGGTATGTAATGTTGATAACAATAGGGGGATAGACATAAGCCGTAACTCGGATTCACAGTGATTCTTAAAAAAGATCGCACAGCTTGGGAAAATTCAAATGTCTTGAAATCATTCTGAACTGGGTTTTATTATCCTGCCATTAAAAAAAGCTCAAGTTCTTATGGCAAATTTCTAAAGGTGTAGGTAGTAGTATAAATGATTAAACAAAGATGAAAAATAAAAATAGAACTAAATTTGTTAAAGTAAGGCACCCTACTGAGTGATTCCACACTCAAAGATATTCCATAAAAGAAATGGGCGTAAAAGGATTAGAGAAAAAGGATTTTTGTAAACCAACGATGTACAAATTTTTTTTATAAGAACAACCTTTAGAACAAACACCCGACTGAAATTTAGGACAGTATTTTTTCTATTGAAACTATACTTTTTTTATTAGGAACCGTTTATAAAAAAACTGTGGGGCCAGATTTTCAAAACTTGAAATTTTGGTAGGATAT
Source organism: Pelagia noctiluca (assembly GCA_963924455.1). Taxonomy (NCBI): domain Eukaryota; kingdom Metazoa; phylum Cnidaria; class Scyphozoa; order Semaeostomeae; family Pelagiidae; genus Pelagia; species Pelagia noctiluca. Next base: position 2,300,345 of record OZ004330.1, on the reverse strand, counting down.
TGTGGGTGAACCAAAAAAGTTTTTGTATTTTTCTAATTTATTGTAAATTCCTATAAGTTCCTTATAAAAAAACATCTAGAAAAATACAAAAAACTTTATCTAAGAGAGGTTTTATTCATGAGGAACTCCTGGAAAACCTTGTAGAGTTAAGTTATAGTACTAGAACTTTCTGATGTTATATATTGCTAGAGAACACTATCCTGACTTGCTACTCAGATGAGGAAGAGTCACACCCAAAGTTTTACTATGTTTCAAATTTCCCTCTCCATCCTCAAGTTCTGCACAGATCAAAGACCATTCTGACATACTAATCTAATCAGTGTCAGGGGCAAAGTTTTATTGGTTTTTTTGTTTCACAATGTTTCAAATTTCCCTCTCCTCCTCAAGTTCTGCACAGATCAAAGACTATTTTGACATACTAATCTGATTAGTGTCAGGGGCAAAGTTTTAGTAGTTATTTTTTATCACAATGTTTCAAATTTTCCCCACCACCCTCAACTTCAATACTGATCAAAGACTGTTTTACAGAAACAATAAAACAATATAGAATCAATTGTATTCTATTAGAAAGTCAATTAGTTACTTTTAAAAAAAGCGTGTAAAACTCTTTCCTATATTTGGACAAACGCCAGTCCTGAATAAGAACATACTTTTTTATCAGAATCTCTCCACAAAGCTTTAGAACTTATTATTTGTGCCCTAAATTTCTTGAGTATTTTTACAGATTCATATTTATCTTATGTAATAAAAAAGATATTATCTTGCATGTCAAAACTTTACAGGGGCCTAAATAGGTTACTAAATCAGCTGATTATAGCTAAGATTTTAAAAACGGTTTATTTAATTCTGTATGTAAACTTTTTAGAAAAAAAATTATATAATTTGTAGTGAACTTTTTCACATAGACTCTCATTTCTCATTCTTAAATTTCTAATTAATGTTTCTAAAACTGTAGACTCTCGTTTAACTAATATAAAAATTATCGTAGTATAAAAGATAATAATTCTCATTATTGTGTAGATGATCAACGCTAGACTCAAAGGGTCACAACACGACTTGTTGTGTAAGTAGAGGAACGACCCATTCTAGCCAATGTTTATAAGAAATTGGGCGTCTTTAGAAATAAGGCAATAGAAATCGTAATTCTAAGAAACTAGTTGAACAAGGAAAAACCGTTCATACAATTCAGCCTATTTGGTAATTGTTCAGAAACGGGTACCCTAATTAATAAAAAATCGGAAAACCCAAGGGATGGAAAATAATCTTCTTTAATTAGTAGGCCTAAACTTTTCACAACTCATTCATAAAATGTCTCTCATAATAATGGGCGTTCATGAGAACAAAACAAAGGACATTTTACAAATAAATTTGCTAGAATACTGAAAATAGCCTAAATTCGGGAATGGAGAGTTTTCCATTCAATACAAAAGCCCAAAAGGTTAAAGATTAGACCTTATAGCAGGTCCGAGGACGGAAAACAATAAGATTTAGGCCTAACGTGATGAAATGAAACTTACAGCACTGAAGTCCAACAGATCACTTAGTTCCTTGTCGTTCCCAAGATTCATATCTTTTATATTTCAACATAAATCTGTCAATTCTCGCAGCAGGATAAAAATCTGATATGATTTCCTATTTCACCAGAATTGCGAGGGATCAGTTACCAAGCTTTTCATCACTTTTCTCACACACAGGAAAATCCAAAAAGCTTTGATAGATTTCACGCCAGCCAGGCTTTCCCTGCACGATTTCCAGTGCCTGACGATGAAACGAGCATGCAGGGACAATTTTCACTACCATCTAATGTTTTTTCCCAGTGTAGAATTTCAAGAATAATGCAAAATTTTCCAAGCGATTGACTCTCTTTGTGAGCGATAAACGTTCATTCTTCTCTACGCGTGGCGAGAGATTCCTTTTCAACCTCATCGACCATTATGAAAAACGTCGCGCAGCCAAAACTCGTAAAACGGCCTGGGCCTCAATTGTCTTCGGGGTGCGGAAAACACAATAAAACGACGCGCTGAATGAGAATTTCAACCAATCACAGCCCAGGAAACTAAGTCTATTGTTCTAAAACAATAGGTACAATGGATTATGAACCAAAACTGGGCACTGATTGGTTATTTTCCAAAGATCCAAATCGGGACTCAAAGTTACCATTAGCTAACTCACGCTTTGTGCTCTGCGTGTTGCCTATTGTTTTGAAAACAATAGCCGAGGGGGGAATCTTCTTCAGATGGGGCTGGGGTTTACTGAAGTTGGGGAGGGGGGCTCCTAAAGGCACTTTGTTCGGTCGCTATCGTCTTTGCGAATAGGGGTGGGCCGATTTTTATCTCTTGCACGAAATAAGAGAGCTAGGAGAGGGGTTTAGATGCTGTACATATGTAGAACAGTGTAGAATTCAGGCAAATACATTTTAGCAAGAAATATAAAATTTGAGTAGGGCCTGAAATTTTTATTTTCTGAAAAATTTGTTAGTAATTTTTCGTGGACTCCCTTCTTTTTAATCTAGAAACCCGATATTTTTTGCATTGGTGGGGTTTCGATTCACGAACCCTACCATCCCCACATTGTAAGGCTACCCTTGTTGTTGTTAGCCAATCTTATTGCATGTTTATTAGGCCCTCGTGAAAATTTCTTACAAATATGACTGAAAACACGTTAAACATCCCCCTGGGAAAATGCACGAAATAGATTAGTAAACAGTATGGGTAGCACCACAACTTTCTGAATGAGACTTAACCAATCGCAGCTAACAATTATAAGTCCAGTGTTCAAGAACAAAAGAAATTATGAATGAATTGTTACAATTGTCATCGATCAGATTATCCACTGTGTTACTCCATGCGAGGGGCCTAAGAAACGATAGATTAACTCACTGCTGCGAAATGATTGGCTGATCCTGTCCCATTCAACCAATCAAAATCAAATCAGAACATCAAAATCCGCTGAACCCCTGAATGAGATTTTTATCCAATCAAAACCCACGAAACAATACTACGAACCAATCACAGTCAAGAGAACAAAACCTTTTGTCTGCGGGCTCAATGAAGATCTTGCGGACAAAACAAAATGGCGGATAATTCTCCGCAGCAACAAAGCCAGCATGCCTAAAACAATAAACCCACGTTTTTGTTTTTAACATGTCGTATTGTAGAAAGTATACTCAAAGCACGGTTTATCATTTTTGTTTAGCAAACACAAATGGAGTTTTCCATGTTGATGAAAGGACCTGCTTGAGGCGAACTGATGTTGTTAGATGACCGCAGCCTCGTGCCATGTTAGCCCACCTCCTTTATTTTGCTACGTGTTCCAGGGGGAGTTTGAGAAAGAGCGAGGGGGTAGGCCTAGCCAGTTTAGTAATGCGAGGGGGTAGGCCTAACCAGTTATGTGAGAGAGTAGGCATTGTTAGTTTATAGTTGATAGGCACATACGCTTACTATCTTCGCAAGGTATAGGTTCAAGGTAAAGGGCCCACTGAATAGGTAAACTGATCGAGCAGTGTGACCCTGGTCCTTCCTCTCGATGTGACCACACCTCGTGATTCCTTTTGCCTTTTCGCCAGGAATTACAGAGAGCTGGCTACTTCTTTCCTCGCACTTTGTGACAGTTCTGAAGGTGGTTTCGAGCCCGGGACCCTTTGAACAAGGGTCGAGTGATCTAACCACTTGACCATCCCCGCCACTTAGGCCTAACGTAGGCCTAACTAGTTTAGTAATGCGAGGGGGTAGGCCTAACCAGTTAAGTAATGGGAGGGAGTGGGCCTAACTTGTTTAGTAATGCGAGGGGGCAGGCCTAACCAGTTAAGTAATGCGAGAGGGTAGGCCTAACTTGTTTAGTAATGCGAGAGGGAAGGCCTAACCAGTTGAGTAATGCAAGGGGGTAGGCCTAACTAGTTTTGAAATGCGAGGGAGCGGGCCTAACTAGTTTAGAAATTCGAGGGAGTAGGCCTAAATAGTTTTGAAATTTATTCTACAATTGTGGGGTTTTTGGTAGAAAGGGGAGAGAAATGGGAGTAAGCAACGAGAATCTGTGCAAGGTAATAGCGTAAAATTCATTTATTTAGGCCCTGTTTCCATCAGGGCACAGTATCACGAACATTATGTCATTGTTATCATTATTACAACTTTATTACAGTGTCAGTAATATTGAGCAACAATTCTAATTAGGGCATTACTTGTCCGCACCACCTAACTTCATAGAAGTGGTCCTAGTGCATTTAACAGCCGTGGATATCGAAACATGAAACGAGTGAAAATGGTTTTGTAGAAAACGAAACGGGCAGATGGTATTGTGGTAATGCAAGGACTCTCCCTGATGCTGAGGCCTATACCTAATGCAAAACTTCTCTTTCCCTAGTCGTTTCTACTCGTTTTCTACTTGCCTCCGACCTGTTTCGATTCGTTTCATATTTTAGTAAATGCATTGAAACTGCACCCGCTTCAGAGTAAGAAATTTTGTGTTTAAGGTGCATACCAGTCTTGGCCTGGTTCCAACAAAGGCACTGTGGCATGCATTACATCACTTTATACAGTATACTGTTGGGTATGGATGTATGGGAACGATTGATTTTAATTAACGATAGCAAAATGCAGAACGAGGCTTGATAAACTTTAAACTCAGTTTATGATCTAAGAACAAAGGGCCCACTGAATAGGTAAACTAATCGAGTAGTGCGACCCTGGTCCCTCCTCTCGATGTGACCACACCTCGTGATTCCTTTTGCCTTTTTGCCTGGAATTACAGAGAGATGGCTAATTCTCTCCTCACACTTTTTGACAGGACTGAAGGTGGTTTCGAACCCGGGACCCTTTGAACAAGGGTCAAGTGATCTAACCACTCGGCAATCCCAGCCACAAAATCTAAACCGAGGGCAAAATAAACATGGTTGATGGCCTTTTTCTCAAAGTTTACGAGAAATCTCGGCCATCCCCCTACAGCATGAAAGACACGAGGTCCTTCTGTAATCTCAGCCAGTCTGGCCATCTTGATGACGTCATAGAAGGCGTAATTGATAAGCTGGCCACAAGCTGTGATTAGTCTCAGATGATGAGGAAGCGCCAGGTTTTCTGACATCTTTGATTTATTAAGACAGTGATGCGTAAGGTATTGGAAACCCGCAACTGAAAGCTAGTCATTTTAAGCATGGTTTATAGAAATAGATGGTTAGGAAACCCATCGTTGTACGTCTTTCTTTCACAGTTGATGTTGAACAGTACTTGAAAGTGCACAACGTATGCCCATAGTTTTTAGAAGTAGATGGTTAGGATGTTGTACGTCTATGCTTGGTAGTTGATGTTGAGCACTACTTGAAAGTGCACAACGTATGCCGATAGTTTATAGAAATAGATGGTTAAGAAACCCATCGTTGTACGTCTTTGTTTCACAGTTGATGTTGAAACAGTACTTGAAAGTGCACAACGGATGTCTTATCCTTTCTCCTTACATGAACAAATTTACATGTAAATATTGCCTACAGCTAGTCATTTTAAGACGTTTTAGCTTGTCTCGTCTCGTGCCCTGTCAAGGCCCAGGTTTCAGTTGGTAAGCAATACACTGATCTCAAAATAAAGACTGGATCGAGCATCTGTCATTCTGAAATGAAGTCGATTAGCAGCCATATTGGGAGGTCCAATTCAATACATTGAGATTACTGGGGAGTACTTTTTTCTTTCATGATTTTTGGAAAACTAGGAATAATCAGCACGAGACTGAATAATCGTGCAGCTTTTGTTTAACAAAGAATCAAGTCAATATGATTTCTTTGGCAGCCATATTGGGAGGCCAAGTGGAAGCCGAAGTACACGCATTTTTTTATAAGCTATTTTTTCAGCTGGAGCTCAGTACTGAAAATTGCTTAGCTGAAGGGTGAATTTGAGTACTCAAAAGTGCTTAGAATTGCTTAGCTTTTTTATTAAGAAATTTGTTTCTTAGAATACTATGTCACAAGTTGTTGTACAACATATGTCGATAGTATCTTGCATTCAAAAGTGTGCCGGGGTATTGATATTCACTGTAACCTACTTCTTTATAGCTGCTCACAACTTTTCATTGCCAATTTGATCAGTACTTAGATGTTGTAATTGCTTAGCATTCCTCTATCCAGTACTGGAATTGCTTAGGTTTTTGTGTTGTCGAGTACTTACTTGCTTATAAAGCAATTGCCTATAAGAAAAAATACGTGTAATAGGCTTCAAACATTTGGCTCCAGAGAAGAATGATCGATCCAAACTTGATTTTGAGATCATGGAATAGACTTGCTCTGCGAGTCCTTGTTTCCCTGTGTGCACTCCGGTCAACTTATTACCGGAGTGACGTCTGCATATCAAAGAACACAGGGAAACAAGGACTCGTGTAGCAAGTCTAATCAGTGAATAGACTCCTTTCACAATGACGTAATGTGTTTGAAAGTGAGGCGAGAGATGTGATTCCCTGATGAGCAAAACTTCTTCATCATATCATTATGCTAAAATTACAACTACAAAACGACTCCATGCGTTGCTAAGAACAATGTACGCCTTTGAGATTTGGATCTACATGTTATCAAGAACAGCGATGTTCGTAGATGTATTTCAAAAGCATTGACGTCATTGGAAAAGTGGTTTATTCAACACTCGTTGATAATACCTCGTGGTCTAGTTGATACACAGTTAAGAAAACATTACGGTCTCACGGTCATTGAGCAGAGGAAGGTTAAGAATAAACTGAGAAACATATTGGGGATTGATTCCAATATATTCAAATTAAATGGTATGAAAGGGCCGTTTAATACACTCTTTTTTCTATAAGAACAGTTTTATAAGAGCACGAGCCTCAAAATTGGCCACAACTTAAGAACAAGCTAAGAACAAACCGAGGCTGGCCATTTTTGGCTCAATATGAAAGTTTGACGAAATAACCATAAGACAGAGAAATAATAAAAAAACAAACTAATGTACAGCACACAGGTAATGTCAGATGGTTGAGAGAGTCCAACTTTTAAACAATTATTACTACTGATAGCAAAAAAGGCTTCCCAACCATTGTTAAAGAAAGAATAATCCAATAACCCTCTATTTTTTAGGGTATCATCTTCATATAGTGCTCGTTATTTTTTCCCACAGCACTGAATATCCTCCTCCAGACCTCCACAATACTGATTGTTATCCCTTCAAAGTACTGAACATCCACCACAGTACTGGATGGAGTTCCCTAACCCTCTATTTTTTCACTCTCACTTTGCCTTCAGTCTGATCTCACAATCCTTTGGGTCTATCGTACCCTCGTTAGGCCTATATTAGATCAGGGCATAGCGTTTAGACAAATGTGTTATGCAGCTCCATAACAGTGGGCCTAGTTTGAAATATTCTATTACCCGCAACTAAGAACCTACGTTTTTAGGAGTTAGCCTTAACAGGTTCTTGAATAAATTGCAGTTAACAGCAGTAATAATGGTTTTAGTGGTTGTTTTTAGGTCTTTGCACAGTTTTTGAATACCATTATTATTGTTATTAAAAATTAACAAATTTAAAACTAAATTTTGTAATTTTTGACCTTAAAATAGGCTCAAAATGTTAAAATCTTGGGCTGTTAACAGTGGGCCCGATTTGAAACATCCTTGGACCATATATATATGTATATAAAGATGAAAGATGGAACCGACACTCCTAAATTTTTACGAGGCCGTCCAATTTTTCAAAAACATTTTCGGGCGAAATATAAAAGCTAACGTCACTAAAACAAGAAAATGCGAGCATACGTGCTTTTTCTAAAGATTATCAAGCCTCGTTTTGCATTTTGGCTGTCGGTAAATCAAGGGTCATTGTTTCCATACTTCAATTCTCTACAGTGAATATCTGCAGGCCTAATATCGAACCTTGACCAGAGTTAAGAAAAAACTCTCCTCGATTATACTGTATTCACACTGAAAACAAGACCAGCTTAAAGTAAACCAGGTTTTTGAATGGGATATTTGATTGGTCAATCCAAGAATTTGGATGCATTTGATTGGTTAAGAACGAACCTAGAGTAAACGAAGCTGGTTTACACATATTTATTCAAGCAACTACTTTATAAGCAAGGCAGTACTCGACAAGACAAAAACTTAAGCAATTCCAGTACTGGATAGAGGAATGCTAAACAATTTTTAAATTTTCTGTTCTAATCCAACTGGCGATGAAAATCTAGCAGCAGCTATAGAGAAGCAGGTAACAGTGGAAATAAGTAGCTACCCCGGCACAATTTTGTACGCAAGATATCACCAAGATTTGTTTTACAACAACTTGTGAGATAATAGTATTCTTAAAGACAGATTTTTAAGAAAAAGGAGCTAAGCCATTGCTGGGCAATTCTGAGTGCTCAAATTCGCCCTCTAGCTAAGCAGTTTGTAGCACTGAGCTTGAGCTGATATTGCTTATAAAAAATGCGTGTAACCGTGCCAGTGCGGACGTGTTATCAGCACTATCACTGAGAGAACTCCTCCTTCGGATAATTCCTCCCATACAATTCATTTTTCTGTGTGTAAACCAACTTTCTAGTATCATATTGTATTCAAGTTAAATTATAATCTATTACACTCTTTTTATATGAACCAGTAAATTTGATTTGAAGCAGGCTGTTCTTAGATATTCCTCTATTTACAGCCTGAAACGTTCTTAAATTGTTCTTACTTTATAGGCCTAATGATTGGGCAGCCTGTTTTCGCTATCAGTTGTGTTAATTGGTTCAAATGAGGACTCTCTTCACCTTATGATATTATTTGTGTGCTGTCTATCTGCTCGTTTTGTAATTATTTCTCAGTCTCATGGTTATTTCTTATAATTCTTATATTGACCTTGAAATTGGTCAGCCTCGGTTTGTTCTTAGATAGTTCTTAAGATTTGGCAAAATTTGAGGCTCGTGTTCTTATAAAATTGTTCTTATAAAAAAAGAGTGTCGTTAAATTGCATCTAGAGTAATTCGGGGGTTAGAGGGTAAAATATGTCATTCTGTATGAAATGTTGCAGAATACAGCTTCACAGAGAAAGACTATCATGCCTCCATTAGACTGCTGAATAAAAAAATACATAGTGGGGTAACTCTATTTTGCTTCCCCCAGCATAGCCTGCGGTAGTTCTGAAGCATTTTATACAGAATGACCCATTTTACTCTCTGACCCGTTTTGCCCCGAATTACATATTGCAGAATTTAGAATAAACAATTTAACTGGACTGTTAAAAAGATTCAACCATGCTTCTATGACAAAACCAGAACCCTCGGCATTCACCCCTGATAAAGGCTAATTTGCAAAACTAAAAACATTTCGCATTATTTGCCGTAAAACGTAATTCATCAAAAGAATCGGCAACCGAAATACTGCGCATCAAAACTTCTACGTTAATTAGCTGAAAAACCAAACCCATTTTAACAAAGAAGAGTCGGTGGGAAAAAGAAGCATTAATTTGGAATCTTGAATGCGTGCCAATCGTATTGAAGCTCGAAATTCCTACTTTTGTGGATAAAAATCGGATTTGATCGTCCAAAAGCATTTTGGGCATCTACCGTGCTCTCCAACGTAGAGCTTTTGCACTTTCTTTGGGATAAAGCTAAGCTGTATTTTTATAAGAACTAATAAAATTGATTTGAAGCTGGCTGTTCTTAAACATTCCTCCATTTTCAGCCTGAAACGTTCTTAAATTGCTCTTGCTTTTACAATGGTTGGAAAGCCTTGTTGGCTATCAGAAGTGTAGAGTGTTTAAACTGACTCTCTTAACCATCTGACATTATCTGTGTGCTGTGAATCAACTTGTTTTGTAATTATTGCTCAGTCTTTTCGTATTATTTCGCAAAATTTTCATATTGAGCCAAAAATGGCCAGTCTTGGTTTGTTCTTAGTGTCGGCTCAACTGAACCCTTACTGAATCCTCTTTGATTTCTCCCTCAACCCTTACTACACCCTTATTGAACCCTCGCTAAACTCAAACTGAACCCACACTTACCCCTTGTTGAACCCTTGCTGGCCAATATGCACAGTATAAAAAAACCTAACCTTGACCTCAACCCTTAGGCTTCACACATTAAATCCTGAACAGTAATTTGGACTTAGACCGACATCAATGTTTGCAGCCTTAAAATAGGGTATCCCATATTTGAAATGACTATAGCTACATGTGATGGAGGCTTAGAGCTGGAAACGAGGTTGGGACACAGGACTATAACTTTGCCAGGCTGGAGGCTAGGCCAAGCCTTCTTTTAGTCACATATAAGTTAGGGCAGTTTCCTAAATCTGGTGTTGCTCCGTACCCAAACTAGCAAAGATAGGCCTCCCGTTTACACTAGAACTATGGATCCGTACCCATTTGGGTCTGCTATCTGGACCCATTTGGTATCGCTTTCCAAGTTGTAGCTATTTGGATCCGTGCTCGTTTAGGTCTAGTGTAAACGGTTGGAACGTTCCAAAACGGGTACGGATCGAAGTCGAGGCGAATTTCTCTGCGTTTTGTAATTAGATTCGGGTCAAAGTACTGAAAACGAGGCTGGACTTGGCTGTGGATCCGCTCCAGTGTAAACGTAATCGAAAATGGATCCGTTCCAGTGTAAATGCTAGCAAATATGGGCACGGTTCCAAATTGGATCTGTACACATTTGGATCCGTTCTAGTGTAAACGGGGTCTAATCCATAGGCCTAAAGAACGTCGCTGTAAGGGCCTGTTTATATGGGCAAAATTACTTCACCTGTAGGAAGTAATTTTCGAAGTAAATTTTAAGCACTGTTTATATGGGATTTTCATGCCGGGTCTGAGAGGCGAGGTAAATCCCAAGACGTCATAAATCGTCAACGCGTCATTGATTTTCCATTGTTATGAGTTCGAATATACTTCACCTCACCGGTAGTTTTGCGTTTATATGGAGAAATTTCACTTCACCTGGGTGAAACTTCACCTCCTGAGATGCGAAACTTTCCTATACCGGTAGTGTGGAGTGAAGTTTCATTTTCCGTATAAACGCAAACTGAGATTTCAATTGTTTTCTATAGGAGGGTGAAGTATCACATGCCAGCCCCGGGTCTGGCAGGTGAAGTAATTTTACCCATATAAACAGGCCCTTTGAAAGACTGTTTGTCTTTCCCTCATCAGAGGACCATTGCAGTCTCACCTTGTTTTTTAAATATAAATACCAGAATAGGACTGAATCGACTGTTTTTCTATTTCAGCTTGTACAGTTTTGTTTGCGAGGTAAAGAAGAAAGCAGTTATCAGTGTTTTAAACTAATGACGTCATAGAGTTACGATATAAACCAAACATAGTAAACTCAATTTAGAATACAAGATATAGGAATATAGATATACATAAAGAACTTGCTTATTAATAAATCTCCTTGCGAATCAATCACCCTTTGAATGCTCTGTGGAGCTATGAGCCCTTTCTGAGTTGCACGAAGAACTGGTAACTAGTACGGTGCGAAATGTATTGTGGGATAGTTTTATGGAACGATTCGCTTCGTAAACAAAACAAGTGTTCCACAAAAATATCCCACAATGCATGAGGCACGGTACTAGTTACCAGTTCTTCGTGTAACTCCGAAAGGGTTAATATTGAGGGAGATACTATCAGTACTGTGGGGATACCATCAGAACCGTAGAGGGATACCATTCGTGCTGTGAAGGGATAACATCAGTAGTGTAGAGGGATTCTATCAGTACTGTGAAGAGATATCAGTACTGTGGGAAGATACCATCAGTACTGTAGAGGGATACCATCAGTACTGTGGAGAGATACCATTCGTGCAGTTGAGGATAATCAGTACTGTAGAGGAATACCATCAGTACTGTGAAAAGATACCATCAGTACTTCGGAGGATATTCAGAAGTGTAGAGGGATACCATCAAGCACTATAGAAGTAATAGAAAATGTGTTTGTGTTTTCCCTCCACAGTGCACTGAATATCCTCATCATTACAAAGCATACCCCTCAAAAGCGATATAGATATTCCTCCACCGCACTGTTGATTTCATCCCATAGTGCTGATGATATCCCTCCACAATACTGAACATCTTCTACAGCACGGATTGTATCCCACACAGTACTGAACATCATCTAGTGAAAGGGGATAATATCCTCTACAGTACTGATGATAATCATCCACAGTACAGATGATACCCTACCCAGTGCTGAACATCCTCTAATGAAAGGATGATATCCATCCACAGTACTGATAATATCCCTCCACAGTACTGAACACCCTCTAATGAAAGGATAATATCCCCTACAGTACTGATGATAACCATCCACAGTACTAAAAATCCTCTAATAAAATGATAATATCACACTACATTGCTGATGACATCCCTCAACAGTACTGAAAAAATCCTCCCAGAGTACTGACGATATACCCCTTATTAAATTGTAATATCCCTCCAAAGTACTGAAAATCCTCCAAAGTACTGAACATCCTCCACAGTAATAAAAATCCTCCACAGTACTGATGATATCCCCATACAGTAATACTAATGATATCCCTCCACAGTACTGAATTGACGTTCCTTAGAATGAGAACGTCCTAACTAGCACAGTTAAAATCCTTAGGTCGAAAATACAATTAACCGCACATACTTGAAAAACGATCACTTATGACGTAAGAAATCCGAAACAGACCCTGTCCAGAAAACTTTCAGTATTAATCCAGCACAGATCGCATTACTCTCGCTACAAAATCGGATTCAGCAATGATCCCGTACTTCCACAGTATTATCTGGTATAATTAAGAACAGCAATTCCCTCGCACACTTCTTACAGATTGAAATGAAATTCCTGCCAATATTACGAAGCTTTCACAGTCTTATTACATCATCCCCGATTTGCACAATGCAATCAATTCACCAAATTCACATGAAAACAAGGCTATCACCATTAAGAGATTGCTCAATCTCGAACATTAGTCATCTCAGCAATAAGTCTCTCTCGCACACTTCTTACAGATTGAAATGAAATTCCTGCCAATATTACGAAGCTTTCACAGTGTTATTACATCATCCCTGATTTGCACAGTGCAATCAATTCACCAAATTCACATGAAAACGAGACTAACACCATAAAGAGATTGCTCAAACTCGAACATTCGTCATCTAAGTAATAAGTCTCTCTCTCGCACACTTCTTACAGATTGAAATGAAATTCCTGCCAATATTACGAAGCTTCCAGAGTCTTATTACATTATCCCCGATTTGCGCAATGCAATCAATTCACCAAATTCACATGAAAACGAGGCTATCACCATAAAGAGATTGCTCAAACTCGAACATTGGTCATCTAAGCAATTAGTCTCTCTCTCGCACACTTCTTAAAGATTGAAAAGAAATTCCTGCTAATATTACGAAGATTTCACAGTCATATTACATTATCCCCGATTTGCGCAATGCAATCAATTCACCAAATTCACATGAAAACGAGGCTATCACCATAAAGAGATTGCTAAAACTCAAACATTCGTCATCTTAGAAATAAGTCTCTCTCTCGCACACTTCTTACAGATTGAAATGAAATTCCTGCCAATATTACGAAGCTTTCACAGTCTTATTACATTATCCCCGATTTGCGCAATGCAATCAATTCACCAAATTCACATGAAAACGAGGCTATCACCATAAAGAGATTGCTCAAACTCGAACATTGGTCATCTAAGCAAAAAGTCTCTCTCTCGCACACTTCTTACAGATTGAAATGAAATTCCTGTCAATATTACAAAGCTTTCAGAGTCTTATTACATTATCCCCGATTTGCGCAATGCAATCAATTCACCAAATTCACATGAAAACGAGGCTATCACCATAAAGAGATTGCTCAAACTCGAACATTGGTCATCTAAGCAAAAAGTCTCTCTCTCGCACACTTCTTACAGATTGAAATGAAATTCCTGCCAATATTACGAAGCTTTCACAGTCTTATTACATTATCCCCGATTTGCGCAATGCAATCAAATTCACATGAAAACGAGACTAACACCATAAAGAGATTGCTAAAACTCAAACATTCGTCATCTTAGAAATAAGTCTCTCTCTCGCACACTTCTTACAGATTGAAATGAAATTCCTGCCAATATTACGAAGCTTCCAGAGTCCTATTACATTATCCCCGATTTGCGCAATGCAATCAATTCACCAAATTCACATGATAACGAGACTATCACCATAAAGAGATTGCTCGAACTTTAACATTCGTTATCTTAGAAATAAGTCTAGCAATTTAGGCTATATCTACACGATATCGGATTTAATGAATACGGTAGGATTTCGGTTTACATGAAGATGCTGATGAGTAAAGTATGAAATGAAGACCCTGATGAATTCGGTTTACATGAAGATGCTGACGAAAACGGTATGAAATGAAGACGGTGTCGTGTAAACGGCCGAATCCGATATGATTTCGACACAGATCGAAAAGGAGGCCATTGTGTGCATGTCTGTCGATTTCGATTTAATCAAATCACTTTTATTCATATGAAAACGAGACTTTATCACCATTAAGAGATTGTTCAAACTCGAGCATTCGCCATCTTAGAAATGTGTCCAGAAATTTAACTGTCATAGTTTTGAGCGTCCAGCTATTTCAGCAATAGTGAAGGCCCGTGAACATACAAGCACTTTTTAAAAAGTAATTTCAGCTCGAGCACAGTACTTAAAGTTGATAAGCTGGAGAGCGAATTTGAGTACCCAAATAGCAATTGCTTAGTTTTATTTACTTTAAAATCTATTTCTCAGAATACTATCTCACAAGTTGTTTTACAACAAATGTCGTTGGTATCTTGCATACTAAAGTGTGTTTGGGTACTAATATCTAAAATTTTCAAATTGCTTAGCATTTCCTTGTCCAGTACTGGAATTGCTGAAGTTTTTGTCTTGTCGAGTACTGCCTTGCTTATAATGCAGTTGCTTGTAAAAATACGTGTACTCAAGTAGTTTGTGTTTTTGGTTTCAACTTTGCTTTAAATTTTACTAGCTATATAGGAGTTTTGTACTGATCAATGAATGTTCCATGATTCTGTTCTATAATACACGTTTTTTTTTAATAAGAAACCGGTTTATAAGAAACCTAGTACTAGAACCCCAAAAATTTAAGAAACTTTTAGAACTACATCAATATCATTAAGAAATTCTGAAAAAAATAAGAGGACTTTCTAAGCCGGAAAGTAATATGTCAGCAATACATTTTTGCTTGATTGAAGTTTGCTACACTTTTTTATTTAGAGGAACACAGGATGTTGAGTCTACTCGTCTTATTGTTGTATTAAAAACTTGAATACAAGAAATATGCGAGGGAAAATGCAAAATATGATGTTAAGTACCTATCTAAAGATAAGAAACTTTTAAGAAACTTTTAGTACTAAAAACTGGTGAAAAATTAAGAAACTTTTAGTACTAAGACCCAAGCTAGGTTTCTTATAAAAGAAAAAACGTGTAATACAAGCAAGGTTTTCAGTGGCCTAGTGCAATTACAAATTTGCATCAACCTTCCCCCCGTTTAAAATAAGCTCCATTCGTCTCTGTACAAATATTTTAGCGAGTAATATGAACACGTTAGTCGATTATGGAAATTATTCCAAATATTTCACAGAATAAATGCTGCAAATCAAGCCGCCATGTTTGATTGTGTTTTTTATGGTTGAGCAAGGGCGAAGTCCATCTGTCTTACCTAAAAGCCAATCATCGCTCAGCTTTGTCTGCTCACGTGACACGTTGTCAGCCAACCAGCGGTCATGTCGAGATTTGAAATTTTTGTGAAGTTTTGTGTTGACAAGTGGATGGGACTAAAAGAGAAATGACAGCGAGGTATTTACAAATTTGAGAAATGAACACATAAATTCGTATAAAGTAGGACAAATTGAAAGGATTTCGAAGCTACTGGAAACGATCCAAAATGATTTTAGCTAGATTTTAGCTCACTGCGAATTAAGAATCGACTAGAGAGACTTTCTACAAGAAGCCAGAGTCAATGGATTATAATATATATTTTAATCTTACTGTAGCTCTATTTGCAGTTTAATGTTATTTTTTATGAGCTGGAAATTTTAGCTCAGTTTTATAATAACGCGTGAGAATTAGAATAAAATGATCTGGTCCATCCTCTTGATGTGACCACAACTCGTGATTCCTTTTGCCCTTTGCCTGGAGATACAAAGAGCGTACAAAGTCTGTGTTGGATCAAATGTGATCCGCTACCGTGTAGACCTACACTCTTTTTTTATAAGACCCAGTAAATCTGATTTGAAGTTGGCTGTTCTTAAATTTTCTTTTATTTTCAGGCTGAAATGTTCTCAAATTGTTCTTACTTTTACAATGTTTTGTAAGCCTGTTTTGCTGCCATTTGTGCTGAATGGTCATTTTCCATTTTCCTTTCCAGTCTGACACACAAAGGTGTCACCAACTTACATGTTTTCTGCTTATCCCTTTGTCTCATGATTATTTCTTATCATTATATATTGATCTAAAAATGGCCAGCTTCAGCTCGCTCTTAGGTTGTCCTTCACTTTTGGCAAAATTTGAGGATCATGTTCTTATAAAATTGTTATAAAAAAGAGTATATGTAGTCTAAGACCAATCCCCTCGGGGGGGGGGGGGTATATTAAAAAGGATATGGTAGCGGGGATAGGAGTACCTTTTTAAAATCAAATACGGAATTATGGGTGTACATTTCGACTTAATAGTCGGTTGCACCCGGAATTATAGGTATGAATTTTGAGAAAAATAAAGACAAGAGAAATGTGGTGATCGTAAATCAACCCGAAGAAGAATTTACACTGATGTGTGGTATGGGACTTTTATTTAGAAATATTTTGTCTTATTGAGATACAACTTTATGATTTTGTTTTTTTCATATATTCGGAATTATGGGTCCATTTTTTCAATTTACGACACAAAATTATGGTCCCAATTTTTCTTTCAAAATGCCACATCCCTATCAGTTAACCTCCTAAGGTACCCCCTGAGCCAATCCCCTTGATAATTTCTGAAAGACAACATAACAAAGAAGCAGTGGCGGATCCAGAGAAAAATCTGAGTGGTTTCCTATGGGGGGGTCTTGGGGCGTCGGCCCCAGAACATTTTTTTAGGACCACGCCCTTCACTTTGACGGAGAAGGGGGCAACGCCCTTTTTTGGTTTTTTCGGTAGTTTGAGATTGAGGAAAGAAAAGCCTATTTTCCACCTACAAAATTACCAAAAATGGTACAAAATATTTAAGTATCTGGCTTCCTGTCCCCCAAATGGCATAAACAAACCATTTGTATTATCTGCTAGTAGCAGGGGTTTCATGGGTGCCATCCCCATCCATTGTTGCAGGATTTGCTTAAATTTCTACTTGCTGTTTGACAGATTTTCTTTTATTTCACCACTGCGTAATACTGTTGAAAACTTTTGTAATAAACAAGGCATCTGTCCCAGTTCTTCATAAAACAACAATGATGGATATGGTAAGGGACATATAAAGAATCAGCAACAGTTCTTCATAAAACGACGATGATGGACAAGGCAAGGGAGGTATAAAGAATCAGCAACAGTTCTTTATAAAACGACGATGATGGAGAAGGCATGGGAGGTATAAAGAATCAGCAACAGTTCTTCATAAAGCTTTCATTTCCACATATGGCAACGGAGCAGGCATTAAAAAGACAATTTCCATCACCAGTAACTCTAAATAGGAAAATATATAGGATTTCTCAGCATGATTTGTGGAAGAAGGTTAAATCATAAATCAATGTAATGCAATAAGATAGAGTACAGTATCCATTTTATACCCAATTTAATTATCACAAAAGAACCCACAACCCAGCAGATCAAGAGTCCTAAGATATTCATATGCAACACACTACTTCAAAGCTTCTCTTATTAGAACAGTTCTCCACTCAGATGCTCCACTCTCAGTTTGGATGTGTGACTGATTTTTCACACAATCATAACATCACATCATATAATAGGCCCTTACTGTTCTGAAAACAAATAGGCCTATTATAGCAGGAAGGGCTACCCCACCTGCATGCAAACTTTGTAACAACTGCTTGTTCCTCAAGGAAGTATCGCCTAACGTCTACGTATTATAAGCATCTGAGATACCTGAAGAAAATTCAGCATAAAGCATAGCTGTAGTTGTATTTCTTCAAAAAAAACTTTAAACCGCCAATTTGCACAGAAACAACACAGGAAACAATTCTCAGGCCTAAAATATTATTTATATTTTATTGGGTTGGTACCATAGTAGGTACTCATATTGTAACGATAAATCCATTCATATTCTTTTGAGACGTGCAGAAACTACAAAAAATTCGCACATACCTCACTGCAAATACTCTTTTGTCACAGTTATTCTCATTTAGGCCTCGCCGAAGCAAAAACTGAAGACTTGATTTCTTCATCAACAAAGTTTATTGAAAATGGATCCTCCACCAGCTTTGATACATCAAAGTCTTCGATCTGAAATCTTCTTTCGTTTGCTTTTTTAATTGCATCGATAGCTTGATAGTTCTCGCTTTTGAGTGCTGCAAGCAAGCACTCACAGTCATGTTCAAATGTCGCCATTGTGAACGTAGTTTGACAAAGTTCGGTCAGCGGACAGGCAGCTATATGGAAACTTTTGGGAAATCATTTGGAAATTCGAAATGATTTCCAATTTCAGCAAGAACAATCAACTACAATAAATTGCTATGGATACGAGTAGTTTCTTTTCTTTCAAAAATACAATACTATACAATTGATTACCATGGACACGACTAGTTTCTTTTCTCTTGGAGAATATAATAGGTTACAAAAGATCGTCATGACTACGACTAGTTTCTTTTCTTTTTTCATACCATATACGGTTGAACATATCATACCGGATATGGTTGAATATCTATGGTTGTAGATAGAAGACCCTGTACATAGAAGACACGTATGGAAGAAGTACAGAATAGGGTAGAAGACTGTGATAGAAGACCCTGTACATAGAAGACGATGAATTTTCCCACAAATTGAAGTTTTCTCGAAAAAAGAGGGAAACAAAGTTTTTTTTCCCTTGAAAATTTGACAGGTTTCCGGAAACCTCGGAAACCTGTCTCGATCCGCCACTGCAAAGAAGACGATAATTGTACCAACCTTGTATGCTCTTTGCATGCCACGTTTCCTATACATGAGGTCCTCGGTACCTGCCACGTAGACAATCTTATACGAATTGATGTTGAACTTGCACTCCAAGCGATCCTCAGTGACAACGTCTTCGAATATCTTTCCCTTTGGCTTGTCAGCACTGAAAAGAAATCAGAGGAAAGATCATTCAACTAAACTGACCACGGGTAATGAATGCGTTTTACAGCAAGGCGTTTTCAGTACAGTTGAGGGATATCATCAGTACTGTGGAGGGATACCATAAGTACAGTAGAGGATATTCAGTACGGTGGAGGGATATCATCAGTATTGTGGAGGATATTTAGTACGGTAGAGGATATTCAGTATTGTAGAGGGATACCATTCAGCACTGTGGTGGGATATCTTAGATACAGTGGAGGGATATCATCATTACTGTGAAGGGATGTCATCAGTAGAGTGGAGGGATAAAATCAGTTATGTGGAAGGGTATTATCAGGACAGTGGATGGGTATCATCAGTACGGTGGAAGGATATCTAAAGTACAGTGGAGGGATATTCAGTTCAGTGGGGTATTACCTCAACAATGCTTTGATTTCCCTCTATAGTATTGAATATCCTCCACAGTAATGATGATATCCCTCCACAGTACTCAACATCCTCCACAGAAGTGATAGTGTCCCCTTATAGCGTACTAATTGTATACCCCCATCGTACTAAATACCCTCAACAGTACTGAAAATGTCCCTCTACAGTACTGGACATCCTCGAAAACACTGATGGTATCCTTGCAAATAGAGTATGGTACCCCCATAGTACTAAACATCCTCCACATAATTGATATTATCATTCCCAACTATTGGTATTTCTCTACAGTACTGATGGTATCAATCCAAAGTACTGAACATCCTCTACGGTACTAACAACCTCCACCGTACCGATGGTAGCCCTCAATAATATACACAAACATTCTGAAGGGTGAAACTGTAAAAAGCATTAAAAGGTCACCTAGACCTTGATAGAAATCAATATAGTGTGTACAGTTTTTTTAGAATTTTCTGAAACGCGAACAAAAGAAGCTCTATACCATATTTCAACTCTTGGCTGTTCAAAACAAATCAACAAAAATCTAAAAGAAAACTGGGGAAGATTAATCACAGAAACAGTTATTGCGTCGCAACTAAACATCGAAACCGATCAGAGCAACTGTGAGTCTTTTGAATAATTTTTCAGAATTTAGGATTCGTAACAGCAGGGCACCTTGAAAAGGACAAGTCTTCTAGCAGAACTGCGCAAAAGGATGTATAAATTGAGCATAGTTAATACGCATCCTGACAACAACAACCCTCGTGCTTCCATCTTTCAATGCTTGAGGTTTTCACAGTTTACCTAATATCCTACTCAGTACTGAACATCCTTCACAGCGAACCTAATATTCTTAATAGTACTGAATATCCTCCACAGTACTCAATATCCTCCACAGTATACCTAATATCCTAAATAGTACTGAATATCCTTCACAGTGTACCTAATATCCTCCAGAGTATACCTAATATCCTTAATAGTACTGAATATCCTTCACAGTGTACCTAATATCCTCCACAGTATACCTAATATCCTTAATAGTACTGAATATCCTCCACAGTGTACCTAATATCCTCCACAGTACTGAATATCCTTCACAGTATACCTAATATCCTTAATAGTACTAAATATCCTCCACAGTGTACCTAATATCCTTAATAGTACTGAATATCCTTCACAGTGTACCTAATATCCTTAATAGTACTGAATATCCTCCACAGTGTACCTAATATCCTTAATAGTACTGAATATCCTCCACAGTACTGAACATCCTCCACAGTGTACCTAATATTCTTAATAGTACTGAAATCCTCCACAGTGTACCTAATATTCCTAATAGTACTGAATATCCTCCACAGTACTGAAAATCCTTCACAGTGTACGTAATATCCTTAATAGTACTGAATATCCTCCACAGTACTGAACATCCTTCACAGTGTACATAACATTCTTAATAGTAATGAATATCCTCCACAGTACTGAATATCCTTCACAGTGTACCTAATATTCTTAATAGTAATGAATATCCTCCACAGTACTGAATATCCTTCACAGTGTACCTAATATTCTTAATAGTAATGAATATCCTCCACAGTTTACCTAATATTCTTAATAGTACTGAATATCCTCCACAGTACTGAACATCCTTCACAGTTTACCTAATATTCTTAATAGTACTGAATATCCTCCACAGTACTGAACATCCTACACAGTTTACCTAATATTCTTAATAGTACTGAACATCCTTCACAGTACTGAACATCCTACACAGTTTACCTAATATTCTTAATAGTACTGAATATCCTTCACAGTACTGAACATCCTTCACAGTTTACCTAATATTCTTAATAGTACTGAATATCCTCCACAGTACTGAACATCCTACACAGTTTACCTAATATTCTTAATAGTACTGAATATCCTCCACAGTACTGAACATCCTTCACAGTTTACCTAATATTCTTAATAGTACTGAACATCCTTCACAGTACTGAACATCCTACACAGTTTACCTAATATTCTTAATAGTACTGAACATCCTTCACAGTACTGAACATCCTACACAGTTTACCTAATATTCTTAATAGTACTGAATATCCTTCACAGTACTGAACATCCTTCACAGTTTACCTAATATTCTTAAAAGTACTGAATATCCTTCACAGTGTACCTAATATCCTTAATAGTACTGAATATCCTCCACAGTACTGAACATCCTTCACAGTTTACCTAATATTCTTAATAGTACTGAAATCCTCCACAGTGTACCTAATATTCCTAATAGTACTGAAATCCTCCACAGTACTAAACATCCTCCACAGTGTACCTAATATTCCTAATAGTACTGAATATCCTCCACAGTACTGAAAATCCTTCACAGTGTACGTAATATCCTTAATAGTACTGAATATCCTCCACAGTACTGAACATCCTTCACAGTGTACATAACATTCTTAATAGTAATGAATATCCTCCACAGTACTGAATATCCTTCACAGTGTACCTAATATTCTTAATAGTAATGAATATCCTCCACAGTTTACCTAATATTCTTAATAGTACTGAACATCCTTCACAGTACTGAACATCCTACACAGTTTACCTAATATTCTTAATAGTACTGAATATCCTTCACAGTACTGAACATCCTTCACAGTTTACCTAATATTCTTAATAGTACTGAATATCCTCCACAGTACTGAACATCCTACACAGTTTACCTAATATTCTTAATAGTACTGAACATCCTCCACAGTACTGGACATCCTTCACAGTGTACCTAACATTCTTAATAGTACTGAATATCCTCCACAGTACTGAACATCCTTCACAGTGTACCTAATATTCTAAATAGTACTGAATATCCTCCACAGTACTGGACATCCTTCACAGTGTACCTAATATTCTTAATAGTACTGAATATCCTCCACAGTGTACCTAATATTCTTAATAGTACTGAATATCCTCCACAGTACTGAATATCTTTCACAGTGTACCTAATATTCTTAATAGTACTGAATATCCTCCACAGTACTGAACATCCTTCACAGTGTACCTAATATTCTTAATAGTACTGAATATCCTCCACAGTACTGAATATCTTTCACAGTGTACCTAATATTCTTAATAGTAATGAATATCCTCCACAGTACTGAACATCCTTCACAGTGTACCTAACATTCTAAATAGTACTGAATATCCTCCACAGTACTGAACATCCTTCACAGTGTACCTAATATTCTAAATAGTACTGAATATCCTCCACAGTACTGGACATCCTTCACAGTGTACCTAATATTCTTAATAGTACTGAATATCCTCCACAGTGTACCTAATATTCTTAATAGTACTGAATATCCTCCACAGTACTGAATATCTTTCACAGTGTACCTAATATTCTTAATAGTACTGAATATCCTCCACAGTACTGAACATCCTTCACAGTGTACCTAATATTCTTAATAGTACTGAATATCCTCCACAGTACTGAATATCTTTCACAGTGTACCTAATATTCTTAATAGTACTGAATATCCTCCACAGTACTGAACATCCTTCACAGTGTACCTAATATTCTTAATAGTACTGAATATCCTCCACAGTACTGAATATCTTTCACAGTGTACCTAATATTCTTAATAGTACTGAATATCCTCCACAGTACTGAATATCTTTCACAGTGTACCTAATATTCTTAATAGTACTGAATATCCTCCACAGTACTGAACATCCTTCACAGTGTACCTAATATTCTTAATAGTACTGAATATCCTCCACAGTACTGAATATCTTTCACAGTGTACCTAATATTCTTAATAGTACTGAATATCCTCCACAGTACTGAACATCCTTCACAGTGTACCTAATATTCTTAATAGTACTGAATATCCTCCACAGTACTGAATATCTTTCACAGTGTACCTAATATTCTTAATAGTACTGAATATCCTCCACAGTACTGAACATCCTTCACAGTGTACCTAATATTCTTAATAGTACTGAATATCCTCCACAGTACTGAATATCTTTCACAGTGTACCTAATATTCTTAATAGTACTGAATATCCTCCACAGTACTGAACATCCTTCACAGTGTACCTAATATTCTTAATAGTATTGAATATCCGCCACAGTACTGAACATCCTTCACAGTGTACCTAATATTCTTCACAGTGTTCCTAATATTGTTAATAGTACTGAATATCCTAAAAGGTGTACCTAATATCCTCCACAGTACTAAACATCTTTCACAGTGTACCTAATATTCCAAATAACTTATTGCAAAACGTTGAATTGTAATGCTTTCCTTGCGTCGATACTTATTCCTCTCTACTAAAGCTGGTTTTCCACTAGGCGATAAATGTCGCGCGACGCAACAAATTTCGAGCAAAATATCGCGCGAAATTGATTTCAATTTCCATTGGAAAATTTGCAGCAGCGAAGTTTACTCAAGACCAATGTGTAAAATGGCTGCTTTCAACAAAAGACTTCTTCTAAAACGCATCATCCTGCTCATGATTTTAAGGAGAAGATTTAGAAAGAGAGCTGAAATCAATAAGAAAAAAAGGTTTTCGGTGCGAAAACTGTACCAAGAGAGGGAATCAGGCTCAGGAATATCATTTCCTTCAGCAGGAGTAGCGCACAGAAAATGAGTAGAACTTTCTCCTGGTCCTTCTCCTGCATCATTTCCAGCTTCCATGACTCTTTCATGTGTTTGTTGGAGCTGAGGCCCTAACCACATTGAAAAGTCAAATTCAGTGTCAGTCCATGCAAGTCGTTGCCAACTAATTCGGCCGCCATTTTGCAAAAAATCTCAATTCTGATTGGCTGATTTTGTGGCGCGAAAAAGCGACGTCGGAAAAAGTAGGATTGAATCCTACTCCTTTGCGCATTCTCATGAGAATTCTTCAGCGACATTTGTCGCGTCGCGCATAAGGAACTTAAAACACTAGGCCCAGAGCTTGGTTCTTTATAAAAAAAAGCGTGTAATGGGTATTCTACAATACGCCATCATTCGATCGCTCAAGACACGACTCGATTGATTACGCCATTATTCGATTGCTTACGACATGACTCAATTGCTTACGCCATCATTCGATTGCTTACGACACAGTTCGATTCCTTACGCCATCATTCGATTTCTCACAACATGACACGATTGCTTACGCCATCAATCCATCTACCTCAAGTAACAACCCCGAAACTCGACCTTTTCTGAAGATTGCGCAGTGAGAATAGTCAGAATAATCGCAGATTCATTATAATCCACCTTGCTTCCAGCTGCTTTGTTTTTGAAATTTTTCTCACAATTCTACATAATAACCAGCAGGGGGTTCTTAAAAATACTCGATCTTTCCGCAAAACAGAGAAAGAAAAGGACAAGTTCAGCCTATCTCTCACGAACATCTCTCAATAGAAAACAACATTTTCTGCCTGAGATTTGGAAACTTGGATTGAACGGTATCACAGTAAACGTTGTTTTAACAGTAAGGGATTTTCTGCTTGATGTGCTTGCCTGACCTGAGCAAGCCTTGCTTCTAGTACGGGCAAAATTGCATACACTGCATCACTTCATATAGTAGTAAGAGGTCTAGTAAGTTTATTGAACCCATTTTTGATTGAGTGAGTTAGTTTCTGTTAAATGTGCTTGTCTGACCAAAGAAGGACCTTGTTTTCAGCAGAAGTATAGCATACGCTATATCACTAAAAATGGTAGGGAGAGGTCCAAGTAAGTTTAATGCACCCATTTGTGATTGAGTTAATTTCTGTTTAACATACTAGCCTGTAAAAGCAACAAGAGGCCTCATTTTCAGTAGGGATAAGGAAGCATGCACTACATCATTACATACAGTAGTAAGAGGTCCTAGTAAGTTTATTGCACTCAATTGTGATTGAATGAATTTCTGTTAAACAAACTAGCCTGCAAATGGCGAAAAGAGGCCTTGTTTCCAGGAGTACTATAGCATTCACTTCATCACTGCATATAGTAGTAAAAGGTCCTAGTGTGTTTACAGCAATCATTTGTGAAAGAGAAGGTTTCTGTTTAATGTGCAAGCCTGACTAAAGAAAGACCTTTTTCTAGTAGGGAGATGATTGCATTCACTTCATCACTACATATAGTAGTAAAAGGTCCTAGTGTGTTTACAGCAATCATTTGTGAAAGAGAAGGTTTCTGTTTAATGTGCAAGCCTGACTAAAGCAAGACCTTGTTTCTAGTAGGGAGATGATTGCATTCACTTCATCACTACATATAGTAATAAAAGGTCCTAGTGTGTTTACAGCAATCATTTGTGAAAGAGAAGGTTTCTGTTTAATGTGCAAGCCTGACTAAAGCAAGACCTTGTTTCTAGCAGGGAGATGATTGCATTCACTTCATCACTGCATATAGTAGTAAAAGGTCCTAGTGTGTTTACAGCAATCATTTGTGAAAGAGAAGGTTTCTGTTTAATGTGCAAGCCTGACTAAAGCAAGACTTTGTTTCTAGTAGGGAGATGATTGCATTCACTTCATCACTGCATATAGTAGTAAAAGGTCCTAGTGTGTTTACAGCAATCATTTGTGAAAGAGAAGGTTTCTGTTTAATGTGCAAGCCTGACTAAAGCAAGACTTTGTTTCTAGTAGGGAGATGATTGCATTCACTTCATCACTACATATAGTAGTAAAAGGTCCTAGTGTGTTTACAGCAATCATTTGTGAAAGAGAAGGTTTCTGTTTAATGTGCAAGCCTGACTAAAGCAAAACCTTGTTTCCAGTAGGGAGATGATTGCATTCACTTCATCACTGCATATAGTAGTAAAAGGTCCTAGTGTGTTTACAGCAATCATTTGTGAAAGAGAAGGTTTCTGTTTAATGTGCAAGCCTGACTAAAGCAAGACTTTGTTTCTAGTAGGGAGATGATTGCATTCACTTCATCACTGCATATAGTAGTAAAAGGTCCTAGTTTGTTTACAGCAATCATTTGTGAAAGAGAAGGTTTCTGTTTAATGTGCAAGCCTGACTAAAGCAAAACCTTGTTTCCAGTAGGGAGATGATTGCATTCACTTCATCACTGCATATAGTAGTAAAAGGTCCTAGTGTGTTTACAGCAATCATTTATGAAAGAGAAGGTTTCTGTTTAATGTGCAAGCCTGACTAAAGCAAGACTTTGTTTCTAGTAGGGAGATGATTGCATTCACTTTATCACTGCATATAGTAGTAAAAGGTCCTAGTGTGTTTACAGCAATCATTTGTGAAAGAGAAGGTTTCTGTTTAATGTGCAAGCCTGACTAAAGCAAGACTTTGTTTCTAGTAGGGAAATGATTGCATTCACTTCATCACTGCATATAGTAGTAAAAGGTCCTAGTGTGTTTACAGCAATCATTTGTGAAAGAGAAGGTTTCTGTTTAATGTGCAAGCCTGACTAAAGCAAGACTTTGTTTCCAGTAGGGAGATGATTGCATTCACTTCATCACTGCATATAGTAGTAAAAGGTCCTAGTGTGTTTACAGCAATCATTTGTGAAAGAGAAGGTTTCTGTTTAATGTGCAAGCCTGACTAAAGCAAGACTTTGTTTCCAGTAGGGAGATGATTGCATTCACTTCATCACTGCATATAGTAGTAAAAGGTCCTAGTGTGTTTACAGCAATCATTTGTGAAAGAGAAGGTTTCTGTTTAATGTGCAAGCCTGACTAAAGCAAGACTTTGTTTCTAGCAGGGAGATGATTGCATTCACTTCATCACTGCATATAGTAGTAAAAGGTCCTAGTGTGTTTACAGCAATCATTTGTGAAAGAGAAGGTTTCTGTTTAATGTGCAAGCCTGACTAAAGCAAGACTTTGTTTCCAGTAGGGAGATGATTGCATTCACTTCATCACTGCATATAGTAGTAAAAGGTCCTAGTGTGTTTACAGCAATCATTTGTGAAAGAGAAGGTTTCTGTTTAATGTGCAAGCCTGACTAAAGCAAGACTTTGTTTCTAGTAGGGAGATGATTGCATTCACTTCATCACTGCATATAGTAGTAAAAGGTCCTAGTGTGTTTACAGCAATCATTTGTGAAAGAGAAGGTTTCTGTTTAATGTGCAAGCCTGACTAAAGCAAGACTTTGTTTCTAGCAGGGAGATGATTGCATTCACTTCATCACTGCATATAGTAGTAAAAGGTCCTAGTGTGTTTACAGCAATCATTTGTGAAAGAGAAGGTTTCTGTTTAATGTGCAAGCCTGACTAAAGCAAGACCTTGTTTCAAGTAGGGAGATGATTGCATTCACTTCATCACTACATATAGTAGTAAAAGGTCCTAGTGTGTTTACAGCAATTATTTGTGAAAGAGAAGGTTTCTGTTTAATGTGCAAGCCTGACGAAAGCAAGACTTTGTTTCCAGTAGGGAGATGATTGCATTCACTTCATCACTGCATATAGTAGTAAAAGGTCCTAGTGTGTTTACAGCAATCATTTGTGAAAGAGAAGGTTTCTGTTTAATGTGCAAGCCTGACTAAAGCAAGACTTTGTTTCCAGTAGGGAGATGATTGCATTCACTTCATCACTGCATATAGTAGTAAAAGGTCCTAGTGTGTTTACAGCAATCATTTGTGAAAGAGAAGGTTTCTGTTTAATGTGCAAGCCTGACTAAAGCAAGACTTTGTTTCCAGTAGGGAGATGATTGCATTCACTTCATCACTGCATATAGTAGTAAAAGGTCCTAGTGTGTTTACAGCAATCATTTGTGAAAGAGAAGGTTTCTGTTTAATGTGCAAGCCTGACGAAAGCAAGACCTTGTTTCCAGTAGGGAGATGATTGCATTCACTTCATCACTGCATATAGAAGTAAAAGGTCCTAGTGTGTTTACAGCAATCATTTGTGAAAGAGAAGGTTTCTGTTTAATGTGCAAGCCTGACTAAAGCAAGACTTTGTTTCTAGTAGGGAGATGATTGCATTCACAACATCACTGCATATAGTAGTAAAAGGTCCTAGTGTGTTTACAGCAATCATTTGTGAAAGAGAAGGTTTCTGTTTAATGTGCAAGCCTGACTAAAGCAAGACCTTGTTTCCAGTAGGGAGATGATTGCATTCACTTCACCACTGCATATAGTAGTAAAAGATCCTAGTGTGTTTACAGCAATCATTTGTGAAAGAGAAGGTTTCTGTTTAATGTGCAAGCCTGACTAAAGCAAGACTTTGTTTCTAGTAGGGAGATGATTGCATTCACTTCATCACTGCATATAGTAGTAAAAGGTCCTAGTGTGTTTACAGCAATCATTTGTGAAAGAGAAGGTTTCTGTTTAATGTGCAAGCCTGACTAAAGCAAGACTTTGTTTCTAGTAGGGAGATGATTGCATTCACTTCATCACTGCATATAGTAGTAAAAGGTCCTAGTGTGTTTACAGCAATCATTTGTGAAAGAGAAGGTTTCTGTTTAATGTGCAAGCCTGACTAAAGCAAGACTTTGTTTCTAGTAGGGAGATGATTGCATTCACTTCATCACTGCATATAGTAGTAAAAGGTCCTAGTGTGTTTACAGTAATCATTTGTGAAAGAGAAGGTTTCTGTTTAATGTGCAAGCCTGACTAAAGCAAGACTTTGTTTCTAGTAGGGAGATGATTGCATTCACTTCATCACTGCATATAGTAGTAAAAGGTCCTAGTGTGTTTACAGCAATCATTTGTGAAAGAGAAGGTTTCTGTTTAATGTGCAAGCCTGACTAAAGCAAGACTTTGTTTCTAGTAGGGAGATGATTGCATTCACTTCATCACTACATATAGTAGTAAAAGGTACTAGTGTGTTTACAGCAATCATTTGTGAAAGAGAAGGTTTCTGTTTAATGTGCAAGCCTGACTAAAGCAAGACTTTGTTTCTAGTAGGGAGATGATTGCATTCACTTCATCACTGCATATAGTAGTAAAAGGTCCTAGTGTGTTTACAGTAATCATTTGTGAAAGAGAAGGTTTCTGTTTAATGTGCAAGCCTGACTAAAGCAAGACCTTGTTTCTAGTAGGGAGATGATTGCATTCACTTCATCACTGCATATAGTAGTAAAAGGTCCTAGTGTGTTTACAGCAATCATTTGTGAAAGAGAAGGTTTCTGTTTAATGTGCAAACCTGACTAAAGCAAGACTTTGTTTCTAGTAGGGAGATGATTGCATTCACTTCATCACTGCATATAGTAGTAAAAGGTCCTAGTGTGTTAACAGCAATCATTTGTGAAAGAGAAGGATTCTGTTTAATGTGCAAGCCTGACTAAAGCAAGACTTTGTTTCTAGTAGGGAGATGATTGCATTCACTTCATTACTACATATAGTAGTAAAAGGTCCTAGTGTGTTTACAGCAATCATTTGTGAAAGAGAAGGTTTCTGTTTAATGTGCAAGCCTGACTAAAGCAAGACCTTGTTTCTAGTAGGGAGATGATTGCATTCACTTCATTACTACATATAGTAGTAAAAGGTCCTAGTGTGTTTACAGCAATCATTTGTGAAAGAGAAGGATTCTGTTTAATGTGCAAGCCTGACTAAAGCAAGACCTTGTTTCTAGTAGGGAGATGATTGCATTCACTTCATTACTACATATAGTAGTAAAAGGTCCTAGTGTGTTTACAGCAATCATTTGTGAAAGAGAAGGTTTCTGTTTAATGTGCAAGCCTGACTAAAGCAAGACTTTGTTTCTAGTAGGGAGATGATTGCATTCACTTCATCACTGCATATAGTAGTAAAAGGTCCTAGTGTGTTTACAGCAATCATTTGTGAAAGAGAAGGTTTCTGTTTAATGTGCAAGCCTGACTAAAGCAAGACCCTGTTTCCAGTAGGGAGATGATTGCATTCACTTCATCACTGCATATAGTAGTAAAAGGTCCTAGTGTGTTGACAGCAATCATATGTGAAAGAGAAGGTTTCTGTTTAATGTGCAAGCCTGACTAAAGCAAGACTTTGTTTCCAGTAGGGAGATGATTGCATTCACTTCATCACTGCATATAGTAGTAAAAGGTCCTAGTGTGTTTACAGCAATCATTTGTGAAAGAGAAGGTTTCTGTTTAATGTGCAAGCCTGACTAAAGCAAGACCTTGTTTCTAGTAGGGAGATGATTGCATTCACTTCATCACTTCATATAGTAGTAAAAGGTCCTAGTGTGTTTACAGCAATCATTTGTGAAAGAGAAGGTTTCTGTTTAATGTGCAAGCCTGACTAAAGCAAGACCTTGTTTCTAGTAGGGAGATGATTGCATTCACTTCATCACTACATATAGTAGTAAAAGGTCCTAGTGTGTTTACAGCAATCATTTGTGAAAGAGAAGGTTTCTGTTTAATGTGCAAGCCTGACTAAAGCAAGACCTTGTTTCTAGTAGGGAGATGATTGTATTCACTTCATCACTACATATAGTAGTAAAAGGTCCTAGTGTGTTTACAGCAATCATTTGTGAAAGAGAAGGTTTCTGTTTAATGTGCAAGCCTGACTAAAGCAAGACCTTGTTTCTAGTAGGGAGATGATTGCATTCACTTCATCACTGCATATAGCAGTAAAAGGTCCTAGTGTGTTTACAGCAATCATTTGTGAAAGAGAAGGTTTCTGTTTAATGTGCAAGCCTGACTAAAGCAAGACCTTGTTTCTAGTAGGGAGATGATTGCATTCACTTCATCACTTCATATAGTAGTAAAAGGTCCTAGTGTGTTTACAGCAATCATTTGTGAAAGAGAAGGTTTCTGTTTAATGTGCAAGCCTGACTAAAGCAAGACCTTGTTTCTAGTAGGGAGATGATTGCATTCACTTCATCACTGCATATAGCAGTAAAAGGTCCTAGTGTGTTTACAGCAATCATTTGTGAAAGAGAAGGTTTCTGTTTAATGTGCAAGCCTGACTAAAGCAAGACCTTGTTTTCAGTAGGGAGATGATTGCATTCACTTCATCACTGCATATAGTAGTAAAAGGTCCTAGTGTGTTTACAGCAATCATTTGTGAAAGAGAAGGTTTCTGTTTAATGTGCAAGCCTGACTAAAGCAAGACCTTGTTTCCAGTAGGGAGATGATTGCATTCACTTCATCACTACATATAGTAGTAAAAGGTCCTAGTGTGTTTACAGCAATCATTTGTGAAAAAGAAGGTTTCTGTTTAATGTGCAAGCCTGACTAAAGCAAGACCTTGTTTCTAGTAGGGAGATGATTGCATTCACTTCATCACTTCATATAGTAGTAAAAGGTCCTAGTGTGTTTACAGCAATCATTTGTGAAAAAGAAGGTTTCTGTTTAATGTGCAAGCCTGACTAAAGCAAGACCTTGTTTCTAGTAGGGAGATGATTGCATTCACTTCATCACTTCATATAGTAGTAAAAGGTCCTAGTGTGTTTACAGCAATCATTTGTGAAAGAGAAGGTTTCTGTTTAATGTGCAAGCCTGACTAAAGCAAGACTTTGTTTCTAGTAGGGAGATGATTGCATTCACTTCATCACTACATATAGTAGTAAAAGGTCCTAGTGTGTTAACAGCAATCATTTGTGAAAGAGAAGGTTTCTGTTTAATGTGCAAGCCTGACTAAAGCAAGACCTTGTTTCTAGCAGGGAGATGATTGCATTCACTTCATCACTGCATATAGTAGTAAAAGGTCCTAGTGTGTTAACAGCAATCATTTGTGAAAGAGAAGGTTTCTGTTTAACATGCAAGCCTGACTAAAGCAAGACCTTGTTTCTAGTAGGGAGATGATTGCATTCACTTCATCACTACATATAGTAGTAAAAAGTCCTAGTGTGTTTACAGCAATCATTTGTGAAAGAGAAGGTTTCTGTTTAATGTGCAAGCCTGACTAAAGCAAGACCTTGTTTCTAGTAGGGAGATGATTGCATTCACTTCATCACTACATATAGTAGTAAAAGGTCCTAGTGTGTTTACAGCAATCATTTGTGAAAGAGAAGGTTTCTGTTTAATGTGCTAGCCTGACTAAAGCAAGACCTTGTTTCTAGTAGGGAGATGATTGCATTCACTTCATCACTACATATAGTAGTAAAAAGTCCTAGTGTGTTTACAGCAATCATTTGTGAAAGAGAAGGTTTCTGTTTAATGTGCTAGCCTGACTAAAGCAAGACCTTGTTTCTAGTAGGGAGATGATTGCATTCACTTCATCACTACATATAGTAGTAAAAAGTCCTAGTGTGTTTACAGCAATCATTTGTGAAAGAGAAGGTTTCTGTTTAATGTGCTAGCCTGACTAAAGCAAGACCTTGTTTCTAGTAGGGAGATGATTGCATTCACTTCATCACTGCATATAGTAGTAAAAAGTCCTAGTGTGTTTACAGCAATCATTTGTGAAAGAGAAGGTTTCTGTTTAATGTGCTAGCCTGACTAAAGCAAGACCTTGTTTCTAGTAGGGAGATGATTGCATTCACTTCATCACTACATATAGTAGTAAAAGGTCCTAGTGTGTTTACAGCAATCATTTGTGAAAGAGAAGGTTTCTGTTTAATGTGCAAGCCTGACTAAAGCAAAACGTTGTATTAAGTAGGGAGATGATTGCATTCACTTCATCACTACATATAGTAGTAAAAAGTCCTAGTGTGTTTACAGCAATCATTTGTGAAAGAGAAGGTTTCTGTTTAATGTGCAAGCCTGACTAAAGCAAGACCTTGTTTCTAGTAGGGAAATGATTGCATTCACTTCATCACTGCATATAGTAGTAAAAGGTCCTAGTGTGTTTACAGCAATCATTTGTGAAAGAGAAGGTTTCTGTTTAATGTGCAAGCCTGGCTAAAGCAAGACCTTGTTTCTAGTAGGGAGATGATTGCATTCACTTCATCACTGCATATAGTAGTAAAAGGTCCTAGTGTGTTTACAGCAATCATTTGTGAAAGAGAAGGTTTCTGTTTAATGTGCAAGCCTGACTAAAGCAAGACCTTGTTTCTAGTAGGGAGATGATTGCATTCACTTCATCACTGCATATAGTAGTAAAAGGTCCTAGTGTGTTTACAGCAATCATTTGTGAAAGAGAAGGTTTCTGTTTAATGTGCAAGCCTGGCTAAAGCAAGACCTTGTTTCTAGTAGGGAGATGATTGCATTCACTTCATCACTGCATATAGTAGTAAAAGGTCCTAGTGTGTTTACAGCAATCATTTGTGAAAGAGAAGGTTTCTGTTTAATGTGCAAGCCTGACTAAAGCAAAACGTTGTATTAAGTAGGGAGATGATTGCATTCACTTCATCACTGCATATAGTAGTAAAAAGTCCTAGTGTGTTTACAGCAATCATTTGTGAAAGAGAAGGTTTCTGTTTAATGTGCAAGCCTGACTAAAGCAAGACCTTGTTTCTAGTAGGGAGATGATTGCATTCACTTCATCACTGCATATAGTAGTAAAAAGTCCTAGTGTGTTTACAGCAATCATTTGTGAAAGAGAAGGTTTCTGTTTAATGTGCAAGCCTGGCTAAAGCAAGACCTTGTTTCTAGTAGGGAGATGATTGCATTCACTTCATCACTGCATATAGTAGTAAAAAGTCCTAGTGTGTTTACAGCAATCATTTGTGAAAGAGAAGGTTTCTGTTTAATGTGCAAGCCTGACTAAAGCAAGACCTTGTTTCTAGTAGGGAGATGATTGCATTCACTTCATCACTACATATAGTAGTAAAAGGTCCTAGTGTGTTTACAGCAATCATTTGTGAAAGAGAAGGTTTCTGTTTAATGTGCAAGCCTGGCTAAAGCAAGACTTTGTTTCTAGTAGGGAGATGATTGCATTGACTTCATCACTGCATATAGTAGTAAAAGATCCTAGTGTGTTTACAGCAATCATTTGTGAAAGAGAAGGTTTCTGTTTAATGTGCAAGCCTGACTACAGCAAGACTTTGTTTCTAGTAGGGAGATGATTGCATTCACTTCATCAATGCATATAGTAGTAAAAGGTCCTAGTGTGTTTACAGCAATCATTTGTGAAGAGAAGGTTTCTGTTTAATGTGCAAGCCTGACTAAAGCAAGACCTTGTTTCTAGTAGGGAGATGATTGCATTCACTTCATCACTGCATATAGTAGTTAAAGGTCCTAGTGTGTTTACAGCAATCATTTGTGAAAGAGAAGGTTTCTGTCTAATGTGCAAGCCTGACTAAAGCAAGACCTTGTTTCTAGTAAGGAGATGATTGCATTCACTTCATCACTACATATAGTAGTTAAAGGTCCTAGTGTGTTTACAGCAATCATTTGTGAAAGAGAAGGTTTCTGTTTAATGTGCTAGCCTGACTAAAGCAAGACCTTGTTTCTAGTAGGGAGATGATTGCATTCACTTCATCACTACATATAGTAGTAAAAAGTCCTAGTGTGTTTACAGCAATCATTTGTGAAAGAGAAGGTTTCTGTTTAATGTGCTAGCCTGACTAAAGCAAGACCTTGTTTCTAGTAGGGAGATGATTGCATTCACTTCATCACTGCATATAGTAGTAAAAAGTCCTAGTGTGTTTACAGCAATCATTTGTGAAAGAGAAGGTTTCTGTTTAATGTGCTAGCCTGACTAAAGCAAGACCTTGTTTCTAGTAGGGAGATGATTGCATTCACTTCATCACTACATATAGTAGTAAAAGGTCCTAGTGTGTTTACAGCAATCATTTGTGAAAGAGAAGGTTTCTGTTTAATGTGCAAGCCTGACTAAAGCAAAACGTTGTATTAAGTAGGGAGATGATTGCATTCGCTTCATCACTACATATAGTAGTAAAAAGTCCTAGTGTGTTTACAGCAATCATTTGTGAAAGAGAAGGTTTCTGTTTAATGTGCAAGCCTGACTAAAGCAAGACCTTGTTTCTAGTAGGGAGATGATTGCATTCACTTCATCACTGCATATAGTAGTAAAAGGTCCTAGTGTGTTTACAGCAATCATTTGTGAAAGAGAAGGTTTCTGTTTAATGTGCAAGCCTGACTAAAGCAAGACCTTGTTTCTAGTAGGGAGATGATTGCATTCACTTCATCACTGCATATAGTAGTAAAAGGTCCTAGTGTGTTTACAGCAATCATTTGTGAAAGAGAAGGTTTCTGTTTAATGTGCAAGCCTGGCTAAAGCAAGACCTTGTTTCTAGTAGGGAGATGATTGCATTCACTTCATCACTGCATATAGTAGTAAAAGGTCCTAGTGTGTTTACAGCAATCATTTGTGAAAGAGAAGGTTTCTGTTTAATGTGCAAGCCTGACTAAAGCAAGACCTTGTTTCTAGTAGGGAGATGATTGCATTCACTTCATCACTGCATATAGTAGTAAAAGGTCCTAGTGTGTTTACAGCAATCATTTGTGAAAGAGAAGGTTTCTGTTTAATGTGCAAGCCTGACTAAAGCAAGACCTTGTTTCCAGTAGGGAGATGATTGCATTCACTTCATCACTGCATATGGTAGTAAAAGGTCCTAGTGTGTTTACAGCAATCATTTGTGAAAGAGAAGGTTTCTGTTTAATGTGCAAGCCTGACTAAAGCAAGACTTTGTTTCCAGTAGGGAGATGATTGCATTCACTTCATCACTACTTAAAGTAGGAAAAGATCCTCTGGGGGTACCTTGACAAGGATATGGTAGCAGGGATGTGCTATTTTTAGGGTTACCTTTTTAAACTCAAATACGAAATTATGCATGTACATTTTCACCTAATAGTCGGTTGTACCCGGAATTATGGGTATTAATTTTGAGAAAAAACAAAGACAAGATGGTGACATGAATTCAATGCAAAGAATAATTCTGCTTATATTCATGACTTGATAGATAACAGTACTTACACGTTTTTTTATAAGAAACCGGTTTATAAGAAACCTAGTACTAGAGCCCCAAAAATTTAAGAAACTTTTAGAACTTCATCAATATCTTTAAGAAACTCTGAAAAAAAAGAGGACTTTCTGAGCCGGAAAGTAATATGTCAACAATACATTTTTGCTTGATTTAAGTTTGCTTCACGTTTTTATTTAGAGGAGCATAGGATAAAGTTAAAAACTTTAATACAAGAAATATGCGAGGGAAAGTACAAAAATTTGATGTTAAGTGCGTATCTAAAAATAAGAAACTTTTAAGAAACTTTTAGTACTAGAAATTGGTGAAAACTTAAAAAACTTTTAGTACTAGGACCCAAGCTAGGTTTCCTATAAAAAAAAAACGTGTATAACAGTATCGTTCCGCTAAAGAAGCTTTCAGTTAGAGAATGACGCACACTGGAGGTTGTTAAGGAGTTGTTTTTCTGTTTAATTTATTCAGGATGAAAAGCTATTATCAGCAGTGGTCTTTAAAAATACTTGTTTTTGCGCAAAATAAAGCAGGGCTTTTATAATTTAGCCTAGTTAACAAAAATCCCAACATAATAAACAGAATTTAATCTTCTTGTTTTGAGTAAAGAGAGCTTGCATTTAACAATCTAACGGGTTTTCGTTTTGCCAAAAATAAATGAACGAGTTAAAAAGATGGACCCTGTATGCATTTTCCTATTGTTTTTAAGAATTTGAGCAAAATGGCATATGCTTCAAAACCCTACATTATTATGTTCCTCTAAATAGTTAGAGAGACCGATAATGCAGTGTATTGATACAGTTAATAGTTGATAGGCAAATACTCTTACTATCTTCGTAAGGTAATTGTTAATGTGCAAAGCACAAATCGCCCACTTAATAGGTAGACTAATCGAAGCAGTGTATTTATAGTTGATAGGCAAATATGCTTACTATCTTCGTAAGCTATTGGTTTATTTGGAAAGCACGCAAGGTCCACTGAATAGGTAGACTGCTTCTTTCTCTCTATGTGACCACTCCTCGTGACTTCCATTCTCATTTAAAACAACTCGGTCATACCCACTACTACATAAGCATACCCACTGTAAATGAGCTAACCAAGATACAAAACTCTTCCTATCTTCTTCAGGTATTGTTTCGAAAAGCAAAGACACCAAACAGGCAAACTAAAATGAGGTTAGTCCTAGAAACAAGACGAGGAAGAAAATTGAATAATTCCGGGCCTACTTACGTTTCGTTTCCGCTGGTGGTTTCGTCCGTTGATGAACCTTTGTCATCTTCACTGATTTCGCGCTCAATGGCGGAATCTGCCTTCAACGACTTGGCCCTCAGTCGACGTCCATTCCTGCAAAAATATAACAATATCATAGTGCATTATTCAAAAATTGTTTCCAATGCCAAAGCACAAAAATACCCAGTTCTTCACATTGTTTGACCTGTGATTTGGTTCCTAATCATCCTAATTCTTTAGCATAGGCTCATAATTACACGTATTTTTTTATAAGCAATTGCTTTATAAGCAAGTCACTACTCGACAAGACAAAAACTTAAGCAATTCCAGTACTGGATGGAGGAATGCTAAGCAATTTGAAAATTCTAGTTCTGATCCAAATTTTTATGAAAATCTTGCAGCAGCAGCTTTTTAGAGGTAGGTTATAGTGGATATTAGTACCCTGTCACACTTTTGCATGCAAGACACCACCAACATTTGTTGTGTACAACTACTTGTGAGATAGTATTGTAAGAGACAAATTTTTAAGTAAAAAAAGCTTAGCAATTGCTAAGCAATTTTGAGTACTCAAATCTGCCCATCGGCTAAGCAATTTTCAGTACTGAGCTCGAACTGAAATTGCTTATAAAAAAAGATGCGTGTATTCTAATTTCTGCAACAAATGCATTCCTTTCATTTGCATTCCTGCAACAAATTTGATAGTATTAAAGCACATTTCTCAAATATTGTTTCCAAAAAACAAGACATGAACAACGCAGAGAGACTAAAAATCATATATCATATGTTATCTCTATAGCGAATGTGTTATCAACGCCGCATCACAGTGCTCGATGTACGAACGTACAGAGCAATATAGAATAGAAACAAGAAAGGAGACTGGCTCTCTGTTACTTAAAGTTTCATGCTTACGCAATCAGACAGACTATTATCACAATAGTCTGTCTGATGATTGCATAAGCATGAAACTTTAAGTAACAGAGAGCCAGTCTCCTTTCTTGTTTCTATTCTATATCATATATTATACACTGATTGGCAGAAGAGAAACAGGAAACTACACGCTCGTCTCTCTTCTTATCATGTATTATATATAATGCAAAATTTTCAATTCATCTGCGTTTTTCTGTTAGTGCCGTCTTACGTTAGTCCTTCGTTATATCATTTTACTAACTTCGTCGTAAGCATTCGAAGAAGATTCGGCACATACCCTACTATTGTGGACTTTCTCCATTACAATGTTTCCAATGCCAAAGTACAAAAATACCAAGTTCTTGGCCTTATTTGGCTGGTAATTTGGCTTCTAATCATTTAAATTCTCTAGCATTGGCTCCTAATTAGTCTTATTCCTAATTATCGGCTCCTAACTATTTCAATTCTTCATCACTGGCTCCCGATTGTTCTTATTCTTTATTATTGGCTCCTAGACATTATAATTCCTAA
This sequence comes from Pelagia noctiluca, assembly GCA_963924455.1. Classification (NCBI taxonomy): domain Eukaryota; kingdom Metazoa; phylum Cnidaria; class Scyphozoa; order Semaeostomeae; family Pelagiidae; genus Pelagia; species Pelagia noctiluca. The sequence continues at coordinate 2,261,353 of OZ004330.1, read as the reverse complement.
TCATTATAATTCCCAATTATGAGCAGAATGATCTATAGTCTGTCTGACGAGTGCGAAAGCACGAAACTCAGAGTAACAGAAGGACATGTCTGTTTTTCAAAGGGTTCATTCTGCTTATAATTGTTCTATACTCAAATATATCGAGTACTATAGCCAGGATAGAAACTCTCCTCTCGAGTTATATGTAATTCCAAATTATACAATTTCTACTTATTGGTTCCTAATCATTCTAATTCCTAATTATTTGGTCCTAATTATTGTACCTCCTAATTATTATAATTCCCAATTAAATAATTTCTAATCATTGGCTTCTAATAATTCTAATTTCTTATTATTGGCTCCTAATTACTCTAACTCCTAATTATTGGGTCCTAATTATTCTAATTTCTAATCATTGGTTCCTAATTATTCTAATTTATTCTAATTTATGTGACTAGGCCTGTAATTCCTTTTGCCTTTTTACCTGGAGTTACAGAGAGCTAGCGATTTCTCTTTTCATACTTTATTTGGCAGGTTGGAGGTGGTTTCGAACCAACGACCCTTTGAAGAAAGCTTGAATGATCCAACAACTCGGTCATTCTTGTCGCAATGCTTGCAAAACTCCGCATAAAGGAACTTTAATTCTATGATATTTCCGTGATCCTAGAGTAATTGATTTTCGAATAGCCGAGCTCTTAAAGGATCAGTGGAAATGGGGCCCTTAAAGAATTTATACTTCTAAAAAGCGATTGCTTTACATAAAGTTTTTGAAAAGAAAATTATTGAATTTTGGGGGCCCCTTTTCGTGTTTACCCCATCAGTTTACAAGACCTTACAAAACCTCTTCCCCTGGTACTAGGGCCAGAGCTAGGTTCCTTAGGAAATGAATGCTTGCTAGCCCCCAGCATAAAAAGGTTTACACTATTTTTTTTTATAAGAACCAGTAAATTTATTCGAAGCTGGCTGTTCTTAAATATTCCTCTATTTTCAGCCTGAAATGTTCTTAAACTTTTCTTACTTTATAATGATTTGGAAGCCTGTTTTCGCTATCAGTTGTGTTAATTGGTTCAAATGTGGACTCTGTTGATCATCTGACATTATCTGTGTGCTGTCTATTTGCTTGTTTTGTAATTATATGTCAGTCTCGTGGTTGTTTCGTATATTTCTTATGTTGACCTTGAAATGGTCAGCCTCGGTTTGTTCTTAAATTGTTCTTAAGATTTGGCAAAATCTGACGCTCGTGTTATAAAATTGTTCTTATAAAAAAAAGAGTGTAATTCTAAAATATGTCCGTGTTCGCAGAATTATTGATTTTCGACTAGCCGAGCTCTTAAAAGATCAGTCAAAATTAGGCCCTTTCAGAATTTATAATTGTAAAAATCTATTGTTATATCTAGTTCATAAATGTTTTCAAAATGCCCCTTTTCATGTTTACCCCACCAGTTTACAATAGGCGAGAGCTATAGGTTCCTTAGGAATGCTTGCTAACCCCCAGCATAAAGAAGCTTTGATTCTGAAATATCCGTGTTGGTAGATTTATTGATTTTCGACTAGCCGAGCGCTTAAAAGATCGGGATTTTCCTTCAGGATTAGCTTCCCTAATTCTCAAGACTTATTCATAATATTTCTTAGCTTACCAAATCTATTGGAACTTATCATCGTGAGTGCAAACAGAAATTACCTATGATAAAAAAAGGCTCCCACATTTCAAGATATCTCTCTGTTTTATTTTATCTTTCTATTTTCTTTGAATTCTTAATTTCCCTTAAGAAATTTGCTTAATTATAGCGTCACGGAAGTGATCGAATCACGCATATCCACGTCACGTTATCCTAGTACCGATTGCGCAAAGAGCAGGGCTTGGGGCTACTGAAACTACGTCTACACGTTAGTGGATCACTTTTGATCCGATGCAAAATCGATGCGGATCAGCCTCTCGTCTATACAAACATGAAGTGATCCGATACACTTTAACCCCTCTTTCCGCCTCAATTTTGATCCTGCTCTGAAGGCGAACTAGTTTCGTTCGGATCACTTTTGTGTCCGATGACTTCTGCTCTGTCTAGTGTAGTCCGGGCGGGGATTGCCGAGTGGTTAGATCACTTGACCCTTGTTCGAAGGGTCCTGGGTTCGAAACCACCTCCAGACCTGTCTCAAAGTGTGAGGAGAGAATTAGCCAGCTCTCTGTTATTCCAGGTAAAAAGGCAAAAGGAATCACGAGGTGTGGTCACATCGAGAGGGTCGCACTGCTCGATTAGTTTACCTATTCAGTGGGCCCTTTGTGCTTAGCACATAAACCCATACTTTGCGAAGATAGTAAGCGTATGTGCCTAGCAAATATCAGACGCTAGTGACTTGCGCTAGTTAAGTTCGGATTCATTACGAGGGTGTTTTTTTCGCACAAGCGAGGCTCAATAATAATGGCAACAACAAGAGAAAAGCACGTGATGAGAAATGAAAGCAAAAGCTTATCCGCTTTGATCCATTACCGTGTAGACAGGAGGGTGATCCTAATAACTATGATACGCATCTTTTTGCTCCGCTACTGTATAGACGTAGTCTAAGGGGCTGTTTATAAGGACAAAATTACTTCTCTGCCAGTCCCGGGGCAAGCAAGAGATATTTCACACTCTAATACACAATTGAAATCTCAGTTTGCATTTATATGGAAAATAACACTTCCTTACATACCACCGGTATAGTGAAACTTCGCCTATCAGGAGATGAAGGTTCACCCAGATGAAGTTAAGTTTTCCATATAAACGCAAAACTACCGGTGAGGTGAAGTAAATTCAACCTTCTGACAATGGAAAATCAATGATGCATTGAGGAGTAATGACGTCTTGGGATTTACCTCGCCTCTCAGACCTGGCATGAAAATCCCATATAAACAGTGCTTGAAATTTACTTCGCTTGTCAGGCCTAGCTGCGGCAGGTGAGGTATTTTTACATATAAGCAGGCCCTAGATGTCTTTCATAATGACAAAACCATTCAATCTTCCATCCCTCAAGCTAAGAGTTGAGATCTCATCTCCCAATACAAACTTTTGTATTTTTCATCTTCTGTTTATATAAAAACGTTTCATACCGGTGGGGGGAATGTTTGAACCTGGTTGGGACAGGGAAGTTTTGAAGGTGTAGTATGGTGGGCCAATTTTCCCAATTGGCTTGATCCAAAAGGTGCAAGAAAAATGGCACTTTAACTCCAGTGGTCTTAGTCAAAATGAGGCATTTACAGTATTTGTACTTGTGAAAATTTATTGTTTTACCTAGTTCATTAAATTTTTTTGAAAAGAAAAGAAATTTTGAAAAAAGAAATTTGGGGGCCCCTTTTCATGTTTTTCCCACCAGTGAAAAACCCTAAATAATCCCGTTTGGTTGGGATGAAATTTTCTCATGTAAACGCTGGAAGGTTAAGTGAAAGGTTCATAAAGTTTAGAACTACATAATTTTTTTAAAATAACTAGTAAAATTGGTTTGAAGCTGGCTGTTCTTAAATATTGCTCTATTTTCAGCCTGAAATGTTCTTAAATTCTTCTTACTTCCAAAGTCCAAGGAAGCCTGTGTTTGCTATCAGTTGTGGTAATTGTTGCAAATTTTTAACTTTCTTGACGATCTGACATATCAGTTTGCAGTCAATCTCCTTGTTTGTAATTATTTGTCAGTCTTAACATTATTTCTTAAAATTCATGTATTGAGCAAAATATGGTCAGCTTGGGTTTGTTCTTAGCTTGTTCTTAAGATTTGGCAAAATTTGAGGCTCATGTTCTTATAAACTTTTTCTAATAAAAAAGAGTGTAGCCGAAAAATACAGGGATTTCCTATTGAAAGTCAATTTTTAAATGGTCAAATCTCAGTCAATATTCAACATACAGAGGCGACTTTGCATCCATACGATCTCATTTTTGAAACTTTTTCAGATTATGGACCCCAACTTTAAAAATTCTGAAAATATATTTTTTGTGACATCATCACCTCGGAACTCTATTGTTATAAAAATATCAAAATCGACGCCAATTGAACTGTTAATAAAAATCAGTCACTTTAATACCATTTCAAATCTCATAAACCCGAGTATCTCGTTAAGAGATCTACGCAATTCAATAACTAGTTTCAAAATAATTAACAAAGCAAACTTTTCTTACCTTTCTAAAAATAGTTTCTTCTTGCAAAGCAAATCTCTCAGATCGGTAGAAACTTCTCCGCTGGCTACGAACTTCTCGACGTATTCTGACCATTTCTGCGAAAACGAGGTTAATTTGAGAAGAGGCAGGATTTGGAAAATCAATCGAGATAATTTGTGAGAACGAAAATGACCATAGTAGGACTCGAACCCACGACCTCTAGATTCGTACTCTAGTGCAATATCCCAATGCATCATTGGGGCCTTCGAGAAACCCAAACAATTTCACCCATACAAATTCCTCCACCACTCACCGAATGGAGAGATGAACATGTCTGGGGTCTTTAACAACCACACAGGGCTTGCTGAAGGGCGGAAACTTTCTCACACCAGGAGGACCATGGCAATCACAAACTGGTTAGGGTTGCTAACTCGTTAAGAAGCAGGATTTGGAAAATTAATCGAGATAATTTGTGAGAACGAAAATGATAGTAGGTCTTGAGCCCACGCCCTCTAGATTCGTACTCTAGTGTGCTACCACTGTGCTATCGGGGCCTTCGAGAAACTCAAGCCATTTTACCCATACAAATACCCATACCACTCCTCCACCAAATATTCCTTCAACGAATGCAGAGACGAACATATCAGGGCTCTTTAACACTACACTGGACCTGCCAAAGGGCGACAACTTTCTCTCACCAGGAGGACCATCGAAGTCCCACCACTGGATAGGGTTGCTAACTTGAGAGGAAGAATTCTGAGAATTTGTGAGAATGAAGAAGACCCGAGTGACAATTTCCTTAACACAAATTGCACCATCACTCGGGTCAGAGGTCATCATCAGAGGTTCGAATCCAAAATGGATCATTCAACGGGTCTCTGTGTTCCAGCTTAGTAACATGCTACTCTTGAAATTCAGAATAATGTTTGTGTCAGTTGGTAGAGTATGTCATCTGTAGATTTGGAATATCGACAATACACAACAATCTATATACCTCACTTCAAATGAGCCTACTCTATCCCCTCCCTAACAAGTTGTTTCTGTAGATGATTTTCTTCGAGGTGTTTGGATTATTGTTTATTGTCGATATTCTAAATCTGTGGATAAACACTCTTTATTTTTAAAACAAGCAGATTGGCAGCACACAGACATGCCAGATGGTAAAGAGAGTCAAACTTTGCAACAATCAACACTACTGATAGCAAAAAAGGCTTCCCAACCATTGCAAAAGTAAGAACAATTTAGGAACATTTCAGGCTGAAAATAGAGGAATATTTAAGAACAGCCAGCTTCAAATCAATTTTACTGGTTCTTATAAAAAAAGAGTGTACTCGACCAGCCTGCAATGACACAAACATAATTCTAAATTCTAGATGAAAAGAATATACTAGTAAGAACGTGCAGAACTGATGAGTCGTTTCATTTTCACTATAAAGCGCGTGATGCGTTACCTCGTATTTATATGGCTAGGGGTGGTCGATTAGATGGATTACCCCTGTCTTCAGTTGATAAAGAGGTCGTAAGTTCGAGTCCTATGTACAAGGACCATTTCATTTTCAGAATAAAGTGATGCGTTACCTCATCCTCTTGGGTGTCCTCACATTGGTCCTCTTCACTTGGCAGTAGTTCAATGCTGACCGTGCAAACAGCTCGATCTTTGTGCTGCAATATCAAAAAGATCATTCAGAGTCAAATAATCAGGCCAGAGCTTTATTTAGCATACAAAGTGGTGTGGAAATTTCCACTTGCCTCTCCAATCACTCCACCAGTGGAACACTTTGACCCCATCACTTCGGTGCAATTTCCATTCGGTGAAATTAGATGTTTTTGAAACGTTTGAAGCCAATTGGTTCGGCTTGCGTTTGGCTTCCCAATACGGCTGCCAGAAAGAAATCATTGATTCTTTTTTAATCATAGCTACAAGATTACTTAGTCTCGTGTTGATCATTCATAACATTCCAACAATTATCAAAGAAAAAAGCACACCCCAGAGGAATTTCAATGTATTGAATTCGATCTTCCAAATATGGCCACCAATGACTTAATTTCGGAAAGACAGAGGCTTGGTCTTGTCTTTTTTGAGTTCAGTGGGGTCAATCCATCGTTAAAAATAAACATGTGATATTTCCTATTTTTTTCTATTCCTATCATAAGAATATAATGCGCATACTCACAAAAACGACCTTGAAACAATTTTCTTCTGACAGTAAATTCTCTACATTTTTCTGATAGGTAACTTCAGCAGCAGCTCTGGCAGTAACAGTAGCAGATGGGCCTCCCGTCGCGTCATTTGTTTTCTCTGTTTTGAATGTCTCGGTTACTTGGAGGGACGAGTCGTCAGACACCAGGTTTTGAAGCTGTTAAGGGGGAAAAAAAATTACTTAGGATCCAGGTAGATAAATCAAGATATTTCTGACACACTATTTCAACAGTAATTATTAGGTGTGTGTACGCGCTTGTAAAATGTCAAAACATGAAGCTTTTGAAATTAACTTTTGGTCAGCAAGCGCTGTTTCCTGAAATCTTGTCGTACTAAATGTCAAAGGCTTGTCGTGATATGTTGTGACTATCATGCCTAATATTGTGTCAGAAACAGCCTTGATAAGTCCAATTGTATTTAAAGCGTTTGCTTACTTAAAAGGCTTGTCACTATAGAAGATACCTTCAGTACTATGGATACTACTCAGTGCTGTTGAGGGATATTATGAACGTACCTGTCTAACAATATTTTGTATCAATCGGTCCATGGTGAATGAAATGTAAGCCCTCACTCCAAACATTTCACGTAGGGTATCTTCAAAATTATTCACATCCATGTTTCCTAAAAAAAATTCAAAAACATAACATTAGAGTTTATGTAATCACGCTAAAAAAGATATACATACACACTTAAGGGTTGACCGGCCCATGGATTTGTCTCCATTTAATACTCTACCGGGGTAAGGTATCAGGAATTGGGCGGCAAATGCATCAGCCCTAAATTCTGCCTGATCAATATGACCTGTATGGGCGGTGATTGAAACAGGGAAAATATTTCCGGCCAATGCACCTTGTCCCACGGAGGAAGAACCACCGCGAGAAAAGCAGAGAAGGATACTGAAAAGAAAGAGTGAAAAGGGAGGAGGGTGGGAACTCAAGAAATTCGAACGCCGTAAAGTCGAGCCTATGTTTTCTGAGTTTATGATCAATATGAAACCGCAATGCACACCATGCCATATCATGTCATATGGCACAGCATGGCACAGCATGATACCTGACAGGACAAAGCCTAGAAGAACACCTTCCCCCGGAAGTATTAACTGCTGTTAACCTCTGCGCGCCTAACAGATATTTAATACTCTACCGGGGTAAGGTATCAGGAATTGGGCGGCAAATGCATCAGCCCTAAATTCTGCCTGATCAATATGACCTGTATGGGCGGTGATTGAAACAGGGAAAATATTTCCGGCCAGAGGACACGCAAGTGTACCCACCAATCACCAGCCATAAAGGTAACCCTAAGAGCTAACCTTAGAACCCAGCCTCCGAAAATAGAAAAGAGAGAAAAGAAAAGCAAGACAGACAAGAAAAAGAATAAATTGTTAATTTTTGGGATAACCATACAACGAAACCATGGCCAAAGGCCAGCGGCAAAACTGCCAGTTTTTGGATAACAATACAACGAAACCATGGCCAAAGGCCAGCGGCAAAACTGCCAGTTTTTTGGATAACAATACAACGAAACCATGGCCAAAGGCCAGCGGCAAAACTGCCAGTTTTTTGGATAACAATACAACGAAACCATGGCCAAAGGCCAGCGGCAAAACTGCCAGTTTTTGGATAACAATACAACGAAACCATGGCCAAAGGCCAGCGGCAAAACTGCCAGTTTTTGTATAACAATACAACGAAACCATGGCCAAAGGCCAGCGGCAAAACTGCCAGTTTTTTGGATAACAATACAACGAAACCATGGCCAAAGGCCAGCGGCAAAACTGCCAGTTTTTGGATAACAATACAACGAAACCATGGCCAAAGGCCAGCGGCAAAACTGCCAGTTTTTGGATAACAATACAACGAAACCATGGCCAAAGGCCAGCGGCAAAACTGCCAGTTTTTGGATAACAATACAACGAAACCATGGCCAAAGGCCAGCGGCAAAACTGCCAGTTTTTGGATAACAATACAACGAAACCATGGCCAAAGGCCAGCGGCAAAACTGCCAGTTTTTGGATAACAATACAACGAAACCATGGCCAAAGGCCAACGGCAAAACTGCCAGTTTTTGGATAACAATACAACGAAACCATGGCCAAAGGCCAGCGGCAAAACTGCCAGTTTTTGGATAACAATACAACGAAACCATGGCCAAAGGCCATCGGCAAAACTGCCAGTTTTTGGATAACAATACAACGAAACCATGGCCAAAGGCCAGCGGCAAGACTGCCAGTTTTTGGATAACAATACAACGAAACCATGGCCAAAGGCCAGCGGCAAAACTGCCAGTTTTTTGGATAACAATACAACGAAACCATGGCCAAAGGCCAGCGGCAAAACTGCCAGTTTTTGGATAACAATACAACGAAACCATGGCCAAAGGCCAGCGGCAAAACTGCCAGTTTTTGGATAACAATACAACGAAACCATGGCCAAAGGCCAGCGGCAAAACTGCCAGTTTTTGGATAACAATACAATGAAACCATGGCCAAAGGCCAGCGGCAAAACTGCCAGTTTTTGGATAACAATACAACGAAACCATGGCCAAAGGCCAGCGGCAAAACTGCCAGTTTTTGGATAACAATACAACGAAACCATGGCCAAAGGCCAGCGGCAAAACTGCCAGTTTTTGGATAACAATACAACGAAACCATGGCCAAAGGCCAGCCGGCAAAACTGCCAGTTTTTTGGATAACAATACAACGAAACCATGGCCAAAGGCCAGCGGCAAAACTGCCAGTTTTTTGGATAACAATACAACGAAACCATGGCCAAAGGCCAGCGGCAAAACTGCCAGTTTTTGGATAACAATACAACGAAACCATGGCCAAAGGCCAGCGGCAAAACTGCCAGTTTTTGGATAACAATACAACGAAACCATGGCCAAAGGCCAGCGGAAAAACTGCCAGTTTTTGGATAACAATACAACGAAACCATGGCCAAAGGCCAGTGGCAAAACTGCCAGTTTTTGGATAACAATACAACGAAACCATGGCCAAGGGCCAGCGGCAAACTGCCAGTTTTTAGATAACAATACAACGAAACCATGGCCAAAGGCCAGCGGCAAAACTGCCAGTTTTTGGATAATAATTCAACGAAACCATGGCCAAAGGCCAGCGGCAAAACTGCCAGTTTTTGGATAACAATACAACGAAACCATGGCCGAAGGCCAGCGGCAAAACTGCCAGTTTTTAGATAACAATACAACGAAACCATGGCCAAAGGCCAGTGGCAAAACTGCCAGTTTTTAAATAACAATACAATGAAACCATGGCCAAAGGCCAGCGGCAAAACTGCCAGTTTTTTGGATAACAATACAACGAAACTATGGCCAAAGGCGAACAGTAAATGCCCAATAAAGATTTTAAACAAGATCAACAAAGGCTTCTAACCAAACAGGTTGATTATCAAGAACTAAACCATCGAAACTTAACAAAACTGATATTATATAACCCACATATTACCAAAACCACTTTGGTAGAGGGAACTGATCTAAAAGGTTTTCTGAAGTTTCATCAAAGGTGGAAACAGCAATTCAGAAACTAAATGTCTGGGTACTTCAACGGGAATCGGATCAGCAGTTGGGACAGCTTGAAAAAATGTCTGTAAATCTGATCGGGACAAAGCATCAGCTTGCTCATTACGTACACCTGGAATATGTACAGCGGTAAATGTAAATGAATGTAATACGGCTAACATTGCTAGCTCCCTTAACAAAAAGGCCAAATGTCGATCTTTACATGAACCTTGACGGATCAAAATAACCACTGCCATATTATCACAGCGAAAAGCAATGCGCTTACGAGACCACGAATCACCCCAAATATGGGCCGCCAGCACAATGGGAATCAATTCCTTGGAAGCGATGTTGATATTAATAGCTTCCTCAGGCCAAACACCTGCAAACCAGTGCTGCTCATAGATTGCTGCAAAACCTATGCTACCGGCGGCATCAGAAGTCACAGAAATTTGTGGGGCATGCTCCCATTTCGGAAATAAAAATAAGCTTTTACCGTTCCAGGATACCAAAAGCTTGAACCACCACTTAACATCATCACGTTCCCAAGCTGAAAGCTTAACAAAATGATGTAACTCAGACACTGAATGTGCCCGATCAATTAGCCGACGAAGGAAAGGCCGTCCTAAAACAATTGCCTGACAGCAATGCTGTAAAAGACCAATCAATGCCAGCAATTCACGTTTTGTGCCTGTTCTTTTTTCCTCCCAGGAAGCGAGCTGTGCGCGAACTTTAACGAGTTTTTCCTCTGGCAATTGTAATTCCTGCTTAATTGTATCCAGCTGAAAACCTAGATAGGTGATTGAAGTGGCAGGACCTTCAGTTTTGTCTTGGGCAATAGGTACGCCTAAAGTTTCACAGAGTGAAAAACAAGCCTCTAGATTCCGTTCACAAATGCTGGAGGCTGGAGGACCAGCCAAGAAAAAGTCATCCAAATAATGTTGTACATGCTGTACGAGAACTTCTTTTTCGAAAAGGAATTGTAGCGAATCAGCAAAACGAGTAAATATTTTAGGTGCAGAGCGAAGCCCAAAAGGTAAAGCTAAATCTACGTAGAACTTTCCTCGCCACTGCATTCCTAGTAGATGGCATTGCTGAGATTTGACAGGTAGCAACCTATACGCTCTACGAATATCAAATTTTGCAATTAGAGCACCTTTCCCTAAACGCATAATCAAGTTAATAGCCTCGGGTATACCTGCATACGTAACTTCTGCTTGAGAGTCCGGGATAAAATCATTGATACTCGAACCATGAGGAAAAGATAAATCAGTTATCAAACGGAATTTTCCAGGACTACTTTTCGGAATAATACCAAATCGGTTGATATGAAAATCGGGATTAGGAAAGACGTCTAATGGACCTAGCATAGTTCCAAAATCAATCTCATCTTGAATATACTTGTCAATGATCTGGGGTTGTTTAAATGCACTCAAGCAATTTCGAGAAGCTGATTTAAGAGAAGGATTTTTTAAACCAATGTCAAATCCAAAACGCAAGCCTTGTAAAAGCCATAGAGAATCATCATAACTTGTATTGGAAAGCATCATATTCCAGATATAAAAATTTAAAGGTGTAATAGCGACAGGTTTTGGCAAAAAAATTGTCATATCGGATGCAAGTGAAGGTAATGACAGGTTGGGTAGTCACTTGGGATGAGCCCTTTTGCGCGAAGCTTGAGATGTTGACGCCTCCTTCACAGAGGAAGATGCAGACGCTGTTGAAGATGCCCTTTGAGCAATCTCAGGGCAATTCAGCTTTTTATGGGCGCCACGGCATGACGAACAAACATTATGGGAAAAACGACAACGTGGTACTGAGCAGTCCCCATCATTCCATTTAAAACAGGGAAGAATAGGTTTAGAGGCATTGGAGCCAGAACCCTCTCTTACCACTGTATTTTGCGTGACTTGGGTAAAAACAGTGGTCATCCACAATGTGGGAACCACTTCCCCCCAATTGTCGGAGGGGTTATCAACCACTTGTTTCCGAAACGCAGAATCGTAGGCAAGCCAACCAGACCCTGGTATATCTCTCTGAGCAGTGGACAATAACAGATAATAGCTCAACAGGCTGGAGATCTTTTCAGGTGCCTTTTTGGTCAGGACTGCCACATAAACTGCCCATGCTTCAGACCAATCCACGAAAGTAGAAATACTCTGCAACTCAGACCGAAGTAACCTAGTCAATTGAAGTTGATTCGGCTCCTCCGTTGGCAGTTTCCGCAAATTGACAGGTCTCAACAATGTGAGATCAATATATTGACCAGATTGGATTTTCATCACCAAGTAGCCAGGTACTGGCGGCAAGGCAGGGGATACAGAGCAAGCAGAGATTACAACTGCTGGCTGTGGCAAAACACTCTGGGGCATCGCATGTCCAGCATCTACTGGAAAGATTGAATTAGGCAAAACAAATGGTGGTTGAACTTGGCCAGGAAAAGACTGTGGTGAAGCCACTTTGATAAAAGAAGGAGCTGTAGCGGGGTGCACCTGACTAGACTGTGGTGAGGGGCTAACATCATTGCCAGAGGCACTTGCAGAAGCAGAGCCTGGTACCGATACTGACGGATTTTGGTTCCCAGATAAATTTTGCAACAAAGAAAACATCTCTTTGACAGTGTTATCTATTGCGAGAAACTTGTCCATAGTTTCTTGTCTGCTCATTGTGTCAGAACACGGTGGGCGCTTGGTTGATTCTTCATCCCCCATTGTGAAAATAATTTCTTATACCAAATCTGGAATTTTACCCTGAGGATTCGGCTTAAAATGAATAGCGTGACCGATCAGTGAGTACCAGCTAAGAAACCAGCAACACGAAAATTTAAAGCTCTCAATGAAAGTCAAGAATATAAAATCAGAATTCTCTCACCCAGAAATTCACGACAGTGAAAATCGAAATTCTTCTCACGAGGTCAAGACTTCTCCAATTCCACAGAAGAAACGTTAAATACTCTGAAGACAACGACAACGCTGGATTCTTTGGGCAAATTCTTGAACTTTCAAGAGCACGACTCTCACACGACTCTCGGCAACGACACGAAACGAAAGCAGCCAAATAACAATATTGATAGAGAGAAACAACTCTTTAATCAGAATAGCGATAATCGTATAAACGAACAACAATTTCGCTAATATAAAACTCAAGAAATTCGAACGCCGTAAAGTCGAGCCTATGTTTTCTGAGTTTATGATCAATATGAAACCGCAATGCACACCATGCCATATCATGTCATATGGCACAGCATGGCACAGCATGATACCTGACAGGACAAAGCCTAGAAGAACACCTTCCCCCGGAAGTATTAACTGCTGTTAACCTCTGCGCGCCTAACAGATATTAAAATCCATGATTTAGGCTATGGAGCAAAGTTTAATGGCCAAATGCCCTTCCTGTAACCAACCCAATTAGTCGCATCTTCCTCAAAGACACGCAGGGATACGGTGGATGAATTCTAACGCCGTACCAGCGGGGAAAATGCTTCTCTTTCTCTCTTTATTTGTATCATATGGTTTCATCTACTAATGCTTTGTGATTAGTTTGAATCTTATTTCATTCATTTTGTAGGTGTGAAGATGAAAGATTTGAGTCACCTTACGACACGCAAGGATACGGTGGATAAATTCTGATCCCCAAACACAGGGTAAATACTTCTCTTTCTCTTTGCATGATATGGTTTCATCTATCAATGATTTGTGATTACTTAGAATCTTATTTTGTTCATTCTATTGGTGTGAAGATGACAGATTTGAGTAGCCTTTTACAACATGCAGGGGTACGATGGATAAATTCTGATCCCCAACCAAAGGGGTAAATGCTTTTCTTTCTCTTTGCATGATATGGTTTCATCTATTAAAGATTTGTGATTACTTAGAGTCTTATTTTGTTCATCCTATTGGTGTGAACATGACAGATTTGAGTCGCCTCTTACGACACGCAGGGATACGGTAGATGATCTCTGACCCCCAACCACAGGGGTGAAGAACCTTAGAAGCTTACCATCAAGTAGGTTTTTGACCATCTCCAAGAAAGAAGAGAAATACTCTTTTACAAGTGTGGTTGCACATGCGAAATCATTTACGTGTGTGAATCGCAACATACCCACAATTCATCTCACATAGAGGACTGAGGCATGCGTTGACAAGAGGGTGGTCAACTCAAAAAGATTTGGATATGTTTATGGGCATGGCTCGTGCAAGATGATACAACCCCGCCCCCTTATTAGTATATCCATTCCCTTGTACAAATCAAGACTCTTACCATCAAGTAGGTTATTCACCATCTCAAGGAAAGCAGGGAAATAATCTTTTAACAAGTGTGATTGCATATGCGAAATTATTTACCTGTGTGAATCACAGCACACGCACAATTCATTTCACGGAAAGGACTGGGGGATGCGGTTACAAGAGGGTGGTGTATCAACTCAAAAATGGTTGGATATGGTTATGGGTATAGCTCGTGCAAGATGATACACCGCCCCATGTTAGTATATCCACTAGCTTGAACATTTCAAGACCCTTACCATCAAGTAGGTTTTTGACCATCTCCAAGACAGCAGGGAAATATTAAAGTGTGATTTCACATGCGAAATCATTTACGCGAGCGAAAGGTAGCACACGCACAATTCATCTCATGGAAAGGACTAGGGCATTCGTTTACAAGAGGGTAGTGTATCGACTCAAAAATGGTTGGATATTATTATGGGTTTGGCTCGTGCAAGATGATACAACGCCCCTTAGTATATCCACTCCCTTTAAAATTTCAAGACTCTTACCATCGAGTAGGTTTTTGACCATCTCCAAGAAAGCAGAGAAATATTCTTTTGCAAGCGTGATTGCACATGCGAAATTATTTACGTGTGCGAATCGCAGCACACGCACAATTCATCTCATGGAAAGGACTAGGGCATTCGTTTACAAGAGGGTAGTGTATCGACTCAAAAATGGTTGGATATGGTTATGGGTATAGCTTGTGCAAGATGATACAACGCCCCTTAGTATATCCATTCCCTTGAAAATTTCAAGACTCTTACCATCAAGTAGGTTTTTGACCATCTCTAAGAAAGCAGGGAAATATTCTTCAACATCAATGGTGCTTGGTTGCTTGAGCCGCAATGCGACAGCAGTACCCTCTCTTCGGTGTTTCTTGTCTTTAGCCTCTTCTTCGGCGATCCTCATTGCCAGTTCATACATGGTAAGCAACCGGTCACATAGCATCTGTAAATAAAATTAATGTTTGAAAATTTTGAATTCAAGAAGGGCTCTCAAAGATGAATTAGAAAACTCTATTTCACAGTTGTTGTTGAAAGTTGACAGGCAAATATGCTTACCATTTTCGCATGGTATTGGTTTATGCGTAAAGCACAAAGAGTACACTGAATAGGTAGACTAATTGAAGCAGTACATTGATAGTTGAAAGGCAAATACGCTCTCTATCTTCGTAAGGTATTGATTCATGTGCAAAGCACAAAGGGCCCACTGAATAGTTAGACTAATCAAAACAGTGCATTGATAGTTGAAAGGCAAATACGCTCTCTATCTTCGTAAGGTATTGATTCATGTGCAAAGCACAAAGGGCCCACTGAATAGGTAGACTAATCAAAGCAGTGCATTGATAGTTGAAAGGCAAATACGCTCTCTATCTTCGTAAGGTATTGATTCATGTGCAAAGCACAAAGGGCCCACTGAATAGTTAGACTAATCAAAGCAGTGCATTGATAGTTGAAAGGCAAATACGCTCTCTATCTTCGTAAGGTATTGATTCATGTGCAAAGCACAAAGGGCCCACTGAATAGGTAGACTAATCAAAGCAGTGCATTGATAGTTGAAAGGCAAATACGCTCTCTATCTTCGTAAGGTATTGATTCATGTGCAAAGCACAAAGGGCCCACTGAATAGTTAGACTAATCAATGCAGTGCATTGATAGTTGTTTAAAAACATTTATTATCTTCTTAAGGTATTGCTTTATCCATAAAGAACAAAGGGCCAACTGAATAGGTAGACTAATAGAGCAGTGCATTGATAGTTGACAGGCAAATATGCTCACTAATTCATAAAGTATTGGTTTATGTGTAAAGCACAAAGAGCGCACTGAATAGATCGACTAATTGAAACAGTATATTGATAGCTGATAGGCAAATAAACTTACTATCTTCGTAAGGTATTGGTTTATGTGCAAAACACAAAGAGCCTACTGAATTGGTAAACTAATTAAAACAGTGTAGCCCTGGTCCCTCCTCTAGATGTGACCAGCCCTCTAACTCCTTTTCCTGATATAATTTGAATTTTTCAAAGAAAAATACCTGATGTAGACGGAAGAAAATATACCAAGTGTTGTTGACAAAGAACAGATTGTACAAATCATGCTAAAATAAAGAGATAAAATCAGAATTAAGTCAAATTAAAATGAAAAACTATCATTCAAAACGGATGGCCAAAAAAGAGTTACTATTGTTACGATCAAGCATGCATAGATTAACGCTTATAAAGTCACTTTAAAAGTCTTACCAGTTAGACAAAGTGAAAAGGCCGTAAGTAATATAATGACTAAAAGTAAATTTGCCTTACTGTTTGTCTTATGTGTGCTTGTTTGAATCATTATGACTATTAAACTAAGACCTAATAAGGCTAAATGTGGCAATGAAGTAGGTCATAAGAAAAAACAAAAAACGGCCTAAATGGAGTATGAATAAAATAATCGTTATCAAGTTACTCTAAAAGTCTTACCGAATCACCACTGGCTGAAAACAACTCTGACTTGGCTGAAAATAAATAAAAACTCATTATTTGCTTTTTTCTCAACTGGGAGTTTTGACTTTTACTATGTACAATCACTAAGGCATTTGGTTTCTAACCAAAGGATACTGGGTTCAATTCCTACCAAAAATTCATTAATTTTTGAAAAAACCAAGTTTTAACATCCTTGCCAAATGTTACGAGACAATCCTTCATTGTTATACGATATCTACTAACTGTCGACAAAAGACCTCCATCTCCACTTAAACAATGTTGTTTCAAATGTCGTTCTAATGTAAAAGTTATTCATACCTAAAATCAATAATGGTTTGGAGGAGGGTTGGAGCTAAAATGTAATATTACTTTGTATGTGGATCCATGTTTGAAATAATGCCAATATTGTCATTTTCTCCCAAGACCTTTTTGCAAGGATTGTAGTTAAAAAACCCAAACCTAACACTAACCCTGATGTCCTGTACTGATTCTGCTTAGCAGTGGTCTGATTATAGAGTGCCTCCAGCCTGTTTGGAAGAGTGTAGGTTCAAACCTTGGCCGAGTTAAAACTAGACTTTAAAAATGCCTCTCTTTTCAGAAATAGGTATCAAAAGATGGATTAGGGGTATTTTGGCCCAGATATGGAAAGAGCACCCTTTTGTTCTTGCCTCTGATAGCAGTCAACCAATTCACTAACTTCATTCTGTATTCTGAGACAGACAGGATTGAATTGGTGCAAATAACATGTAAAAAGAAATGTAAAATGAAAGAAACAAGGTCGAAAACATACTTGGTTGGTCTTTGCATTCTTCGTCATCGCTTAAGTCAGTTCTAAAAAAGGCAAGCAGAAAAGAAATTTGTTTAATGCTTTAATGGGTGCTACATGAAAGAGGGCTTCTCTGAAGAGAGTCAGACGCAAAGCTTTAACAGTTATGCTATGTTTTCGCTCTTCCTTGGCATTTTCAAGTTCTGTACCGATCAAACACTGCTCTGGCGTACTACTCTGATGAGTGTCAGGTGCAAAACTTCTGTTGTTATCAAGTTTCACTTTATTTTTGATTTCCGTCGCCATCCTCAAGTTCTGCACTGATCAAAGACTAATCTGACGTACTACTCTGAAGAGAGTAAGGCGTTAAGTTGTGGTTATTACGTTTCTCTACCCTTCGATTTTCCCCACCATACTAAGTTCTGCACAGATTAACACTGTAACAAAAAAAACTGCAGTAAAAGTACCTTGGTGCAAAGAATAAATCAGGTATGAACTGATACAAAAGATGCTTGATTTTGCTTTTGTCTTCCTGTTGTATGCCTGCTTGCCTCTTCATGTGATGTACAATCAATGCCGCCGCATCATCCAAGATCGACTTGTCCTAACGGAATAAAGAAGCGATTTAACAATAGCACTATTCTCAAATGACATCATGTGGCATGTTTGTCCGAAATTCGATCCCATAATGCTTTGTGCGTATGTATTGAAATCACTTTTTTGTTATTGTTCTCGTGTGATATCATGCAAAATATTTTTCCGAAATTCGATCCCATCAGGTTTTCCGTGAATACATCATAATCTATTTTTAGTAATTGAGAAGAGTGCTATTCTCATCATATACAACCCAAAACCAAGGTTAAGATGAGAACACCTTAAGGTTACCTAGGGGAACATCACTCAAAACATCTCGTTAACTTTTGGCTAAATATCTTTGTAAATCTTTAGAAATTCTTCGAAATCTAAAAAGCCTAGCAAAATTTTGGCCTGAAAAATCTCTTAGATCTCTGAAAATCTTAGAAATCTATGAAAATCTCTAAAAATTTCAAACAATCTAAGAAATCTATGAAAATTTCAAAAAATCTCGTACACTTTAACTAAAGTAATTTGTCCCTCAAAGGTTACTGTGCTAACTTATTGTCCTGGTTTAGGACAGTGATTAATGTGCTCGCCTGTGTCCGCTCAAACCTGGGTTCGAGACCCGGTGGAGGCATACTATGTCAATTGCAGTAGCCTGCTCTGGTATAATTTAATTACCCGTGTCAGACCATGCCTTATGAATTAATATACATCCCCAAATAATATCATTAATGTGAAAATGTTTTTATAGTCTTTTTGTCTAGTTCCCGGAACAATTCTATGGACTTTACATGATACCCCTAAGTCTTTTTTTACATAATACAGCACAGCCACACACGGTGCGCATAACTACCGATGGTAAAGAATTTAATGTTTGTTGCTAACCTTGTAGGTGTAATTGAGATGAGGGCCAGAAATCTCTGCATTTCCGTCTTCGGCCTGATCTGTTCTCTTTTTAAAGTAAGAAAAGAGAAATTAGATTTGGTACTCTAAATTGAATGTTTATTTTGAAATCTCACCCCTCAAGCTACATATACATGAAGTTACCAAGAAGAAAAGTTTGTTTAAACTAACCTCTTCAAAAAGTTGTTCAATTTCATGAATCAAACTCTTCGACCGCATGGCCTTATAATCTGTTTGTTTGAAGTTGATTCCTTGATGATCCAACGACTGCAATGAGAAGAGAGGGGTTCGTGATTCATTTTCTTCCAGAAGGCTATATTTCACATGACTCTCAAATCACCTATATGTGATTAGTTCAACACTCGTGTTTGTTACTTTGGCTCTATCCTCTAAAGTAAAGTCAAAGGTTGACATAAAAAAGTAAGGACATTTCTTATATATACAAGGGGTTTCCATACTTGGAAAGTAGGCTGAAAATTTTTGTTGGCTGAAAAGTAGGCCCCTGGCTCCTACACCACTATTTACTACTTAGCTACAGTTGATAGTTGATAGGCAAATACGATTACTATCTTCTTCATGAGGTATTTTTTCATACACTAAGGGTTCCCTAGATAGGTAGACTAACGGAAGCAGTGCATTGATAGGTGATAGGCAAATACGCTTAGTATCTTCGTAAGGTATTGGTTTATGTGTAAAGTACAAAGGTCCCTCTGAATAGGTAGACTTATCCAAGCAGTGCATTGATAGTTGATTGGCAAATGCACTTACTATCTTCGTAAGTTATTGGCTTATGTGCAAAGCACAAATGGCCGACTGAATAGGTAGACTAATCAAAGCAGTGTATTGATAGTTGATAGGCAAATACGCTTACTATCTTCGTAAGTTATTGGCTTATGTGCAAAGCACAAATGGCCGACTGAATAGGTAGACTAATCAAAGCAGTGTATTGATAGTTGATAGGCAAATACCCTGACTATATTTGTAAGTTATTGGTTTATATGCAAAGATTAACTAATCATGTAGTGCAGCCCTGGCACTGGATCCCTTGCACTTTAAGCTACAAAAAATATTATTCAATTATAGAAGTAAATCTCAAAGCATAAAACATTTCTGACCTTGAGGTAGTATTTTTCATTCTGCTCCCTCCATATCTTGTTGAATTGCTTTTGGGCTTCTCTCCACTCTTCATCTTTCGACTTCAACCGCTTCAGAACTAACGGCACCGCAACATGCGGAGTCTTCTTCAAACCATCGATTATCTCTCGCGATTTATCTCCATATATCCTGCATGATATTTGGTACAATAAAGGATTAATAGATTAAACTTAAAAGATTAGTCCAAAATGATTTCTTCACATCCATCTCTCGTGATTGATCTCCAGATATCCTGAATTACATTTGATAGAATTTATTAATTTTGAAAATATTAGAAATCAGAGTCAAAGATGGCATAGATGAGCACACCAATGGTCAATTTACACTTGGTAAACCAGGGCTTGTAAAAAGCCACAGAAGGGATTTTCTAAATAAAGACTTGTTTATTTTACTAGTGCACCAAGAAAACAAACCTAAACGCTAATCACAGTGGTTTGAGCATGTGTTAAGAAGTAGGGAATCATGAAAATATGAGGGTGATGGGGTTGGAAAAAGAAATGGCGAAGCAATAGAGACTTGGAGAGGAGAGTTTCATGCACCGGTCAACCTCTGCTAGCAGGGACATTGGTTGGAATACAAATCATGTTTGTGTGTTTGTGTGTATGTGCATCCACGCTGTAAGCATATATGTAGGTTTGCTAGCGTTTTTAATTTCATTTACAGATATAAGGAGGACTGTTACCTGCAAATGGCTTTTCGGCACAATACTTCAGAATTGCCACCAAGAGCATTGTCAAGCCTGAAACGCTGCTGTTCATCATATGACATCCTACGATTGATAAAACAAATTGTTGAAAATGTCATACGACAAAGAAATTGGTGCCTTTAAGGTATGTAATTGTTCTAGTCAGCAATGCTGTAATATCCTATCAAAACATGCTTTGATAAGTTTATAAGTACACATAGATTTTGCAATCTAAAAGAACCTAATCAGTGGGTTCATATTTAATGTGCTAGCCTGACGAAGGCTAGGCCTTGTTTTCAGTAGTGGCACAGTAGCATACATCATCAGCCCATAGAGTCGTTGCTCATTTGTGAGTGATTGAGTATCTGTTTAACGTGCTTGTTTTCAGTAGAGGTATGGTGGCATTACTCTACATCACTTCATCTAGATAGTAAGAAGTACCACTGCATCTGCTCGCTTTAACACTCCATACAGAATAAGAGTCAGCATTTGTAAAAATTATTCATTTCAAACCTCAATTATTATCATTATTACCGTAATTATCAATGGCCTCACTGCATTCAATGAGAACAGATTTCAATAAATTTCAGTAATGAAGGAATTAAATATAGGTAGTACAAACCTGAACAACTTCTTGTGAACCACTTCCAATGCTTTGATAGCAGAGAGATTTGTCTCAATAACAATGTCAAGCTGATGGGGGAAAAGAAATAGAAATTAATTAAAAATATTGTTTTAATATACAGTGGAATCTCGATATAACAAACCCTGGATATAACGAACTTCCTGGTATTCAGCAAGTAAAATAGGTTGTTTTGAAAGATAACTTTAACTTAAGGTAGTAAACTCTTAACGTATCTACAGCCAAAACAGATATATAATTTTTGTGACACGTGAGTCACACTGAAAAAGCTGATATGATCCTTAAAATCGAGAACGACGGTTGCCTATACTTTTTCTTAGACCCCATTCACACGATACCCCATTCACCTCATATCGGATTAGTTTCTGTACCAGATACGATTACATCTTATTTTTTAAAGTTTGCTTACCTCAAATCTTTCATCTTCACACCTATAAAATTAGAAACATTGAATTCAAAGTAACAAATCATTAATATACTAAACCATATAATACAAAGAGAAGGAGAAGCATTTCCCACAGTGTTTAGGGATCAGAATTCATTAAACTAATCCTTAAATGTCGTCAGAGGCTATTAAAATGGTTGGCGTCAGGAAGGTCATCCTTCCTTAAAACGTTGTTCCATAACCAAGATCATGGATAGGTCTGGAGTCAAATACATGAGCCCTACTAGCAGGGGAAACGACCCTCATACATAGGTCTCAGGTGTGCGATTTATTACCCTCCTTAGTAAATAGATAAGAAGCTACCCATCATGAAGCCAGCCCTTTGCAAGAAGAAAATCGCACCAGCGCGACAAAACGCTCTTGTGATTTCGTGTACAAGCACTGGTTGTTTCTTTACAAGAGTGTTGGCGAGAGTTAATAGTGATGTCTCTAGTCAAACAAAAAAGCCTGTGAAGTATCCTTTCATTGATGGATAGGAAACCAACAAATCTCATCAGCAGGTGCGCTTGATATTAGTAATGATCATTTAATTACTCACTTGTAAATATATTCCTCATATTGGGTCTTTCTTGTCCCTGGAAACTGGGTGTCTTCTGACCAAGAGGGTAATGAAACCCAAACATCATTCAGGGTTTCCTTGCATAGTTGACTTCTTCCAGTGCATTTAGGCTGGTTGTAACTCTGAGGCAGGGCTCTGTAGCTTGCGCCACTTCGCTTGCATGCAGCGTAATCTAAATCATAAGAAAACAATTATAATGCATTGACATTAATCGAGATAGTTCGAAAGGATGAAAATGACCCGAGTAGGACTCTAACCTAATGGGGTCGTTTTCATTCTAACAAATTATCTCGATTGATTTTCCAAATCCTGCTTCTCCTCAAATAAACATTAATGCATTATACAATATATGCAATAAGGTTAAACAAATTATTATCCAAGATGTAGAAATAGTATCTTTTGTCTTAAATTTATCACCTCTTTTAAATAAGTAAAGCTGTAATTTAGGATATCTTTATTTGATTATCTGTCTGATATATGCGGAAGCACAAAATACAGAGTCACAGAAGCCCCTGTCTGTTTTTTAATGTGTTCATACTACTTTATAATTGCTCTGTTCATAGAATATTGAGCACTAGGGCATGAAATTTCAGTTTTTTTTTCTGTGACCGAAAAATCACCTGAATGCCAATGGTTCTTAATGGCAGCTTGTACCGACATCAAATCATCAACCTTAACTACAGATAATCTAACACTACTGTTATGATATATTGCCAAAGATAAAACACAAAAATAGTGCAGAGGAGAAGGAAAGGGAAAGAACTGCTTTTCTGCCTATTTCAGTATGGGCTAGTAAACCACAAGTCACTCTGTCTTTAAACAAACCCATTATAATGCAACAACAATATACTTTTGGTATCATACCCAGCCATTGGAAAAAGGCGATTCCCTGCTCTACCTCAATGCCCTTCGTTCACTATAGATGGGCACTGGATCGGCGAAAGAAATTGAAGTGTTAATGATCTAATTGAGATATTTTAGAGAAATAGCCAAACTAAGTAATGACATTGGCCTTCAGGGTTATGTTGCGCCCTCTATTGTGGAAGGAGCATAATATGGCAACTTATGCCCAACTACAATTTCAATCCCAACAGCAGATTATCTTGCCCAAGTGTTGCGTTATATTTCCAAAGATAAAACACCAACATTGTTTAGAAGAGAGAAAGAACTGCTTCCCTACCTATTTCAAGATGGGCCAGTTCACCACCAGTGCCCCTGTCTTTAAACCCAGCCACCGGATCAATCGGTTGGTTTTCTTTATAACCAAGAAACATCTTGAACCAAGTGAACAAATCAGGAAATTTCCTACAAATCAATATTCTTTATGAGCGAGAGAATAATGGAATAACCTGTCGATCTATCCACTAATTAGAAAAGTCTTTGTATTGGTCTCCCATTAGGGTGCTCGACGATACATAGAGTAGAGCTACATTACACAATAATCTCCATCTCAAGAAAACTTTTTTGTTTTTACCCACTCAATAGGAGATGTACAGATGTACAAAAAATTTGATCAGTGGTCGCACAGCGTATAGCGTACTCAAAAACCATCAACAGTTCACTCTCACTGGCTTGGAGAAAAATAAAAATTTTCGCTTGCATGAAAATAGCATACATACCCAAGGAATGACGTCATAATTTGAATGAGTTCTGGTCTTGAAACAACTTCTTGGTTGAAGAGAACGAGGCAGCGAAGAAAGTTGTCATAAACTTCTTGACTTTTGAGAGCCTTTCTGACCTTAGAATATCAAGATAAAAGTTTAAGGCTATGTTTACACTATACCGGTACAAAGGCGAATATGGTATAAAACTATGCCGTTTTGGACTTTTATCTACACTATTCAAGCACAGTTATGAGTTGAAAGTAGCAAGAAATACTGAACACTAGCAGGTATCAAATGAATAAGAAACGATATCTGCATAATATAAACGGTGAATACGGAACTGTTTTATGCTGGATTCACTTTGAGTCAAATAAGGCTAGGTTTACGCTATAACGCTACGTTACCTATAACAGCATTCTTGCGCATGCCCATAAGATGTTGACGTAACATTTCCAGCCCGCATAGTGTAAACAAAAAAACAGTTCTGGCATGAAATCATTCTGTATTCAATTTGAACCAGCATAGTGTAAACGTAGCTTAACTCAATAGTAAACATTCTTTATGCCCTAGCCACGAACTTTACTCAAACAGGCTAATGCTATTTACATATACCACCATCGGGTCTCAAACCCAGGTTGCAGCCAACAAAGGCGAGCACACTAACCACTGTCTTAAACCAGGACACAGTAAACTTGAGGTGTTTACAACTCCAGGCTTATCCACAGTGCGGCATCAATTTGTCTTTCGGATTAAATCCTTCTTCAGAGCCATGATATTTGAACTTTTAATTCAAAAGGCATGGTCTAACGCAGATAATTGAATTATACCAGGTCAGGCTACTGCAATAAATATATGCCACTACCGGGTCTCAAAGCTGGGTTGTTACGACCAAAGGCGAGCAACCTAACCACTGTCCTAAACCTTGAGATGTATTCAGCTCCAGACTTATCCACCATGAGGCATTCAAAGCCATGTAGAGCCATATAATATACATTAATTCACAAGGCATGATAATGATAATAAAATAACTTTCTTACTTTATTGAAAAAAGCAAATTCACTAAAAGACCCATGTTTAACAGCTTCTGCCAAGGAAACATCTTTCAAGGCGGATCTGTGTTTTTTCTATGAAAAGAGAACAATTATTTGAAAAAAGCAAGTAGTAACCCCCTACAATGCATACATAATATACTAAATATAGGGGGTAAACAAGTCAAGATATGTACTTGAAAGCCTAAAGTGGAAAGGTGATAGTTGAATGGGTTTTTAAGGGAATGTAAATAACCATTTGGTTAACAATAGGAAGAAGATTCATTCAATCATTCATACACTCCAATTCAAAAATTGATACCCTAGTCAAAATTAAGGCAGTCTTTACAAGAGAAAGCATACATTGCTATCTGGAAAAAGTTATAAAAGAACCACTCACTGATCCCAAAACTAAGACTGGATCAACACTCTTTAGTTTCTGGGGCCAAATATTTGAAGCCAATTACTTTGGCTTGTACTTGGCTTCCCAATATAGCTGCTAAAGATGTCATATTGATTTTATTCTCTGCTAAAAATAGCTGCACAAATATCAAGTCTCATACTGAGCATTCATAACATTCCAATAATCATTAAGTAAAAAAGCACGCCCCGATGGAATTTCAATGTACTGAATTAGACCTTCCAATATGACCGCCAATGGCTTCCTTTCGGAAAACAGAAGCTCTATCCAGTCTTTATTTTGAGATCAATGGAGCCAAGGTGTGAGATGTTAAGTTATTGTTAGAGAGTGTAAATGTGACGTCACTGAAAGTCAACAACAACCTTGAAAAGGAAAGGTTTTTGGGTGAGATTAGCATCAAATGAGAACAGCAAAATCAAGTTTTGAGAGATGGTCAGGTTGTTACTGTAATTTACCTTGGTGGATATTTTGTCCATTCCATCCTTAGAGTCATTATCCACGGCTTCTGATTTAAGGGGTGGTGTGAGAGGAGCCGTTGAAGAGCTCTTTCTTGATTGCTGCTTCTGCTTTGAAAGGCTTGAGACTGTAAAATAACAAGAAAGAATCATAATTTCTTAATTATCACATAATTTTTGAAGAAGCCCTGAAGGAATTTGTAAACTTCATGTTGAAAGACTTGAATCATAGAGGTATCACAAGTTATTCCTTTGACTCACTATATAAAAATAAGTTGATATGTATTATCTGGCCCTATTCTAGATTAAATGATATGAAAACACAATATCATTATGTTGTTCTTTCTTTTGATATAAACAGCTATTAAATATCTATGATGATTACATGAGACCCTAACTCTAGCCCTAACTATAGCTATGCCTTATTCCGCTCGTTAAAAAACACCTTACTTTCACACTCATTACAAGTTTATTGTTTCTTGCTGTATTGTTTCTGGGGCAAGACAGAAGTATTTTCATCTGAAGAAAGAAAGCGAAGAAGAAAGAGAAAAAGAGATAGGATCAACAGGAAAAGATAGTAGAGGAAAAAAAGACCCTCACCTGACTTCTTTGCTGGAGGCATGTAGGAAGCAGTTGCATTTTCTCTGATTTGGTTTGCCTGGGAGATACTGATATGCCCTCCACTTGCATCTGGCAAGAACTGGCTGAATTCCTGCAGCAAGTCGTCTTGGTTTTGAAAGAGTTTTGCAACTTGTTGATACACCTGTTAGTAACAAAACAATATTAAATTCTGTAATTTCACTATAGAATAGTTTTGCTACTTGTTGATAAACCTGTTAGAAACAAATTAAATTTAGTGGACGAGCTTTGAGTTAGGAAGGTTGGGATATCTTGAGAAGAAGCAGGTTTGTAAAATTAATCGAGATAGTTCGTGAGAATGAAGACTTAACTCGAAAAGTATTCAAATCCACAGGCCATTACCAGTGATTTGGGCCCAATTGGGGCATCAGTGACTACCAACTGAACTATTGGGGCAGTTAATATTCCAAAAAGCAAACCATGTTACATCAATCTTGAGAATGTTATTGCATTGCACCACCAATTGTCAATTGCAAACTAACAGTATCAAGGCACATTAACAACTACACAAGAACTGCTTTAAGGTGACAACTTTTTCATGTCAGAGAAACCATGAACACCTTGAAGGTCCCCCATTCAGATGTTGACCACCCACAGCAAAGCTTGACTTCAATTCTATATAATGGCAAACCATTTAAGCCACATCGCCATTCACGCTACTAAATAAAAAAGCAAATGTTAAAAAATGTGGCTTACCTCATTTGCCAGTTTTCCTTCTCTTGAATAAATCTGGATTAAACGAAAAATATAATTTAAATACATATAGGTAGTATTACATATAACATTATACAGGTATAATTATGTGAAATTCTCCATTTAGCCTCTCTCTATAACTAGCCCCCCCCTCTTCAAAAGCCCATATTCATTCACCATACCAAAAGATTTCAAATGCAACACGGGGGTTTTGTGCTTGATGGTATTGTATCGGTTAATATCAAAACTGAAATAGGAGACTCTACAATACAGTTGTACCACTGTTCTTATGCTAAAAATATAACTGCCATTCTTAAAAATCAACAAGCCTCCCTCCATTTCCTGCAAGAATCAAAAGACCCAAAGACTCAAAGAATCAAAGGAGAAACTCACGGCTCAAAATATCATTAAGGGTCAAACTTACTTCTTGTTCAGTAAGAGGTCGTCCAAAACTATCAACAGCATTCTGAAAGAAAAGAATTTTATACAAAACAGCGAAAATTAATGAAATATACTAGAGGGAAAATCAAGAAAACAAAATAACCTATCACACAAGACCATTTGACCAAGAGCATTTATCTCACGGTATTTTACCACTGGTGGGAAATGGATTTTTCTCTTTCACCTCTTCCTATAGTTTGCCATTCCTTCTCTGCCCCCATCACCCTCATGTCATTCTCAATAAGATTCTCCTGTTATCTCGCTATCAATCTACTCCCTTGTGTTAAATTACCCAACAAAATAAATAATCCACCAAATATAAACAATTGTAGCATTAAGTCTTTATTGGTGGGAAGATTGTTAGTTTGAGCTTATAACAACACAAGTGACAAACAAAGAACACAACAAAATATATGGTGTTACTTAGAGTTTCTTGCTATTGTGATTTAACACACTACTAAATTTTCCTACTCATGCTTATGATAGAGAGTTAACATCTGGTGGGGCTACGGCTTGGAGTAAGGTTACAGTAGGTGTAACCCTGGAGTAACATTACAGTACCTGTACCTGTATAAATGTATAAGATTGATGATAAAATAACACCTTAAGCAAACTCATACAATGGATTATTTAAATGTATCCTAGGTTGAGGGAGGTTAAGCCTATAGAGGTGCTGAGATTAGTGATGAATTAATCAAACTTGTAAAAGTGGTGATTTCAATCTATCACTTTAATTGACCTTGATAATTAATAAAGTAAAAGCAAAAATGATGTATATAGCATACAAAACTATATTGTCGAAAGCACTTCTAAGACAGTTCTAAAGTAGAAACATTTCATAAGAAACCAATTTCACACAAACCTCTTTTATATTCTTTTGCTCGGTTTGATAATTGTTAAGGATGTCCAAGAATTTCTGATAAACTTCTGGCTGGCCTTGGAAACGATTCTTTATCTTGGTCACGTAGTTTATGGCATGATGTTGAGCCTGAAATGAAAAGGAAAAAAATAAATAATTTAACTTGGGAAGAGCATGCCTACTCTGGCTAGTGGCTATAATGCTGGACAAATGTAAGTATAGAATAATTATATTGTACAATCTACGCTCAACACACAGACATGTACTCCTGTAAGTCTGGCTTTGTGTTTGCACACTCGTCAGACATAATACACCAATCGACATTGTTAAAATTGGTATAGGGCAATTTATCATTATAGTTTTTTTGATGAGTGGGAAAACACAAAAATTCAGAGTTTAAGAAGAACATGTCTGTTTATTGAGTGTAGATTCCACTATAAAAATAAATCAAAGATAAACAAAATAACTCTGCTAGAAAGCTTGTTCAAGGATTTAAAGTATATCAACATTCTTCTGAACTATAACACCAAAAGGCACTAACCATAACAAATCTGGTTACAATATTCAAGTGAAAATTCCAATACCTTGTTCACTTGTGTCTGAGACTGTCCTCCAGAGCTGGTAGTCCCTGGTGATGGCAATGGTGCATTCTGGGAGGGCTGAGTCTGTGGCACTGATGCCTGTGGTGGTGCTAACTGCTGCTTCTGCAATGATGGCTGTGAAGACTGTGGAGGAGCAATGGGAGGGGCTGATGACTGCTGCTGTTGTTGCGGCTGTGCCTGTTGCTGCTGATGCGGAGGAGTGAAGGAAGAGGAAGGAGGATTTGATGCACTTTGCTGGGAGTGTGCCTGACAGAGAAGGAAGATACAGAATATTACATTCTGCCAGATGAGAAATTAGTCACACCTGGCTATTTGAGGAAAGCAATTGCCTTGCTCCACCTCAATGGCCTCCTCAGCCTTTTGGGGTAGACAATGAATTACCCTTCTCATTTATTGAATTTGAAGGGAATCACCCTCCTCAATATACACTTTGACTAAGGGATAACTCACCTGAGAGCAATTAGGAGGGTGATTCAGTGCCCACCTACTAAAAGTCTCACGGCTAGGTCTGCATTATAGTTATACACTTTAATCATGCTACTGCGATGGTCATATCCCCAGATTATCTTATCCCCAAATTGTCATAAACCTAGATTATTGCCAAAGGTTAGCGAGCTAACCATTGTCCAAAACCAGCCTGCTCTGGTAAAATCTGTTCCCCGTGTTAGGCCATGCCTTATGCATTTAATATGCTAAATAAAACATGGCTCTGGAGAAGGATTTAACCCGAAACATGATTTAATGCCTCACTGTGGATAAGCCTGGAGTTGTAAACACATCAAGGTTACTGCGCTAACTTATTATCCTGGTTTAGGACAGTGGTTAAGGCGCTCGCCTGTGTCTGCAGAAACCCGGGTTGGAGACCCAGTAGAGGCATATGTCAATTGCAGTAGCCTGCTCTGGTATAATTTAATTACCCGTGTTAGACCATGCCTTGTGAATTAATGTTAATACAACATGGCTCATAAGAAGGATTTAATCCGAAACACAAATTAATGTCCCACCGTGGATAAGCCTGAAGTTGTGAAGACATCAAGGTTACTGCCCTAACTTATTATCTTGGTTTAGGACAGTGGTTAGAAGGCTCGCCTGTGTCCGCAAATACCTGGGCTTGAAACCTGGTGTTGGCAATTGTCAATGGCAGCATAAACAAAACGGTAAAATTTAGGAGTTTAGTAATGACAAGAGAAAGATACAATATTACAATGTTTCGGAATTATATAATATTCGGTATCAAAATAACAGGTATAATCCCAAAGCGTTGCAATATTGTAACTTTATCTTTTTGGTACTAAACTGTTCAATTTTATGGTTTTGTTTATCTTTTCTAACAGTACCACTCACAGTCAACTCTTTATAGTCAATTGCAGTAGCCTGCTCTGGTAAAAGTTTATTTCCCCGTTTTGCTGGACCATGCCTTGTGAACTAACACTGTAATTATGTATAATAATAATAGAATAATAAATGCCTTACCTTAGTAGTTGGTGTAGGAATAGCAGGCCCAATATTCTGTATGATTGTTTGAATGTTATTAGCTCCTGGACCGTGAACACTGATTGTGTTTGAGTCGCCCATGTGAGCTTCAATCTTATAACCAGGAGGTAGGAAGGTGTTGAAACCGACTATCAGGTCAGGGTGGCCTTTGAAGAGGTTAGAAACGCGACTGATCACACCCGGTGTGTCAATCCTGAAAATCAACATATGTAGAAATTACTCTAAGGTCTAGCAAAAGTTTACTTCTATCCTCTTGCAAATTCTCTGTGGAATTAATAAAATACTTAGCATTTGACATGACCGTAACCAATTACTATTTAGTAGAGCCTTTGATATTTAATAGAGCAACCTTTTTGGAGAGATCTGCTACACATCATCAGGCAATGAGAAATCTGGCTTCTCCCTATATTAGTTGCAAATGTCAGATTGTAAAGGGCAAATTTTACAAGGGGCCTCAGAGGAGGTATGTTACCCTACTAAATATAAAAGCTTTATCTTGGTAAGAAGTGACTCTCTGCCTGAAAGTACAGGAATATACAAGGAGAGCTAGCTTCATGCAAATTTTACTGGTTCATATAAAAAAATGTTAGGGACCCTTTTTGGAATCAAGTTTTGATAAAGCTTAACCAAATTATTACAGTATTTATGGAAAAATAAGGAGATGAAATAATCTTACGTCTGAGATTTGAACTCCTTCATGATGTCCAGGAATTCATTGTAGACGTGAGGTTGAGAGCCAAACTGAAGCTTTACTTGATCCAGATATGACAAGGCATCCTCTACCTAAACATAGAGTAAATTTTGTTGTTATCTTTAGTTGAATAAGGTAGCCTTTACATGACAGATCGGATGGAGTTGGGTGAAATTTTAACTTGGCTGCCAGTGAATGTTATTATTGTGTTAACACGAGAAAGAGTCGAGTTGAACCTCAATCCGCGTTGAGTTCAACTCTCTATTCTACCCGGAGCGAGATTTCAACCAGAGGTGAAACCACCATATAAACGCAATTTATTCAACTTGGCAGAGTGGAGGTTCTCTAAAAATACTATTTAAATTGACTGTGTAGCATTCCCAGTGCTGAAAAGCATGATGGGACTCTTTTTCAACTCAGAAAATAGACCCGGAGTTGATGTTAACCCCGGGCAAACACAGCCTGTGGTGAAATCTGTCATGTAAAAGCCGCTAAAAAGAAACTTGAGAAGAGCAGGATATTGAAAATCATTAGGGATCATTTGTGTGAAAGAACCTGACCTATGGCTTGAACCCAAGACTTCAGCAGGATTTAACTCTATCCATAGAGTTAGCCAGGCATTGTTAGATTGAATATATTTACAAAACAGACTAGAATGCAAGATCAATTTTTGATCTTTACAGAGCTTCAATAAGACCAGGAAAATTTCAAATATTGAAAAAAGTCCTAATTTGAAATTCAAAGGCACACACGTCTGATTTGGCAGTTTAATTATTTTCATGTTACATAAAAAATCTGTACAATAAAACTTTGAACAACTTTCTCTGGATAGGCTTCAGATGTTGAATCTTTGCAAATACGATTTGTTTCAAAATATCCTTGTTTGTGTGGAAAGCGCAATGGGTATTTCTTATCTTTTATTGCCATTTTTAAGAAATCTTGAGAAAGTAACTAGCAATGTTTTCTGGTGAGCAGAGATTTAGGCCAGGCGGGGTGCCACATAAGATATGCAAGCTTACAGGTAATTTTCAAGGCTGGTTGTATTGCATTAAAGCATATCACATGGACCATCAGTATATACCTTAAAAGATTCCAATAATTTTAATTGGGATATACTCAGTCTTACCTTGAGCCTCTGAAAATGCTGTTGACCTGTCACTTGAGCTGCACTGTTCTGTGGATGGGCAGCAAAAGATGGGGCCTAAATAAAAAGCAAAATTTAATTCTAAGAGTTAAGCACTTTCCTAACTGTAAAGCATAGCTTAACAAATTTTTCAAACTGTAGAAGAAGCAGGGAATTGAGATAATTTGTGAGAATGTAATGGCCTGGGTTTCTCTAGAACTGAATGCCCAGTGGAGTACCAATCTAGTGGTTGTGAGATAGAGTCCTACTCGGGTCAATTTCATTCTCAAATATAATTTTGATTGATTTCAAAGTTTAAGCAGATTGATAGTCAGTTTAGAAACCCCTCCAGCATTTGTTTGAAAATACATTATTGCACATGTCATCTTCTTGCCCCGAAGATGGATTACCGGTATGACTGGTTGATTCACCTAGAATTAAATAAGATCTTGCCCCATGCCACAGGATGTGGTTACGAACTCTTTCTGTCTACACAATAGGGGATCCCTAGTTTTTGTGTGGACTGATTCCAAAATACCTAAGGGAAATGTAGATCTTGCTCTGCCAATTATTCGAAAACAATTCTCACTGTAGGCTTTAGCACACTCTGGGTTGTTGAGCAAATGTTGACATATACCATACAAAGACTGTATTTAATGGGTTTGAGTAATGTTTTGTTCTCAAGGGTTGAATCTTTGTAGATTTTTAGGTGACTCTAAGGGTAACCATTTTTTAAAAGGAATAAAAACGATAACAACAGACATAGAAAGGAACACAATCAACTATCCTTTAGAGCAGAAGATAGGGCTTTTGTACCACTTGGGTCCCATACATAAAATAAGTCCTGAGTCTGGAACTCTCCTACTATCTCCAAGGCTTATTCCTCTGGCAAGAAGATGATGTGTGCATTTTGAGTTATCTGAAAGACTTAAATGTATCAAATTCATGAAATTACCTGGACATGAACATTCTGGCCCTGGGCATGCGGATGAACTGTTGATCCTCCAGATGGTGCTCCCTGGTTTGGCCTGCAATAATCAAGTAAACAAGTAAGTTAGTCAGTTTGCTGCAGTCAGAGGCAACGTGAAGGCTCCTGTTCCTTGCAATTAGTTTTGTTGAATAATCTGATAATAGGTTAAATATGTAATCTGATAATATGTTATCCTTTTTCTGAGATTTCAAAGATAAATGACATTCAAACATAAACTGGACCATTGCTATAAAACTCAATCACATAAGAAAATATTTTTTCAAAAAATGTTGAAAATGATTTAGAAGCTTGATTGAATCAAATGTATTATTCCAACTAAGACATTTGGTGGATGATTTTTCTAAAAGCCTGTCAGAAGAGGCTTTTTCTTCCTTGCCAAAAGTTATCAGGTGTGTGACCTTAAGTGACTAATGCAAGACCAGCTTTAAGCATTGGCGCAGCAGCATTTACAGTGATAAGGTCCTAATTTGTCTGCTTGCCCCCACTTTTGTTACTGCAACATTTATATCATTAACAGCAAATACATTCCAGCCTTTTTCGGGCTAACAGAGGTTGAGTGGTCCATTGATTTGTCTTCTCCACATCTCAGTAATACCCTTCTCCAATCCCAACCAGTTCTCCATTCCTTTCTCAAATCCCCTTCTCCCACCCCATCACCCTCATATCACTATCCAATGCTAAAATTAACACAGTTAACAATAAACTGTGTTAATTTCATGATTTGTTAATTTCCTGTTAAAAGGTAATCAAACTCAGGTGCAAAAGTTTAAACTCATCTTTATGAAATAGATATTTCTTCAATTTCATTCCCATTAATATGAATTTTTTTGTTTTTTTGTTTGTTTACAACAATACGTCAATCCAGATTGCGATTCGCCGGGCATTGCTGGAGAGCAAAGAACGAACTTGCCTGTCAAACTGTTCTATGGAACCCAACTCATGGTAAAGCTAACATTGGTCGCCCCTGCACTACCTACATAGACCAGCTTTGCTCAGATACAGGATGCACACCCGAAGAGCTTCCAACAGCAATGAACGACCGAAAAGAGTGAAAAAGAAGAGTCAAAAATTCCCGTGCACGCACGACATGATGATGAATATGAAATTTCACAGAAAAAAACCCATGTTAAAAGTTTTTGACATAATAACCACCAATGAGTGGCGTATTTACATAGATATTTCATGCTAAGCACGCCTTGGAGATAACATTTCTAAGCTAGGTTTGAAATTCAGTCAAACTCACCCTGGTCCACTCCCCAGATGGGGTGGGGGAAATTGTGGTCTTGGTACATCATTTACTCTATCAAAATGATGCCTGAATTGAGCTAGTCCGGGATTTCTACCCCCAGGGTACACATTTTCCTGATCATCGGGATGTACACGCTTCATCTTTCTGAAAGATTTCTTCTACTTTGACCTGAAAAGTTAGAGAAGAAATCAATATTTCATGTATTAGATTGATGAATTGATGAAATAAGAGACGGCACAGGACTATCACTTCTGACAGCAGTTCGACACGGCTTGTTTAAAAACTGTAGATTGCCAGAAGCATCTTGACATGCGTAGTAAACGATTGTGCTGAATTCATGCCAATAAATGTCAGACAGTAGAAAATTGATAAACAAAACTTAGGTTTGACCATTTAGTGATGGTGAATCAAATAAAGCCCAGATCCACTATTAGGCAGAGGATAGTATAGGTTCCTTGAAAGAATTATTCATTCATAGGTAATGTCTGAAATCTTTTTTATATATTTGATATACGCATGCTCAGAGATGCTTCCGACCTTCAAAAATGCTCCCAGCCCTCTACGGAGTTATACGTCCAACCTGGAGAGAGATTGAGACACATGGTCAACAAAAGGGCATATGTGAGGTGGGGTTACACAAAATCAAAGTTGATAGCCATAAATACCCTTATCCTCATAAGGTATTGGTTTATGCACAAAGCACAAAAGGCTCTCTGAGGTAAAAGTGCAATCCTGGTCCTTTCTATCGTTTGACCACACCTTACGACTTCTTTTGCCAGGACTGAAGTTAGTTTTGAAGAGGAGACCCTTTCAACAAGGGTAAAGTGATCTAACAGCAGTCCTATCTGCCATTAACTCAAAAACTCGCACATAGCTTCACTTAATCCTAACCTTGTCGCAGGAAGCAAAAGTGTTTTGTTTGTCTTTTTTTGTCATCTTATTTTAATTCAATATTTTAATAGCTTTTACAAGAAAAACTAATCTAAATCGAATATTTAACTACATACAACAATTTCATTTGAAAGGGAGATAAAATTAACTGCAGACCTTGCAAGCATTGCATTTACAGGAGGGCCCATTCCACTGTTTTATTAGTTTCTTGAAGTTTTGGATGTTTTCCGCCAGTTTAATTTCTTTTGGTAAGGCATTCCAAATTTGTGGTCCTAGCGACAAGAGACTTTTCGAACCAAAAATTACTTGGTTTGGTCTATGATGAATCAATTCTTTTGGATTCCTTGCTGACCTTGTTGTTTCTTTTAGTTTAAAAATGTTTTGTATAAAAGGGGGATTCAGCTTTGAGACTGTTTTATAAATTTCAATACAAAGAGTTCTGAGACGGCTGATTCTCATTGAACATTTTCCTGCTTTTGAAAGTAAGTTGTCATACGAGCTTGTAGAGTCATTAAAGAGTAATCTAAGAGCTCTTTCTTGGATCTTCTCAATTTTTTCAACAGATTTTGTGGACGAAAAATGCCATACTAAAAGGCAGTAGTTAAAATTCGAACATACAAAGCTTTGAATCAATATTTTTTTGGCATTGAAACCCATGTATCCCTTAAGTCTTTTTAAGGCGTTAAGTTGCGCAGCAGCTTTTCTGCATAGATCAGAAATATGTTCATCGAAAGTTAAGCCTTGGTCAATTTTTACACCCAAAAGTTTTACTGTATCTTCTGATTGTATCTGTTTCCTGTGTATAGTTATCGTCTTTTCAAACTCTTCTTGGCAAACATCCAAGAAAAAATATTCAGGGCAATGTCAGAATACCCACCAAATATCTTTCTGAGGATGAAAATACAATAGTTACCAACATTACAACAGTAGGTTGTTAAGGCATGAGAACAAAGGTATTGTGTTTGGTAAGATATCCTGGAATCTAGCCAAATAAAATCTTTTTATTCTATAAAAACCAGTTAAGTTTGATTTGAAGCTGGCTGTTCTCAGTTCTTTGTCTGTTTTCAGCCTGAAATGTTCTTAGATTTTTTTTACTTAAGCCTGTTTTTGTTACAAGATGTGTTAATTGGTTTAGATGTGGACTCTCTTGGCCATCTGATATGTCTGTGTGCTGTCAATCTCCTATTTTTGTAATTATTTATCAGTCTCATGGTTATTTCGAGTAATTCTTATACTGACCTTCGACTTGTCAGCATCGGTTTGTTCTTAGCTTGTTCTTAAGGTTTGGCAAAATTTGAGGCTTGTGTTCTTATAAAATTGTTCTTATAAAAAAGGGTGTATCTAAAGCTAAAGAAAAGTTAAAACTAGGAATCTAGATTTTTTTTGGATGGATAAAGTATGATTCTTTAATTAGTTAATCTAAGATTCATGCCTAAGCTAGGGCTCCATAGCTTTGGGATTCAAGCAATATAAAGGAAACATAGGAGAACTAGGGTTAGGGATACCACAGGGCCAAAGACAGTGAGAGGTCAGCACGGCAGGAAGACCATTTGACAGAACATTTCCTTTGATTTGGTGGAAAGATTTTGTGATTTTTTATCAAAGTTTTGCTTTACTTGCCTGAAAAACTTGTTTTTTTCAAATTAGGAAATTGACACCAGATCATAAGTCTTCTGTCATTTGGAAAGCCAGAAGAATTAAATTGCTAATTTGAAGTGCATGCAATAATTATAAGAGGGAAGTTTTCCAAGGGAATAAGGATTAGGAACAACAATGTCTCGGGAAGAGAGTTCTTGCTCAATATCTTATGCAACTAAAATCAGCTGAGAAATTTATTCATGTTCTTAACTTCAGTCTGTTTTGAAGGAAGCATACTTGAGTGAGCAACTGCTTTCAAATTGCGTGCTGCAGAACGTAAACACACGTCCGCCTTCCAAAAATTCCGTTGCTAATTGGCCTAAAAATCTTCATAAATTCAAAAACCCCTCCAAGGATATAATGCTAAACATTTGCCTAACATCCAAGGATCATTTATCATTGAAATTTGACAACTCGGAACACATAACTTTCTCAAACTTGTCTAGTTTTCATCGCGTTTATCTAACGAATTTCAGAGAATCTCCTCCAAAACCTATGTTTTAGGCCGTTGTAAATATACCTCT
This sequence comes from Pelagia noctiluca, assembly GCA_963924455.1. Classification (NCBI taxonomy): domain Eukaryota; kingdom Metazoa; phylum Cnidaria; class Scyphozoa; order Semaeostomeae; family Pelagiidae; genus Pelagia; species Pelagia noctiluca. Next base: position 2,223,730 of record OZ004330.1, on the reverse strand, counting down.
AACTAACATTCAAGACCAAAATAATACATTAAATAGTAAGAAAAATACTCTGACTTTATCTATAAACATTATCAAAGATATATCTAGATCATACTCACTGATTCAACAAGATACAAGAAGGTTTTCGGCGGTTTCGTTGCGTTCACGGCGCCATCTTTTTTGAAAATCTGGGAAAGTCTGGAAATGACAACAACAAAAGCTTGAAGTTTCAGGCGGTTTCTCTCAAAACATGGGAATCCCCTATCCTGCGCAGCGGGTTATTAGTTACGTCATTTTGAATGCCTCACAGCAAAATGTGAGTCGTTGGGGGAGGGGTGAAGCTGATCCAGGGGGGCTTCCCCAATATTAAGCTACCAGATGGTGGGATCAGACACCAGCTTCTTTATGAAAAGGCCAAAGATATGTCAGAATCTGCTGATTTTAACCCTAATAACTGCTGCAGAATGAATGAAATCAAACGATACTTTGGATATTACAAGCCAAAAATGTCATCTACTTCTGTTGCGCTTAAGGTCCGTTACTGTTTAGGTATTTGTTTTTACCATTTGTTGCAAGAAAAACACTTCGCTTATTTATCAGATATTATCAGGAACAACCACCTATACACAAAAAATAGTGTTCCTCAGGGTATTTTAAAGGTAAATTTGGCATCTTTTCCAAGACTTACAAAATCTCTGAACCCCCTTCACTAACTATGAAAAGAGCTCCCTGGGTGTACAGAACAGTTTATATACTGTCCTTATTGAATCCATAGTGCATCATGCAGGGGGGCAAAACGGATCATTTCAAATTTGCTTTTATGCTGTCTTTCTGCAATCCTCAGTTGATAAAGAATGAAGTAAATAAAGTGTGTAAAAAAATGAAGTAGGTTACAAGTTATATCGAGGGGCTACCCCTTTTCAAAGCTTGTGAGATTTATTCAAGAACAAAAAGATTCTCAGATAATTTTAGGGGATTTCTATGAGAGCAATAGGATTTTTAAAAAAAGTGAAAGATATTTTAAGTCATAGCCACTGTTTTACCTGAGACCCTCTTATTAGTCTTATACTACAATATTATCGTTTCTCAGCCTATCGAACCCATATTTGGTTGCCAATAGATCGTTTAAAAAGTGCTCTCACTGGGGAAGCTAGGCATGGAAGAGGCGAGCAGTTATAATGCTTGTTTGTTCGCAGCCTAATGAACAGTTACAAACATTACAACAAAATTGATCTATTTGAAATAGTCGTAACATAATTACATCACTTAATTTATGAAATTACATACTTCACTAAACTTGTTTACATGAAAACCATAAAAAGATATTTTTCAGTGAAAATTACTAATTTCAAATTTCTAAATCAAAATTTCACTGTGGTGCTTGAAGAAAGTGTATCAATAGCAATGCCAAGAACAATTCAGCAATTACGAGCAAATACAGGCCTGTAAAGCAGGGAGCTCTGGGGGTACAGCCCCACTAGCTTTTTAACCTATCTTGTTCTATATCTATCGTTATATATTCTTATCTGCATATAGAGCCCCCTAGATAAATAGAGCCCCCCTAGATATTTTCTTGCTCTACACCACCGGGCATATACGAGGCATTACTTGTTTAATCTTTCTTGTTTTGTCTAATCTAACCCACTAGCTTTCCTAATCTTTATTGTTGTATATTGTTATATATTGTTATCTACATAGAATGCCCCCCTAGATAAATAGAGTCCCCTAGATATTTTCCTTGCTCGACACCACTGGGCATATACGAAGCATTACTCCTTTAATCTATCTTTTTTTGTCTAATCTAACTTACTAGCTTTCTTAATCTATATTGTTGTATATTGTTTTATATTGTTGTCTACATATACATAGAGCCCCTTGAGTAAAAGAGCCCCCCTATATATTTTTCTTGCTCTATACCACAAGGCATATACAAGGTATTATTTGTTTCTTTAAAATAAATATTCCACAGATCACGAGACTAATCGAAGCAGCCCATTGAAAGCTGTTTGATACAATAATGCTGTTATAACCTTTTTATGGGTATTGGTTTGAGCTTCAAACTTAAAGGGCACAGTTTGATTCTGAATCAGAGTTTGTAATTTTCCTTTACCAGAGGCAACAAACATTACAGCACAAACCATTCATCTCAAACCGTTGCAATTACATCATTTAACTTGCGAACTTACTCCAATCGATGAGCCATATCATTGTTTACAATTTGTTTACAAGAAAACAATAAATAACTTTCAAAATTGCTTCAATCCACTAATTTTCCCATCTCCAAACGTTTTTCAAAAGCAAAGGCTTGTTCATGCGTCAAAGATGTGTCCTATAGAATCAAATTCAACTTGAAGTGACCTAGTTCATTTTGTAAAAACTTTGATAGAGATGCTCGTATCATTTTTTGAGTTGACGATTTATAAAAATGTCATTTTTTTGGTTTCTCTAAATTTCCTTTATTTCTTAGGCGATGAAAAAATTGCCGTCCTTTTTTGGATGCATTATAAATTTTTTTCATTTTTTTCGGTTATCGAATCGAAATAAAGAAGAAACTTATTGCTAGAAACTAATTGTTGCAAGGTGCAATTTCATCATTTTTAACTCAATTTACAAAAAGGAAAGTTATGGAGGCTCAGGAATGATTTTGTCATTTTTTAGGGGTTAAGATTTTGGGACTGACATTTTTTGGGTTTGAGATTTTGGGCCTGTAATTTTTCTGGTTAGAAAAGAATCTGCCTAAATGAGAATTCCTATCTTCAATTTTATAAAGTGCCGCTCCCTCCTGGGAGTTCATCTCAATTTCGCTTCGACTGGGGTTCTCTGTTTATTCATGGATCGAAGTTTATAGGTGAAGTATGTAAAAGAGTTGCATTATGCGATAGACCTACCGGAGTTATGTCGCATAACAATTTAGCATCACCCTTGGTTCTATGTACTTACCTATGAACTTATCACACTTGGCTAATTTATCTTAATGCTCAAAGCTGATAGTTCATAGGTAACAATGATTGCACTTAAAGCAGATATCGAGAAGGAATTTATCATTTTAAGACAATGTCTCGTTCTGCTACAAAGTCTGGTGCTATATTTCACGCAATTCAGCTTGATGCAAGCTTGATTACATAATTACATCAACTAATTTATGAACTTATTACACTTGCCCAATCGATCTTACTGTACATAGTTGATAGTCAATATCTAACTCTAATTGTACTTATAGTAGATAAAGAGCAAGCATTTATCATTATAAGACTATTTCTTTATTTGCTACCACACGCAATACTATTTTCCTTTCGATTCAGGTTGATGCAAGCGACCTAATCACAAAATTACCGTAGCTAATTTATGAACATGATACCCTTAGCCAATTTATCTTAATGCACATATGCTCTAGTTAATAGGTCACTATAATAATGCTTATGGTAGATATCAGCATAACACCATTCATCTATGATTTCCCTGCCTGCTACATCACTTAATGTTATTCTTTTTGCAATTTAGCTTGATGCAAGTTAACTAATTACATAATTTCATAGAACAACCCGCATACAAGAACCTATAGCTACATTTTTCTTCTATCCTAGATGGTACTTATCTATAAATTGTCCATTTATCCAATTATCCACATTGGAGTGGTTCTTATGTGATGGTTTTATTATACCACACCAGATGCCATTTCTCTTGCAATTTAGCTTGATACAAGCTACCTAGTTTCACAATTACCTCACCTAATTAATGAACTTATTACACTTAGCCAATCCATCTTAATTCACAAATTCGATAGTTTATATGTAATTCAATTGCATTTATTGTAGATATAGAGAAGGCATTCAACAGTTTAAGGCAATTCGTGTACTATTTCTTTATCTGCAACTACAACTTGAATCAATCTTAATGCACTTAGTCGATAGTTAATAGATAGCTATGATAGTACTTATAACAGATATAGAGCAAGAATTGAACAGTATGACACAATGTGCTATTTCTTTGCCTGCTACTACACCTGATTTTACTCCTCTTGCAATTGATAGTTTATAGGTAACTATAATTGCATTTATAGTAGATATATCGAAGGTATTTATCAGCATAAGACTATTTCTCCATCTGCTACAATAGCTAATGTATTCCTTCTGCAATTTTGCTTGATGCAAGCGACCTAATTACATCATTACCTCAGCTATTAGATGAAATTATTACGCTTGGTCAATTTATCTTAATGTACATAGTTGATAGTTAATTCCTAACTCTAATAGTACTTATAGTAGATATATAGAAGGCATTTAACAGTACAAGACTATTTCTCTATCTGCTACCACACCTAATGCTATTTCTCTAGCAATTTAGCTTGATGCAAGCTAGCTAATTACACAATTCCCTCACCTTATCTATGAACTTAATACTCTTGATCAATCTATAATAATGCACATAGTCGATAGTTTATAAGTAACTACAATAGTGCTTAAAACAGATATAGAGTAAGTATTTATAAGCATAAGACTACATCTGACTCGAGAAGAGAGTGCCTATCCTGACTATAGTGCTTGATATACTTGAGTATGGAGCAATTATAAAGCAGAAGGCTCTATACTCAAGCAGTTCTAATATAGCAGTTCTGCTTCTTTATAAGAATATTCATTTACTATTTTCTTGCCTATTACCACACCTAATGTTATTCCTTCTGCAATTTAACTTGATGCAGGCTACCTAATTACAAAATTACATCACTTAATCTGTGAACTTGATACACTTAGTCAATCTATCCTAATGCACAAAGTCGATAGTTTATAGGTAACTATGATTGCACTTGTATAGAAAGCATTTATTAGCACAAGACTATTTCTATATCTACTACCACACCTAATGTTAACCCTCTTGCAATTTAGCTTGATGCAAGCTAGCAAATTACACAATTACCTCACCTAATCTATGAACTTAATACCCTTGGCCAGACAAGACCCTATAACAACGCCAAGCTGTTGAGTTTCAATAAATCTGAGCTCCAAATTTGTAATCAATGACAATAGCTTGTTAATAAACAACTTTACGTAATTTCTTTAGAGATACTTGTTAATTATCTGACCTTCCTTCAAAACACATTTTATTCAGGCCTAAAACGATTATCAGCCCTTTGCAAAACCCTGTGTGAAATTATGCAATATAAGGGCCTAGATTCCAGCTATGTACACTTGTATTTCACAGCAGAAATCACTTACTTTTTAATTAACAAGGGCAAATTAGCGAATTCATACTTCGCACAATAAAATTGTTTATTTGGAAAGTTACACGGTCATTACACATAACATGAACTGTGCACTGTAACCCTATTACCAGAAGTAACCATGTCTGCCCATAACCTTCCATGTATGGCATACGATAACCCTTATATGGGTTATCAGTGAGCATATATGGCTTATCTTCACCCTTATATGGGTTATCAGTGAGTATATATGGCTTATCTTCACCCTTATATGGCTTATCAGTGAGTATATATGGCTTATCAGTATCCTTATTTGGGAGCTGTTCACGTGAAGGCTTGTTTTTTATAAGGAAGTTTCTGCGACCGGTATGATGAGTTCGAACATAGAATGCTAGTGAATTTTAAAACCTATCAGCTTGAATTTACAGCTCTAGTTTAACTTTGGTTAAACTAACCAATTCGATATTTTGGAGTCTTTGCCAATTCACTGGGGTACTTGAATTAGTAAGAGTTTGTCGACAGTGAAGAGATGTTTGTATTAGAGTTATTACAAGCGTATGTGTAAGATGCTAGGAGTGAGGGGGGAGGGGTTACATTTAGAGATGCTTTCGAGAATGAGTCCTTTTCGGATTCCCTTAGTCAGGCAGGATCATTTTATATAGGAAAAGGGTTTTGGCCCGACAGCCCCCTCCTAAGAAAATGCGAGTCCTTGTGTGCTGCTTGCAAGTGCAGGGGTAAGGAAATACAGCAGCAATATCCATTCTAATATGCAAACCTTGTAACGAAAATTAGAAACATAGCTAAACATGAAAACTACTAGAGCTATTCATCTGACACTAATCAGAGTAGTACGTCAGAACAGTCTTTGATCAGTACAGAACTTGAGGATAGCGAGAAAAATATGAAACATTTTGAAACATGATGGGACTACTGGAGTTTTGCGTCTGACACTCATCAGAGTAATAGCTACGTTAATAGTAAAACCTAACGAATTGTTTAAGGAACTGGTTCGAAATTCGTTCATCGCTATTTTTGATGAAACTATATTAGACCTAGGTTTTCCTATTTAAATTAGTTCCTTGAACATGTTCCCTGCAAATGTGTCCCCTGGCTCAACACATTTACACAAAGTTTTCCCTAGCTCTCTAATAACCCCTTTCTTGCTAGTTTTCGTGTTCCCTAAAGCTCCTCACACATAGTTTTCTATTCAACCAGTTAAAAACGTGCGTTGAAGCTTGAACGTAAAGATTTTCATTCAGGCCACAGAAACTTACTAATAAAAAAACTGGTACAACTATCAAGCAGCCCGTCCAAATAAGGCAACGGGCATACCATATACGGCAGACTCATTGTATATTGAGTCTGCTCGCTCGGGCAATCAAGAGGATCAGTTAGTGTATGGTTCCTCAGTGATATCACGCAAATAAGTTCAAGTCTCTTGAGCAAAAGGTCAATGGAAAATCACTCGGTTACGGGTGACCGAAATCCTACAGGAACCGCCAGTTGCTATCGGTTTTTGATACCGTCTATGTTGGAAATTACCGCGGATCGAAGTTTCTGGAAACATTTTGTTATTTGAGGAGATTTATACAACGCAACGTAACGTTGATATATTTTATTGGAGTTTTCTGCATGTGAGCGTTAAATAGCAGATCATGAAGATTGGCGTTTTGCTGTTGTGTTGTTCGCTGTGCGTTATTGAGTCATTGCCGCTCTCGCTCTCAGGTACGTTTGCGTTAAACGCTTTATAATTGACAAAAATGCGGTGTTTTCAATGTGGAAAGATAGGCAGTGTTAACTCTAATGATATATACAGTATGGCTGGGGTATGGTGTTATATTATGCTTTATGGTTAGGATAGCTTAAAGTTTTGCCTATGTCTTCTCAGGTAAATACAAGTTTCAAGCTTTATGATAGGTAAAAACGCGTTGTTTCCACTGTGAAAAGATAGGCAGTGTTAACTCTAATGATATATACAGTATGGCCGGGTTATGGGTTTATACCATGCCTTATGATTTGGGTAGCCTAAAGGATTGCCTTCTCAGGTAAATTAAAGTTTAAAGCTTTATAATTGGTAAAAACGCGTTGTTTCCACTTTGATAAGAAAGGCAGTTGAAACTCTAATGATATATACAGCAAGGTAAGGTTATGGGTTTATGCCATGCTTTATCCGTTTAAACCAACCTATAGGAATGACTATCTCTTGTCGGGTAAATCGAGGTTGCATAATGGAGGAACCATTACTGCAATGGAAAGCTACGCGAAAGTTATCGCGCAAAGCTAATGGTATATAGCTACAGATTGGTTAGTGTATGGGGTTATATCATGCTATAAAGTTAGGGTTAGGGTAACCTAAAGGAATGTATAGCCAGAAATGTCGGAAAAATAGCGAAACGAACACATACCTTAAGTAATATATGTGTTTGTTCGCTATGTTTCCCATATGTCTGGCTATACTGAAGTTCTGTACCATCCAAAGACTATAGGATTGTCTATATCTTCTCAGGTAAATTAAAATTTAAACTCTTTGCATTTTGAAGGGGAAGGGTAAAAGTTAACAGTTAATTCGATGGAAAGATACGCAGTGTTAAGTATATACCATGCAATGCTATAAGGTTAGGGTAATCTATTGGATTGGCTATATTTTCTCAGGTAGATTGGAGTTGTGGTGAAGAGGGTAGGAACTGTTACTGCAACGGAAAGCTACGCGATCTCAAATCTTGATAATAGATAAGTTATGGTTAGGTTATGAGGTTACGCTTTGCTATTTAGGGAAACCAATAGGATCGACTATATCTTCTGAGGTAAATTTAGGTTATAATGAAGGGACGAGCTAATACTGCAAGGGAAAGTTATGCAATCTTGAATCTTAATGATATGCGCAGCATGGTTAGGTTATGGGTATGTACTCAGTGTATACTCAATCCTTTACTATAAGGTTATATAGGCTAGGATTAGCTATATCTTCTGAGGTAAATTGAGGCTTAAACCCTTTTTGTAATGAAGAGGGAGGGTAGAAACAAACTTTTACTGCTTTGGAAATATATGCAGTGTTAACTCTAACTGCACTGCCAATGAGCTAGGTTATTGGTTTATACCATGCTATGAAGTAGGGTAACATAGAGGATTGACTAATATTTTAAGGTAAATTGAGGTTGCATAATGAAGGAGGGGAGGGGGAGGGGCGAACTGTCACGGCTATGGAATATGCAACCTCAAGTCCTAATGATATATACAGCAGGGTTATGGTTTATATCATGCTAATGGTAAGTACTAAGTTCTACTGATGGGTACAAAGTTCGAGTTCCTATTGACTTCAAGAGGAAGAACTCGAACTAAGTACACACATCAGGAAGCAAAAATGGCAGCTTAGAGCAACTTCATTAATACCAGGTTTTATCAAATTGATCTAATCGTTGGGTTGAACTAATCATCATACATGGCTCTAAAGAAGGATTTAACCCGAAGCACTAAACTTATTAAAATTAAGATTAATTCCCACACTTTGCAGAGGGCCCCCACATAGGCAGTGTTTCACGTATTCAAGCAAACAAATTTGGCTTTTCACGCATTCACGCAATGTAAAATTGGATTTTCACGCATAATTCACAAAAACACGGATTTAAAATCAAATATCACATTTTCACGCATTAAGAAATGGCCAATAATGCATCAAGCAATAATATGGGGGGCCTGGATAGACCTGAAGGAGCTAGATACACGAGAAAACTAGAGTGCAATTTATTGCTCTGATTAGGGTAATGACTAGTACACTGCTTATTGTTTACAAAGTCTTGGGTTCGAGAGCTAGTTAGTGGATATTACAACTGTTGCAGCCCACAGTTGAGAATACATCCCCACGTGTTAGACATTGTGACTTTTAGATTCATAAAAGGCATCGAAGGTGGTACAAGAAAAATACTATAATCAAACAGCCGAAGAACACGAACATTCAGCTCAATTTAGTTTTGGACATTGTAAGCTTATCCTACGTGCAGACTCTGAGTACTGGACGTGCATCTCTAATTTTCTATTCAACTCAATTCGATTTAAGTAAACCAGTTAAGTCTGCAAGCAAGCTATTCCTATCTACGTCATCCACTCCTAACCCTTTCTGCCTGACATCCTCACATTCAAATTGTGATTTAGAGTGATTTTCATGAAATTTGGTGGAATTTCAGTTTTTAGTCATTTTTTGATGTGGGACCACCAGGTGGAACGCAAAGATGGAAAGGGTTAAGGTGTTTTTGAGTAGACAGTACTAGTGTATCACCACATCCTCCTTTCAGACATTCAAAGGCCTATGATTTGGCTTCATATAAGTAAGACTTGTGCATTGGTTCGGTTTTTGCAAAGACAGGAATTGCATTTGGTTTTTGTTTTAGCCTACATGCAGACTTACGTGCATTTTCGCTTTCCATTCAACTCAAATCGGTTTCAGTAAACCAGTTGAGTCTGCAGGCAGGATATTCCTATTAACATTACCCACTCTTGATGGGCTTCCTGTTTTAGCCTCCATGCAGACTTACGTGCATTTTCGATTTTCAATTCAACCCAATTAGTAGAGTCTGCACGCAGGAATTCTAAGCCTCAATACGTAATTTGTCATTATCATGATGTAAGACATACTTAGGTCTCCAGACATTCTTGTCTGGTCTTTGCTGGTTGGATATTCTTAATCTTTAACCTCCCATTGTGCTGTGTTTATATACAAGTGATAAGACACCCAAACAGTTGTCGGTTATCAGGTTTACTCAGCCAACCGTCTTGAACCGGTTCAAGTTGTTGTGGCAAATACTTCTGGTTTTTCCTGGTGTTTTAATGTTCATACTTGACCATTATTCAGTAAAAGCATATGGAGGTGTAAACATCTCTATCACGACAAATGTTGATAGAACAGCATGATGGGTTTGATGATAACCCCAAATCCCCTATTCATTTCACTTGTCAAAATATAAGTGCTTTCCATTAAAATACTCAGTCTTTGATCGGGACCAAACTTTAAGAAGGCAATGAAAATTAGAAATATTTCAATTAGGAATTACGGAGTCTATTTACCTCAAAACCATGCATCGGCGTTGGGGCACCAAAAATTTGGAGGGGCTGCCAGAGAAAAACCACTTTGTTTACTAAGCTATTTACTAATATATCTGAAGACAAAATTTGGCTCGAGTGGGCCTTTTTCAAAGAGACTGGGCTGGTGCCCCTTAGCCCCCTGCCTCCTACGCCTATGAAATCACGGATTTCGTATTGTGAAGATAAAAAGTGTTCGTTTTTCCACTTGAGCCCTTTAGCAAAGGTTGCTCACTTCGAGAATTTGCTCAATACTGCAGTGAGATCTGTTCTTGCATCATTTAAGGTCAACATTTTAATTAGAAATTTCGGTGTCTGTCTGATCATAAAACTTTGTTTAAAGAGCAGCTACAGAAACATTAGGCCTTAGCTGTTGCATTGAAACCTTGGAATCTACGAGCTAATAGTTTTCCACTAGTTTCAAGAAACCCCTTCTAAGGATAAGGAAAGGCTCGTTAACAAATAGTCAAATTTTCATAGCTAAATAGCAACGGCCTTAATCCCCATAGCTGTGTACAAGATCAAATGTTGAAGTTTTTAGTTTTGCTAACTGTAGGTTGATAGGCTTACTCCACAAGTCCTTATTTCCCTAAGTTCTTTGATACGCTGACGTCATCCTGGTAATAATTGACTGGAGTATGCACAGGGGACAAGGACTCATGAAGCAAGTCTAATGCGTTGCTAGGCGCCATATTTCTATCATGCATTGCCCAAAATACCATTTGCCATTTTAGGGAATTGTTTATTGACTCTGTATACAACGGAATATTTTGAAATTGCTACGGCCTAAATTTTCATAGCTGGGAATTCTAATCTAATGTTGAAGTCATTATGTTTGGTAACTATAAGCCCCTAAGTAACATATTTCTGTCATGCATTGAGTAAAACGAGATCTGCCATTTTCTTTGAGTATCGTCTATCAATTTTATATCCTAAAGAAACTTTGAATTGTCAAGGCCTAAATCTCCGCAGCTGTGGAGAAGATTTAATGTTGCAGTCTTTTGTTTTGCTTATTGTAATTGGTTGCTGGGTTACGTAGATGTTCCTATCATGCATTGCGTGCCATTGATGAGATCCACCATTTCCTTAGGGTATCGTCTATTGATTCTATATACTAAGGAAACTTGAAAGACAAATTATCACAATGTAAAGCTTGACAAATATCCTTTTCTTCCTTGCAGGTTCGAAAAAACTCACTAACTCTCTAACTCGCGACAAACGAAGTAATGATGAAATAGCAGATACTGAAGGTAATATTTCTTAATTTTTCTAAATTATCACCGTTGAATAGGTTAAGCTTCCTCATGATTAATTCATAATGTCAAAGTTAGGATATTTCCCAATTATTTGGATGTTCTGTGGGATAGCTGCCAATGAAGGGATAAACAAAATTATAGCGAGACAGTAACAGCGCAAGACAACACAAACAGAAAAAACGTAGATGGATTAAATATCATATATATAAGAAATATTGTAAAGCTAGTATATTGGTTCCCAGAAGATAGTGCTCAATACATTGAAGTAGAGCATAGATAAGCACTGGTTGGCAGAAAAGAGACAGGAATCTACACTTTCATCTATAAGAAATATTGTCTTTATTTCACCCTGGCATACAAGGCTTCTTTTACTTACTTCGCCGCAAGCATCGAAACGGATCTGGCACAAAGTATAGTATTGTGGACTTTCTTCGTTAAGAAAATAAACAAAATTCACAACAATTTGAACTTTGCTTTATGACCTACGATATATCATTCAATAGCTTTGATACCCATTTAAACTGGGCTGAAATTTTTGAGGATGTCTGGAAAAGCCCATGTTGAATTCACTAGGAATGCTTTCTAGATGTCAGCACAAGTTGCAATGGGATAGGCTTGACGCCTGTTCAAAGAGTCCTAGCTTCGAAACCACATTCAGACCTGTTCCAACTATCGAACTATAAACCCTAAAACAACATGGAGATGATCAGACAAAAAGTATTGCTTTCAAAATTTCGCAGTTGTTATTGTGCATTATAGTACTAATCTAGAGGTCGTTGGTTCGAGTCCTACCAGGGTAATTCCATTTTCAAAATCGAATTCGATCGATACAGTTTTACTATCGGGGATGGCCTAGTAGTTAGATCACTTGACAATTGTTCAAAGGGTCTCGGGATCTAAACCGCCTTCAGACCTGTCGCATAAAGTGTGAGGAGATGATCTGCCAGGTCTCTATAATTCTAGGCAAAAAGGCAAAAGGAATCACGATGTGTGCTCACATCGAGAGGAAGGACCAGGGTCGCACTGCTCGATTAGTCTACATTATCAGTTGGCCTTTTATTCTTTGGACATACATCAATTCCTTACAAAGATGCTAAGCGTATTTGGCTATGAATTATCAACTATCAAACCAATCCCTATAAAGGCTTTATGAATATTGTGAGGAATGCCTTCTCAATGTCAGCACAAAGTGGAACGGGATAAACTCGAAATCTAATAATTACTTTCGCACTCTACAATGCAGCTCATGCAAAAATGGCGAAATTTGAATTTACGAGAAAAAGAGTTTAGTAGATATATCCTCAAACTTTGTGTGGCAGGTCTGAAGGTGGTTTCCAACCCAGGACCCTAGGAACCAGAGTCGAGTGATCTAGCCACTTGGGCATCCCTGGCACAAATACATATAGACTGCAAGGTTTCAAATCACATCTCCTTTTCGTCTCTACAGTTCGAACAATAATATCAGCGATTGTCGATGCAATTCTCGATGGCGACAAAAGGAAGAGATCTGCTATTCCTGGTAAGTGACTTCGTTTTCTCAGAGCAATGAATGCTTTTATCATTCTAGGAGTCCTTAACCATAAACCTAAGGTCCATGAATTCACACATTATATAAAGGAAGAGCAATATCTGTGGATAATGTAGTAGTCAAGAAATTCCTTGAATAAAAATTGGTCAGTGGCTTCCGTGAAATCTATGATATGATAGCAACAGAAAGAATTTTTTTCTGAACCAATCAAAAAATTTGTTTATTGAAGAAACAACCAATCATATTGCCTTTTTAAACAAAACCTTGGCAATAGCAATATGAAACACTAAAGAAGTAAAACTTGTGATGAAGATGATGGTAATGAATAATATGTGATACAGATTATTCTTAAAGATTGTAGATGAGGGTAAATAGAAACGTATGAGGTGCATCTGCAAGGGGTCTAGGTATCCTATAAAAAGATTTGGCCTCTAAACCAATGGGATTTCAGAAATTGTTCTATAGACAACCTAATTGGCCTATTCATTTGTTTAATGTCATTTTCGTATGGAATGGAATTGTCTTTAGATGGTACAAAAATTCAAAATAGCCAGAAATATTGGAAACATAGCAAAACAAACACATTATTTACTTAAGCTTTTTGTCAGTTAGGTTTCTGTTTCGTTCTCTTTCTGACGTATTACTCTGTTGAGCGTTAGACGAAAAGCCGATATTTCTGGCTATTTTGGAATGGAATTGCTTCTTTTTTTATAAATACCGTCATTTTTAACTTTAAAGACAAATGGTTATGAAATGTTCAATTTTGTGTCCTCCTTATTATACAACAGATGATAAAAGATATGTAGAATGCTTGGAAGATGGTCTGCTTATTTGCAAAGATATTTGCAGAAATATGAAACATATGACTTTCCGTTTTAGTTGAAACTAATTAGTATCACATTCGATATTTCAACCCAAATTTTTAATATCTATCATTGAGAAGAAGCAGAATTTGGAAAATCAAAAATTCATTTCCACAGATAATCTCAATTCAATCTATTATTCTAGATGATGAAGACAGCGAGGCATCTTCAGCAAGCAAAGCCACAGCTGAGAAAGAGGCTAACAAATCGTTCAAAAATCTAATATCGACAGGAGAACAGAAACGAACTTTATCAGAAGATGTCTCTGCAGAGAAAACTGAAAAAATAACCAAAGATAATGAAGAAATAACTAATTCTGACAATAAGAGAAGTAATGTTGACGATTCAGAGAAAGCAACCCAGGACGCAAGTCACAACTCAGAGGTCAAAAGTGAAAACTCAGAGGTCAAAAGTGAAAATTCAGAGGTCAAAAGTGAAAACTCAGAGGTCAAAAGTGAAAACTCAGAGGTCAAAAGTGAAAACTCAGAGGTGAAAAGTCACAACTCAGAGGTCAAAAGTGAAAATTCAGAGGTCAAAGGTCAAGCCTCAGATGATGCAAAATCAGCTGGTTCTGGGTCAAATGTATCAAAGAGAAGTTTTATCCAAAAAGAGAAAGATTCAGGGGATTCTGGGGAATCTGGTGAATCCGGGGAGTCTGGGGAATCCGGAGAGTCTGGAGAGTCCGGTGAATCTGGAGAATCTGGGGAATCTGGAGAATCTGGAGAATCTGGGGAGTCTGGAGAGTCCGGGGAATCTGGTGAATCCGGGGAGTCCGGGGAATCGGGAGATTCTGGAATATCTAAAAGAAGCGTGATTCCATCTGAAAATATTGCAGCTGATAAGAATCTCGAGGAATCTAGTAAAAACAATGAAATAAAGAGCAAAGTTGTCGAAGAATTTGAGATGCCTGTAACCAAGAAGAGTTCGATAGTTGCTGAAACTGAAGATTTAGTAGGATCTGAAGGTGCTATGGAATCAGAAACTGGAGAATCTGGTGAATCTGGGGAATCTGGAGAGTCCGGGGAATCTGGTGAATCCGGGGAATCTGGAGAATCCGGAATGTCTGGGGAATCCGGTGAATCTGGTATGTCAGGAGAATCTGGTATGTCAGGAGAATCCGGGATGTCAGGTGAATCCGGTGAGTCTGGTATGTCAGGAGAATCTGGAGAATCCGGGGCGTCTGGAGAATCTGGGGAATCTGGATTCTCTAAAAGAAGTGTGATTCCTTCTGAAAACTCAAAAACTGTTAAAATCGAGAAAAGAGCAGCTGCAAAAACTAAGCAAAATAAACCAGATTCAAGTAAAAATGCAGAATCTGGTGAATCCGGGGAATCCGGTGAATCTGGTGAATCCGGAGAATCTGGGGAGTCTGGTGAGTCTGGGGAATCTGGAGAATCAGGGGAATCTGGAGAATCTGGAGAATCAGGGGAATCTGGCGAGTCTGGAGAATCTGGTGAATCTGGAGAATCCGAGATTTCAAAGCGAGATGAAATCCCATCGGATTCAATGTTAGTTAGAGAAAAATCTCAGGCAGAGAATGAACTGCTAGAAGTCAAGAGAAGCATCACTCCAAAATTACATGCAAAGGAGGCTGACAAAAATAACGAGGCTCTGATTCATACTACAAAGAGAGATCAAGTGAAAGATACAGTAAAATCCACAGATGCTAATGATGAGGCGAGTATGAAACGACGAAATGTTGTCACAAAAAGAGGGACTGAAGATATGGAGTCAAATATGGGACATTATGTGGCACAGTTAGTGGATCGTGCTGTCGATACACTGATCAAGGCAGCTGATGATCTAGGGGAGTCTGAAGAAACTGCGGAATCTGGAAGCAGTGGATCCGGGAATTCTGGAGCTGGGGAATCTGGAGAATCTGGAGAATCTGGGGAATCTGGAGAATCCGGGGAATCTGGGGAATCCGGAGAATCTGGAGAATCTGGAGAATCTGGGGAATCTGGTGAGTCCGGAGAGTCTGGGGAATCTGGAGAATCTGGTGAATCTGGGGAATCCGAGGATTCAGGATTCACTAAAAGAGACACAATACCATTCGAGGTACCAATCGAAGCCCTTGCAAATATGGAGCAGAAAAAGAGTATGGTGGATGAAGAAGAGCAAGTGGAAAACCAAGAGCCTGAAGGTTAGTAATCCATCATAAAGGTGTTCCTCTCTTTTCCTTTCAACTTGGCTAAGATACCAAGAATGTGATAGAGGCTTCGCAGTGTGAATGTTAGAGAAGGGCTACCGTCAATGTGAAAGGAAAGTAGGGCAGTTCTTTGTATATTGCTAGTTGCTGAAGAAGGGCTGTTCTGCAATGCGTGTTTTATTTCTTCATTGGGATCTCCCACAAGGCCATGAAAAACAATTCACTGTGGTCCTTGGGAGCCCTTGAGAATGTGTATTGTAGCTTTATTATAAGTTCACTTAGTTTTATCCAGCGAGAACACAATATTTATTTTTACTTTTTTAATATTTTCTTGATTACTAAAGAAAATTTTCAAATTTTTGGGAAATTGAATGAGCCCATTATCATTGAAATTGAGAAATTTCTATAAAATTTTCTTTGAGAAAACAAATTGTACATCAACATCAAATTTTCCATCTTTATATTCAAAATCCTCATTTGAAAAAACCCTCTCGCCATCACTTGCTTCGAAGTTTTGCACTCTAACATTTTAGGGATTTTAGCACAAGATTATTTACAGCTCTATCCTTTATTTGCAGATTTACAATCTTCTGCATCAGAAGAGGCAGAATCTGGTTCCGGAAGTGGCAAAGAAACTGAACAGATTTCCGAGAATAACGAACAAATTTCCAAGGAAAAAGAAACTGAGTCACAAACGGAAGTGAATCAGGATACCGGAACAAGTCAAGCAGGACGAGCACCGGAGACAGAGAAAAGTAATGATATTCCTGAAAGAGAGAACGGTGCGCAAGAACAAGCAGTGGAAAACGCGGAAGTTTCAAATGTAGAAAGCGGAAGTGGAAGCTCTGACGGAAGCGGAAGTGATGCAAGTGGATCAGATGAGAATGCTGACGAAGATGAGGATGCGGAAGCCAGAGACAAAATTGTTGACAGTATTGTGAAGGATATGGCTAAAGCTGCAACTAACAACAAAAATGAAACTGACGAAGATGATCAGGATTCCAAGAAAAGCATTGTCAAAAACCCGGAAGAAGATTCAAAGACATCTAGTAAGGCTCTGAATGAACTTCCGCGTTCAGTTGATGATATGGATGATAATGCAGCTGCTGACTTTCAACCAAAGAAGGTGAGTTAGCTATTTGCAGACAACCTTTAATCACTAGAACTTCTAGAACTTCACACACTGGGGAACGTCTGTGCAGAACTGTGCAGAGCTTTCAGTATTGTAAAAGGATAATACAAGTACTATAGAGGATACCATCAGTATTGTGGAGGGATACCATCAGTACTGTGCAGGGATATCATCACTTCTGTTGAAGAATTACTATCAGTACTGCAGGATGATATACCATCAGTACTGTTGAAGGATGTTTAGAACTGGGAAGTGATTGTGAGTGTGATTTCTCTCGAAAATACTTAATATCCTGTACAGTATTGATGGTATCCCCCAATAGTTCCTAACACACTTCAATGAACTGAAGATATCCTCCAATGTATTGATCATGTCCTTTAAAGTACTGAACTCCCTTTACATTACCGAAGGTATCCTTCCACATAACTGATGATATCCCTCCATATGATAGTCTCTCCGCACAATACTGGACATCCTGCAATGTGCTAATAGTAGCCCTAATTGTACTAAACACCCTCCACAGTACTGTAAAGACGTTTACTAAACAATTTTATGTAAGTTGGATGAAATAAGAGCTCGCCACAGCAAGAGAGAAATGTTCACTTGATGAATTTCTGACATTAATCTTGATTTTTTAGAATGAAGATCCTCTGAACAGACTTGTGAGAAGCATTCTCGAACAAGGTAAGATTCATCTAATTTAGATACAAGGTTCATCTTAATTCCTCATTACAATGCAAACCACTTTTAGGGCATTCTTACTACTAGGGACATTAGCCAAAGGGCTGGAACACAAATTAACAGTTTTAGATAGCAGAGTATCGATGAAGGGTCTAAATAAGAGTGATTCTTCACTATTCACACAGTATACATCATTGTCCTAAAAAATTGTGGATAAATGCGTTTTTCGTCACTGCTTTTTGGACACTTTTTTATCCATAAATTGTCCCCACGTTGTCAATAAATTATCTATAATTTATCTGTAAATGTTGATTTGTGAATTGAAAGCATTCCATCTATATTTGTCCCCCAGACTGTGCACTTTCTCCCTCAGGGTTATAACATGGTTCAACGAGTAAAATACCAGACTCTGTCTCAAGTATGGGTTGGCACAGAAATTATAGCCATCTGCAGTGTTACTTTTGTAAATCCTCAATACTTTAGATACTGAAGGTTCATTTTGATTCTTCTTGTTTCAACAATCCCAACCAGATCCCCGGGCACTTAAAGATTCCCTCCGGCATTTTTATGGCGACTGGGGAAATCAGTAACAGTGTTTAAGCACAATCTATCAGCCTCAGGCAGCAGAGCCTTAGTGAAGATAGCAAGGCCTCAATAAAATTATTTTACTGCACTCCCTTAATGAGATGAAGTAGCTAATGTCTTAATTAGCGATCGAAAATTATTGATACTGCGTATAGTATGCAATGCTTTGTAATTATGATGCGTTTTTACAGGTGAAAGTTCTGATTCTCTTGAAGTAAAGAAGGAGAACGAGGAAAGTCATGTAAGTACAGTTAGGCCCTAATTTACTATTTGTAGTCAAGCAGTGCATGCTACCGTGCCCCTGCTATGAATAAGGCCTTGCGTTAATCATGCTAGCAAGTTAACCATAAACTCACTCACTCATTGAATATATACTAGGACCTCATAATACCATATCAAATTATGTAATGAATGCTACCGTGCCCCTTTTTGGGAAAAGAATGCTGCTGCCTTTTAAAGTCTAGCATATCAAATATAAACTCACTTGCTCATGAAACAAACTAGGACCTCATATACTACTATATGTAGTGATGTAATACATGCCACTGTCCCCCTTCTGGAAACGTGGCCACTTAGGGCCTTTTGCAGTGCACATAAACTCCGTCGCAAATGGGAGCATTAAACATACTAGGACCTCATATAATACTATATATGTAGTTATACAGTTTGTGCTACTGCGCTACTTCAAGAAATAATGCCCCTTGTTGCCTTCCAAAGGGTAGAACGTTAAATATAAACTCGCGAAATAATTCACTCATTAAACATATCGAGACCTCATACACTACTATATGTAGTGATGTAGTGTATGCTACCTGGCCCTTGCTGAAAAATAAGGCATCTTGTTGCTTTTTATAGGCTAGCAGGATAAACATTAACTCACTCACTCATTAAACATACAAGGACCTCATAAGCTACTGTATGTAGTGATTCAGTTCATGCTATCGTGCCCCTGCTGGAAATAAAGCCTCTTGTGGCCTTTCGTAGACAAGCATGTTCAACATTAATTCATTCATTCACACATGGAAGCATTAAGCATACTAGTAACTTGTTCTCTACTATGTACAGTACATGTAGATTGTGTAGTGATATTGAGCATGCTATTGTGCCCCTTGTTGAAATAACGGCTCTTGTGGCCTTTTGTAGACTTGTACGTAAAACATAAACTCACTTACTCGCCAATGGGAACATTAAACATACTAGGGCCTCATTAACTACTGTGTTAGTGATTTAATCGTATAAATCAAATGATTTGAATCCAAAAATATGGAATTCAATCTCTTTGTTATCTTGGATCCAAAATATGGAATTCACTATCAGATAACATAAAGATGGCATCTTCCGCAAATAATTTTAAAACGCTAGCGAAAACCTGGTTTTTTGACAACGTATGCTGCTGCTCTTTCTGTCAGAAATAATCTGTCATAGGAGTGGTCAGACTTGATGCTCTTTACGTTTTGTTGCTTTATGTTGGTTTAAATCAGCCATCCTTGTACTATGTAAATACTAACACTTGATAATTCACATTATCATCATTATTATTATTAAGTAGTGTATATTGGAAATAAGGTCTCTAGTCAAAGAAGGAAATAAGGTCTCTAGTCAAAGAAGGAAATAAGGTCTCTAGTCAAAGAAGGAAATAAGGTCTCTTGTCAATAAATCTAGTCATAGATCTAGAAATAAGGCTAGCATATTAAACATAAGCCCACTAACACATAAACTACTCAATTTAATTTGTTTATCAGAATCTTCAAACTTTCTTTTTCAACAGCTCGAGAAAGAAATCGCTGAGTCAATTGGTCTGGAAAACATGGATGACAAAGAAGAAAAGGCTACAGTCAAGTCTAATATAGAAACAGGTTTGTAATATTTATTTTGGACGATACGGAAATTTAGCAACTACGCTTGGGGGTACCTTAGGGGTTTAAGTGATAGGGATGTGCCATTTTGAAAAAAAAATTGGGGCCATAATTCTGTGTCGTAAATTGAAAAAAGGGACCCATAATTCTGTGGCACAGAATATCTAAAAGAAGCAAAGTTTCAATATCACCACATAATTGTATCTGAATAAGACAAAATATTTCTAAATAAAGGTCTCATACCGCACACCTGTGTAAATGATGTGTCGTTCTTCTTCTTCGGGTTTTATACGATCACCACATTTCTCTTGTCTTTGTTTTTGCCGCAAATTCTGCCCATTATTCCGGGTACAACCGACTATTAAGTGAAATGTACAGATATGTACAGATACCCCCTCCCCGAGCAACTAGGACAGCAGCACTAATACTAGGCACACACGAGAGATTTATATTACTATATTGAGTTCAGCTCAGGTTAAATCTCTCGTGTGCACATAGCATAAATAAAACATCAAGTTTCTTTTGTTTCTGAGTTCTAACATCTGTATAATGCTTGCTTCTCGTGCATATTTTATTTCCATGAGAAATATTGACGCACTCCTTTTCAAATGAAGAACTCGAAATCTGATTTTTGACGTGCTGCTATTTAAACCAGGCTGGTGAAAGTAAAACCTAATCATTTCGCTTGTTAAGTTAGAGAAAATATACAACTTTATGGGATATTCTAACTGGAGTAGAAAATTGGTGTCACTGTTTTTAAAACATCCAGAGAAAACGTTAAGGGAATAATTTAGGGCATAATGATGGTAAATAACCTTCCTAGTTACTAAAGTTGCCTAATATCATACATAATGAATTTTTTGAAAATAGGCACTTGTATTAGTATTGTTTTTGTTCCTTTAATCATTTTGTAACAATGTTCTTTATTTTAGAAATAAAAAATCTGGAAGGCTTCGCATCATCTCTCTCACAAACAGGAGGCCTGGACCCTAAAAAGCACCGAGTCATAGCCTCGTTACTGGAGCGAGACCTTCTTAGAAGATTCAAAATACCAAAGAATAAGGAAAGGAAAATCAAACAGGAAGAAGATTCTGTGGTAACTGACTCGGAGTCATTCTTCATCAAAAGTAAGTTTTAGGCCCTGTTTAGAGCGCTGTAGATCACTATTTGACCTTCCGTTTATACCACTCTTAGAGATCCAAAGCAAACTAGTACAAAAGTAAGTTTTAATCAAAACTTTACCAGCTTCCAGCCAAACTCTTTACGCTGGCAATAATTTAGATGAGTGATGTCGTAAGCAATCGAATGATGGCGTAAGCAATCGAGTCATGTCGTGAACAATCGAATGATGTCGTAAGCAATCGAATGATGGCGTAAGCAATCGAGTCATGTCGTGAACAATCGAATGATGTCGTGAGCAATCGAATGATGGCGTAAGCAATCGAATGATGGCATGAGCAATCGAATGATTTTGTAGGCAATCAGGTCGTAAGCGATTGAGTCATTAGCTTCGTTCACACTACTCCGTGTTTGAATGAAAACGGTGTAAAAGCTATCCATTTAAGCCTTGCTTTCTCACTGCTTCACTTCAAATTCGAAGTTCTTTGAATACGCTTACTTCCAAAAACGATAGGTACTACATTTGGATACGTTGGTATTCTTTGGAGACATCTGTCTAGAAATGGGATCGAAAGCATCGTATTAGCCTGAAGTAGTACGTATACAGTGCGAATTTTGTTTGAAAATGGAGTGGTTGCCTTTCTTTGTCTTCAAAAGTAGAAATGATAAAGAGACCTTACAACAGAGATAAAGTGTTGATGTGACCTTAGGGGCTTTTTGTATGGACAAAACCATACTACCTTCAAGACTGCGAACTGAGATGTCTCATTTTCCAATACAAACCTTTGTATTTTGTGTTGTCTGTTTATATGGAAAACCTTTCATCCCTATCAATTGAGATCTCATTCGCTGAGAAATGGGATCCTACCTAGGTGGGATTAAATTTTCTTATCTAACTGCTAGAAGAGTAAAGGCTGGAAGGAATAAAAGCTGGAAGGCTGGATAATAGAATAAGTAAAGAAAGACGATGAAAGATGAAACAAAAATCTAGACCGAAAGCCGAAAGGTGGGATAGAAACAGGTTGCATCTTTAAAGCTGATGTGTGGGATGAAATTTCATATATAAACTAGTACTGTTTTTATCCAATCTCTTAGTTTATGGCCTGTGAGGTAACATTTTTTCGTCCATATCAACTGGCCCTTAGTATGTCTCGTTGCAGCTACAGCTATTTTTGACTGAGTTAGCCAGTATATGTTTACTTAAGCAAGCCTAATCAACGTTGGATCTCTTGGAGTTTAACATTTATTTTCACTAACAGAACATCATTAAATAAAATTATTCATCGTTGCGAGTCAACTTTCTTTACCTTTTTACAGAGAAGTTCTCCGAAGCCAAGAGATCTTTACAAGACAACAAAGGCGATGACGTCAAGAAGGACACAATCGAGGCCATCAATCCTGTGATCGAGGCTCTTCCACTGAAACGAGAAGAAATCGAAAAACTGAAAAATTCAGTTGAAAATTCAACATGGATGAGGTCTGTAACCAGTAGCAACCAAGAGGAGGACAATCCAATCGAAAATAGGTAATTGTGCTGCACCCTATAATGCTGGGAGTAAACTCCATTGATATCAAAAAAGAGACTGGATAGAGCTCCTTGATAGAATAGTGAAGCCAAGTTGGCGGCCATATTGTTAGACCTTAACATGAAAAAATACTTGAATTCAGTGAAATGTCCCTTGTATACTCAAAACTCTGAGAGTAGGATCTTCCAAGATGGCGAACAATCTTGCTGCCTCCAGAATCATATGAGTAAAAACAATACATCTCTCTCATGCAATGTCCATGGCAGCCAGAACAAGTTTCCAGTAATAGCTTCATTTGAATTAAATGAATATAAACGAAGCTAGCTCCAAGACCTTTGGTTTATTGTTACAATAGCCACTGTAAGAAATAGGCCTAAAAGACCTGCTTCACGAGTACTTGTTTCCCTGTGTACATTCCAGTCAATCCTATTGCCAGAGTGACGTCAACATATCAGAAAACGCAGGGAAACAAGGATTCAAGGAGCTCTATCCAGTACTTTTGAAGAGATCAGTAGTGAACTCCCAGTGAAGCATATTGCATTATTACAAACATTAATGTTTGTGAAAGATTACTATTTATTAATAAGGCTTGTTATTACTTTTAGAAAGTTAACCACCAGCCTTAGATAAGTGAGAATTTTCACTCAGTTATATTATTCGAGAATAGCCTGTCCCATAAAAGGATTCAGAGCGTCCCATAATATATTTCTAGCAGGTTTTACTGTCGTATTGCTTTTCTAATGCATCAACAAAATTACTTGAGTAGGTGCAGTCGAACCTCCAGTAACGGTCACTTTAAATCAATTTAAATCTGAAAATCCACCGTAAAATGTGGCCACCCCAAACAATATCCACAAAAATCTAAAGTGCTTACTTTATTGTATAGTAAATCTCTACAGAAGTGACTACTTCAAGCAGCAACAGTCACTTAAACGTTAATCTGAAAGTGGCCACCTTCATAAAATAGCAAATAATTCTCAGTTCCGAATTTGTGATTCCATAATTTCCAAAATAATGCTCGGTGGGAACTAATCTTCCGAGATACCATCAGTACCCTAGGTGGATACCATCATTACTGTGAAGGATATCTAGAACTGTTGAGGGATATCATCAGTCCTGCAGGCATTATCATGAGTACATCAAAGAGTGTTTAGTACGTGAGTGTTCAGTACGTTGGGTACCCTCCACAGTACTAATGATATCTATTCAAAGTTTTGATAATGTCCTAAACCGCATCGGTGGAATCCCTCTACAGTACTGAACATCCTCCACAGTACTGCATAAACGTTCCCAATTGGTCTTATATGCTAAACTCGAAGTGGCTATCTGATCTTTGATGCTGAAGTGACCGTTATAAGAGGTTCGACCGGTTCAAGTTCTATTTTTCATTAGATTATGCTTTGTTATAGAGGCCAGCAAGTATTACTTTATGTGTGTAGCATTGTGTGTTGCTTTCGCCAACCAAGAAATATTCAAATACTTAATTACAATCAGCAGCTTTAATGAGGCAAAGTGAGAGTTATTCGGTAGGTAGGGGGATGGCAAGCCTGGAGATTTTCGTATTAAGACCGCGTTTATACTATTACCGTTTCGAGATCGTTTTTATTTCATTCTGGTAAGGAGAACGATTTAATGTCAATGGAAGGTCTATCCGGAATGACTTCGAACCGTTTTCGTTTAGAAACGGTACAGTATGAACTGTTCACTGTAAGATGAAAATAGCCAACAATCCATCTAAGACAAAACTACCATAATTGAATTTGGATCAAAACCATCTAATAAAGGACCATTGCCAATTCAAAACTGGATCACAATCTACTTGAACCGGATCTTGAATTACAATCTATCTATCTGGTTCCTAATCCATTTAGCGTGAATCATGCTCTAACTATTAATGAATTTAGCAGATTACAATTCATCTTACACAGGACCATAACCAATCTGAAACTGGATCACAATCTTCATAAACTGGATTGTAATCCAAGAATACATTAAAGTGGAGTAGATTAATCAATCTAATACAAGACCATAGATCCATTTAGCCTGGATCATACTCTAACTATGAATGGATCAAACAAATAACTACCCATCTAATACAAGACCATCAACAATCTGAAAATAGATCAAAATCTATTAAAACTGGATCATGATCCATGTTACAATAAACCTTAAATAATCTAAAATAACCTAAATCACTTCTAACCAGTAAAATCTGTAGGATCTAAGTTGCTAATGCTTATCTTAATAGTGATTTACCAACTGCAAGTGTAAAGATGCCATAACCAGTCTGATGATTACCAGTTTATTGATGTTATTGCTCTTTTTCCTGGATCAGTTTGAATAAGTATTTGGGTTAAGTATCTGGTGTACAAGCTGGAACTGGATATATGGTCCTGAATAGGGCTAATTATTCCAATTATCAATACTAAAATAATCGAAAATCCCAATCCCAATGAGGAAAATAGAGAAATTCCAATATTGATATGTGTAATAGTCAAAATCCCAATTAACTTTTTCATACCCAAATCCCAGCCTCAAGAAGTCCAATGCCATTTTCCTAGTTAATAAAAAGGCGAATCCTGGTTCCCAATTTGTCCCTTTCTGAACCTTTTGATAGGTTACTCTGGTGTATGGAAAATGAAATTGACCTACTTGTCCTCTATATTGCACAAATCTTGCATAAATCTTAATACTGATATTTGTTCACTTAAAATCAATTTGAAATCTATAATATGTAATCCATAAAGGTTAATTTTTGTTTGAATTATTTTTTAAGTCAATCAAATGATATACAACACAAAAGGAATTAAAAACATCATTTATTATTAAGTATTAATGGTAGAAAGTTTAATAGATGATTTAATTCTAATTTCATTCATGTGTTCGTGTTTATGTTTGCTGATTATTGTACATAGGAATTAATTATGAATTCAAATTGTTTTTTATTGCCTCGTTATTCTTGTATCAGCATTTCATCGGTAGAGAACTTTAAGATGGCGAGGGTGATTTTAATTCTGTACCAATCAAAGAAATTGTGAAACAAAGTAACTTATTAAAATTCGCAATCGACACTCATCAGAGCAGTACGCCAGACCAGTCTTTGACCAGTACAGAACTTGAGGATGGCGAGGAAAATTGGAAACAATGTGGAAAATGATAACTACTTTGATAGCTTTTGGTCTGTCCCTCAGCGAAATAGTACGTTGAAACATTTTTTGATTGGTACAGAGCTTGAGGATGGCGAGGAAAATTGGAAACAATGTGGAAAATGATAACTACTTTAATAGCTTTTGGTCTGTCCCTCAGCAAAATAGTACGTTGAAACATTTTTTGATTGGTACAGAGCTTGAGGATGGCGAGGAAAATTGGAAACGCAGTAAAACAAAGTAAATACTGAAGCTTTTCGTCTGATACTCATCAGAGTAGTACATTAGAATAGTCTTTGATCAGTGCAGAACTTTAAGATGGTGATGCTTATCAGAAACATGAGCAACTATAATAACTATTGAAGCTTTCCATCAGACACTCATTAGAGTAGTAGCTACTTTAGAACAGTCTTTAATTGGTACGAAATGACTAGTAGGGTTTTACGTCTGACACTTATCAGAGTATAGTACGTCAGAACAGTATTTGATCGGTACAGAACTTGAGGATGGCAAAGAAAATTGGAAACAATGTGGAAAATGATAACTACTTTGATAGCTTTTGGTCTGTCCCTCAGCGAAATAATACGTTGAAACATTTTTTGATTGGTACAGAGCTTGAGGATGGCGAGGAAAATTGGAAACACAGTAAAACAAAGTAAATACTGAAGCTTTGCGTCTGATACTCATCAGAGTAGTACATTAGAATAGTCTTTGATCAGTGCAGAACTTTAAGATGGTGATGCTTATCAGAAACATGACCATCTATAATAACTATTGAAGCTTTCCACCAGAGACTCATCAGAATAGTAGCTACTTTAGAACAGTCTTTGATCGGTACGAAATGACTAGTAAGGTTTTACGTCTGACACTCATCAGAGTATAGTACGTCAGAACAGTATTTGATCCGTACAGAACTTGAGGATGGCGATGAAAATTGAAAAAAATGTGGAAAATGATAACTACTTTGATAGCTTTTGGTCTGTCCCTCAGCAAAATAGTACGTTGAAACATTTTTTGATTGGTACAGAGCTTGAGGATGGCGAAGAAAATCGGCAACATAGTGAAATATAATAACTACTGAAGCTTTGCATCTGACACTCATCAGAGTAGTACATCAGAACAGTCTTTGATCAGTACAGAACTTTAAGATGGTGATGCTTATCAGAAACATGACCAACTATGATAACTACTGAAGCTTTCCGTCAGACATTCATGAGAGTAGTAACTACTTCAGAACTGTCTTCGATTGGTACAAAATAACTAATAAAGTTTCGTGTCTGACAATCATCAGAGTAGTACATCAGAACAGTCTTTGATCGGTACAGAAGTTGAGGATGGTGAGAAAAATTGGAAACATAGCGATACATAATAACTACTAAAGCTTTGAGCCTGGCACTGATCAATTTAGTACGCCATAATAGTCTTTGATTAGTACAGAACTTGAGCATGGGGAAGAAAATAAGAGACATAATAGCTACTAAAACAACATAATAACTACTGAAGCTTTGTGTGTATGACTCATCAGAGTAGTACGTCTGAACAGTTTTTGATCGGTACAGATTTTGTGGATGGGAAGTAAAATTGGAAACATAGCGACACATAATAGCTACTAAAACAACATAATAACTACTGAAGCTTTACGTCTAAAACTCATCAGAGTAGTACGTCAAAATAGTCTTTGATCGGTACAGAACTTGAGGATGGTAAGGGATATCGGAAATACAATAACTACTGAACCTTTGCGTCTGACACTCATCGGATAGGTACGTGAGAACAGTCTTTCATATGTACTGAACATTAAGATGGTGAGGAAAATCGGAAACATAATAACTACTAAAGTTTTGGGTCTGACGCTTATCAGAGTAGAGTAGTATGTCAGAAGAATCTTTGATCGGTGCAGGGCTTCAAGTTGACGAGAACAATCAGAAATAAAGTGAAACTTGATAAATACTAAAGTTTTCCATCTGACACTTATTAAATTAGTATGTCAGAACAGTCTTTGATCGGTATAGAACTTACTTTAATTGGTACAGAATGGCGAGGGTAATCGGAAACATAGCCAACTATAATAACTACTAAAGCTTTGCGTCTGACACTTATTAAAGTGCCTACGTCAGAAAGAGAAAGATGTCAAAATCAAATATTCTGTTTTACATTCACCGAGAGCGCATGCGTTTGTACAAGCCTCGCAATGACTTAAGCCTCGAGCTGGTACATCTGATGCGCAAGGTGTCTGAACCAACCATATCTCATTATTACGTCATCCTACCAGTTACCAGTCTGCTAACCGTCCATTCTTTGATCTGTTCCAAGCCCTTTTGGTTTACGCATGCGTCTGCACAAGCCTTGCAATGACTAAAGCCTCGAGCTGGTAAATCTGATGCGCAAGGTATCTGAATCAACCATATCTCCTTATTACGTCATCCCACCAGTTACCAGTCTGCTAAACGTCCACTCTTTGATCTTTTTCAAGACCTTTTGGTTTGTGGACAGGTGGGCGCACGATTTAGCCAGCCATTGAACCGTATGCCTTCAACGAAATCAAAGTTCAGCCTGCTTCTAGCTGATAAGGAAATACTGAACGGAGTAAAGAAAGTTTTAGGCCTAAAAATATAAAATCTTATTATCCAAGTAACTCCATTCAAAATTCAGATAAATGGCGGATAATGTGTGAGATTGGCAAAACACGCGTAAAATCGACAAGAAAACGTAAAATCTATCGGAAGAGTCTAAAGCTTGGAATATTGATCAATAACAAAGGAAGTTGCTCAAGGAAATTATCAATCGCAAAGAGTTCAAATTGACACCACAACGTTCGAAATCGACGTAATAACGGTCGAAATTGGCGTAAAGATTCGAAATTGGATTGGATTATTCGATATTGCGAATAATAATCGAGCGTTTCGTCAATTGTGTGACCGGGAAGGATTACAGAGGTAAATATGAATTGATAGACATTGAAAGATACAGACCTTTGGAATAGTAAGACTAATAAAAACCCATAAAAACTTAGCGAGGTAAGTTAATGATTTTAGGTTGAAAGTTATCAATCATGAGTAAAAAAATTGACGATTGTCAACCGAATTCGATCGTAACTCTCTACGCTACTGAGCATCCTTTGCAATACTGATGATTTCCTCCCACAGCCCAAAGTACTGCTGCAATCACCAACAGTGCTGAGGTGCTTTCGGTATCCCTAATAGTACTTAGCAACCTTCAAATTTACTAAATGGTATCCCCCCCAATACTGATGGTATCCCTTCACAGTGCTGAATTTCCTCCACAGTACTGATGGTATCCCTCCACAGTACTGAATATCCCCCATAGTACTAAACATCCTCCACAGCACTTGATGGTGTCCATCCTCAGTATTTATGTTATCCCTCAACCGTACTGATGGTATCCCCCAAAATACTGAACGTCATACACAGTACTGAACACTCTCCACAATACTGAATATCCTCCGCAGTACTGAACATCCTCCACAGTAATGAATTATATCCATCCTCGGTACCGATGTTATCCCCCATAGTGACCCTCAAATGGTATCCTTCGACAGAACTGATGGTATTCACCACAGTACAGAAAGTCTTCCAATGTACTGAGCTCAGTGGCGTAGCTGAGGTGTGTGGGGTCCTTAGTGGTTTGCCCTAGAGGTAACCACCGTCGGCTATGTAACTGACTGAGCATATTCATTCAATTCTTTAATTTCTTTAATAATAACTCAATAAGCTAAACTGGGATCCATTAATTTTACTCTTCATTACTTTTAGCAGGTAGAAGATGGATTACCTCGACACAAGATGGACAAAACTAAAAGACTACGACTTTGGCGATGATGACTCTGGCTCCGAGACAAAAAAATTCATCAACTCAGACGAGGGATCTGGTGACGAAGAAGAATGGGTCCAACAATTACAAAGAGACTATGGAAAGAAATCCGGGAACTTTATGAGCAAAAAGTGGCCTAAGTGGGGCAAAGTTGAGAAATATCTGATAGCTGGAATCAGTCTGGCGGTTTTATTGGCTGTAGTATTGACTGTTGTGTTACTCGTTCGGCATTTTAGCGCGAAGGACAACGAGATGTGGTCAAAATTGAAGTTTTCCAATGGAGAAACATTGGAAACAATGAAAAGTACTTGCGTTACTGAAAGTTGCGTTGAGGCGTCATATCACATAAACCAATACCTGGACAAAAACACGGACCCATGTAACGACTTTTACCAATTTTCATGCGGGAAATTTCTCAACAATGCTCAAATTCCATCCGGGAACTCTCACTGGACAAGCTTTAGCCAATTAGCAGAGAGAAACCAACTCTCACTGAAACACATCCTAGAGAGGCTGCATCCGTTGAAAAACGATAGCGAGGCTGTCCACAAGGCTCACATGTTTTATAAAGCGTGCAAGGATTCTGATTGGATGGAGAATAATGGGATGAGCAGTCTGAAGCATTTGATTGGTCAAGTTGGGAATTGGGGAATCTGGAACTCGTCTGTGTGGAATGATGAGGATTGGAGCTTTGAACAGGCGCTGAATAAGATTCACAAGTTGAAGAATATGCCGTTGTTTTATATGTTTGTTGCTGCAGATGATGTCAGATCTAGTGAGAGTTCTATACAGGTACTTAACGCTTTATGCTTATATTTCTTTATGCTTATGCCTTTTAACTGATACTGATATAAGTTCATGATTTCGTTTATGATCATTCAATTGCTTATATTGAACATAGCATTGCATACTATAACTATACACTTTATATTATGTGTAATCAATATATGTTTTAGATGATATGTTTTTACGTCTGTTGCTGCAGATGATGCGAGACTTCGTCAAAAAAATATTGAGGAATACATCATTTTATGTTAATGATCATTACTTGGTGGTATATCTTAACAGAACTGATGGTATTCCTCCAAAGTACTGAATATCATGTACTCATGGTATCCCCCACACACAGCACTGATGAAATCCTCCCACAGTACAGAATATCCTCTACAGTGCTTATACTATTCCCCACGGTACTGACAATATCCATCTTTGATACTGAATACTACCCTGTGTACTGATAATGTTCAATCACAGTACAGGACATCATCCAATATACTGAATACCATCCAGAGTAAAGATGATATCCTCCCATCGCACGGGACACCCTCCACATTACTAGATAGATGTTCCTTTGGGTAGTAAACGTCAGTAGCACGTCTCAGTGTCACGTGTAAGTGTCACTTAAGAGTGTTTTGATTGAAATTCAGTGAATATTTTCTCGTTCATGTACATGAAATTCTACATCATTAATTGCAGATAGAGCAATCTGGAATCACACTACCTGATGAAGAATATTACAAAAGAAGTGAAAATGACAAGGTATTATTTTTGTTTGTTGAATGTTCAAAAAAGCATCATATTCGGGGTAATTTGAGAAACGCTAACCTCAGATCAATGGCGTAGAGCTAGAAAAATATCTAGAGGGTTTCTATTTGTAAATAAAATAGATAACAATAAATAGCAATATGAGTATTGATATACTAGGGAATTGCACCCTATTGCCTTCCCCTGCTCTACAGCCTAGCCTCAAATTGATAAGGCTTCTAAAGCCTTAGAACTATTTCAGCAATATAGCAATATAACTCCAAAAAGAATCTAGAAACGCATGTCTCTTTTATTCTGTTTGGCTTTAACGAAACATTTATTTGCAAGACTCAAAGATCAATGAAAAGTTACCCTTTTAAATAATTTTCATCAATTTTTAAAATATTTGATGATGATTGAATTTAGCCAGGAATATTGGAAGCATAGTGAAAACATGGATTACTTAAAATTAGGTATGACATTTAACAGAGTTATACCAGAGCAGGCTACTGCAATTGACATATGCCTCCACCGCGTCTCGAACCCGGGTTTGTATGGACACAGGCGAGCGCACTAACCACTGTCCCAGTTTAATTACCCGTGATAGACCATGCCTTATGAATTAAAATTTAACGGAGTGATATAATGAGAACGAAACAAAAACCTAACGAATTATTATAACCAGATGTGGATCGAGTTTTTAACCATATGATCGTGCGATGGCCTACCAAAGAATGTTATAGCTTAATGTTTTTTCTTGCTTATGATTTTCAATCAAAGTAATAAGTACCAAAATATATTTTTTCAGGTGGTAAAAGCATACAAGAAGCTGATGATTGACGTTGGTCACCTTTTGGGAGGACAAAACGTGGAGAATCAAATGGAAGAGGTATTTCAGTTTGAGAAGAAGTTGGCGAAGATTTATGAATCAAAAGAAAATGTAATGAGAGCTGATAAAACACACAACAAAATGACAGTTGAACAACTCCAAGACCTTTGTCCTGCGGTGAGTGACCTTTAACCTTCAACCCCTCTGATATCTAATGCTCTAAACTGTTACTTTTAACCTTTAACCTTGGATAAATTCAATTAATAAGACACACAACAAATGACATTGAAACAACTTCAAGACCTCTGCCCTGCGGTAAGTGACCTCTAACCTTTAGCCTTCTAATATCTAGTTTCCTGAACTGTAACCTTTCACCTTTGATAAATCCACCTAATAAAGTACATGACAAAGTGACAGTTGCAAAACATCAAGACCTTTTTCATACGATGAGTGACCTTTAAACCATCCTATATCTAGTGTCCTGAACTTTGACCTTTACCCATTGATGAATCCATCTAATGAAGCACACAACAAAATGAAAGTTAAACAGCTTAGATCATTTGTCCTGCCATGGGTGACCTTCAACTTTTCACCCTTCTATAATCTTGTTTCCTAAACTGTGAACTCCACTTTTTGACCTGTGACTTGAAATCTTTTTATCCCTTGCTGCAACCTTTCATAATAAGCAGTAAATAAACTATTAAACAAATATTTAAACTGTTTTTTTTTGCTTTTAGATCCCATGGTTGGATTTCATGAACAGCATGTTCAACACGAAAGTAACATTTGACGAACCAGTGGTTGTCTACACTCCTCATTATTTAAAGAATATGTCAGATTTGGTCATACGTACGGAAAGAAGGTACAGAAATTCCCATCACTGTGCAATGAGTTTCCCATCATTTTTTCAAGTATTTTCTGTTATTTATCAAGGAGTTTTTTATCACTTTTCAAAGAGTTCTCTATACTTTATCAAAAACTCCCCTTTCATTTATCCAAAAATTGTCTACCAAATTTTAAAGAATTTCTTATCCTTTTTCATAGTTTCTTATCATTTTCAAACATTCCCTCATCATCTACCAAAGAGTTTACTGCAATTCTTGGCGGAATTTCTTATCATTTCCAAATAATTTCCCACCATCTTTTAAACAGTGTCCTATAATTTCTCATTAAGTTTCCTACTATTTTTCAAAAATTTCCTATCATTTTCCATGGTTTCCTACCATTTTCAAAGAATTTCCTATCATTTTTTATAGTTTTCTATCATTTTTGAAAGAATTCCCTTATTCATAAAACAGTTTCCTATCATTTTTCATAGCTTCCTATCATTTTTCAAAGAGTCCCCTATAATTCATCAGAGAGTTGCCTATCATTTTTCAATTTTTTCTATCATTTTTAGAGAATATCCTTTCATTTATCAAATACCTTTTTATCATTTTTTAAAGAATTTCCTATCATTTTTTAAAGAATTTTCTATCGTTTTTCTTCAGAATCCTCTCCAACTACATGGTGTGGCATTTGATAAAGCCCTTGATTCCAATGTTATCAAAACCATTCAGAGACGCATACTCAGGATTAATGAAAGCAGAAAAAGGCTTAAATATTGTCGACAGGAGTTGGAGAAGTTGTGTAAAGCAGACAGATTCTGTTCTGGGTTTCGCAACCGGACACTTGTTTGTCAAACAAAATAACAAGAATAATGCTGTCAATGTTAGAGCACAGGTATCATTTGTTCACATCAGTTGTTTTGTTTCACAAACTATTCTTAATCAATTAATAAATAATGTACCCCTTCCCTAAATAATACTCATCTTATGTAGCAGTCTTTTCCTTTCTCGTAATCTGCAATGCCTCTAAGTGGGGAATTTATGAAATACAACGTGATACAATCTCTGTGTCTAGTTTTAGGGTTTTCACTAGTTTTGAGATCCCCTGCACCACTCATGATATCTCTTTCGAACTATTGAACATCCACTACTCAGAGATAGCCATCAACAATATTGAACACCCTCCATGCTACTCAGAGATATCCCTCCACACTTCTCAGAGGTATTTCTTCACATTATAGAACACCCCTAACTCTACTCGCAGATATCCCTCCAAACTACTGAACATCCTCCACACTACTCAGAAGTATCCCTTCAAATCACCACTTATTATTTCCATTTTTAGATAGAAGAAATGGTAACTGCAGTGAAAGAATCATTTATTGAGGAAATTCTGAAGAAAAAGTGGATGGACGAGGAAACCAAAACAAAAGCACTTGAGAAGGTTGGTTAGATAATCATTTCTGCCTATTGATAAGTACACTTGCCTGAAATAAGTATGGAAACGTTTCGAACTCTGAGCCTAAACTAAATTCGTTTGTTTTATTCTAAGAAAAATGTTTCAGAAAATGAAAACAATTTTTAAATAACAGAATAATTCATTATTGGTTTGAATTTCACAATTGTTTGCAGACTGGCTCTGCAGAAATTCACTGTTTTACTTGTGTCATCACTTTGATAGAAATTTGGCTCAAATCGTTTTCATATTTATTGGAGGCAAGTGTACAGAAAATCGAAAGGCAAAACCAAATGGTAGCATAGCCAAACATATACAATACTTCTTTAGAGTGTCCCAATTAATACACATTAATAGATATTGACTATGTTGGATTTGCCTCTTTCGGGTGTCACTACTGATACACATTCATCAATATTGACCATATTGTATTTACCTCTTTCAGGTTTCGTTGCTGATTGATATGATTGGATATCCAGACTGGATACTAGACCCCATTGCCCTTGAAAACTATTACAAAAATGTAAGTTGCGTAACAACTCTTTATGGGACAACTGCACTTTAGTGGACAGAGTTTTAATTCAAATTAGAAATTGAGTTGCATTGCAGACTAGTGGAATATGACTACGATGATTATTATTCCAGTGATATGGATTTAGAAAAAAATGAAATTTAAAACATTAATTTTTGAAAGCTCATCATTCATGGGACAATTTGGCGTGCAGAAGGATTTCACATATAATCTACGTATCAAGAAAAGCTACAAATTCCGCCTGCC
Organism: Pelagia noctiluca; assembly: GCA_963924455.1. Taxonomy (NCBI): domain Eukaryota; kingdom Metazoa; phylum Cnidaria; class Scyphozoa; order Semaeostomeae; family Pelagiidae; genus Pelagia; species Pelagia noctiluca. Next base: position 2,188,395 of record OZ004330.1, on the reverse strand, counting down.
AAAACAATATTTTTTGCCTTTGGCATAAACTATATAGCCTTCCAAAAAAGCATTCATTGGAATTCAAGAGTGCTGAATACGTATTCATCAAAGGTATAAGAATCTGGAATGGTAACAAATGCAGCTGCAATATATGTAAATAAGTAGATCTGTATTGCATTATGTTTTTCTTTATATGTTAATAGTTAGATATTACCTATCTTGCTATCAACTGTAAATAAAACAATAATGATCATTATTATAATGATGACAATAATGATGATAATAATAATTATTATTATGGAGTATTTTCAATTTCATTTCCAGCTCACTGTGACTGCAAACCCGTTCAAAAACCACTTGAATGCAAGAGCGTTCTATCACCAGAAGACCATGAACCGGAGAAACACCAAACCAGAGAGAAATGAGTAAGTTGAATTCATGTCTAAATACTGGTTTGTACCAGTAGATGCCAGCTCTCTGTAACACTAGACAAAAGAGCAAAGGAGTCACGAGGTGTGGTCACATCGAGAGAAAGGACCAGGGCTGCACTGTTTTTATTAGTCTACCTATTCAGTGGGCCCTTTATGCTTTACACATAAACCAATACCTTTCAAAGATAGCAAGCGTATTTGCCTATCAACTATCAGTACACTGTCTATTCTATCTATCTTACCAAGGGCATATCAAGAAGGTCAAAAGGGGCATTCAGCCATCTTTTCATATTGAATCTTAATCCTGGTTTTTCTAAATGAAATTATGAAATAGTAAATGAGATTGCTTTTAAAAGTTTTCGTATTTCATATTTTAGGTGGCACGTCACACCAACAGCAGTAAACGCATTTTACAATTCACCACGGAATTATATTGGTAAGCTTGGATCCGTATGTTTTAAATGATAATGTACTGTTCTCTGAAATCAAAAATCATGTTTGCGTCATTATAAGTTGGTAGATGGTAGAATATATTATCCAAGTATGAAAATATTTCTGATTTTGCAAATGAATTATTTCTTTCCAGAGAGCCCACTCTATCCTTGAGGTCGTGTTTTGAAATCGCAGAAAGGTGGTTTTAACAAAATTTTGTTGCTAGCAGTACATTTCTAAGGATTTTAAACTGTTGGGGAATTTGAAAAACTAATGTCTGCTGACGGTTTGAACTTGTAATCCAAGAAAACGAAACCAAAACTCTTCAACTTGCTAGGTTGAAAATTTCTCACAGAATTCCAATTTAATTCGCAGCGTTTCCATCCGGAATCCTCCAAGCACCATTCTTTAACCCAGATTATCCAATGTAAGTGACCTATTGAATTTGAAAGAATAGAACGGTTTTTTTTCTCCTTCATTCTTTTTTATTTTACCATTCGTAGTTATTATTTGTTTCGCTGTGTTTCCAATTTTAGTCGACATCCTTATGCTGTATACCAATCTAAGTTTATTTTCACATGATATAGTACTCTGACGAGTGTCTTAGACGAAAATGTATAGTAGTTATCATGTTTTGTTTTGTTTCTACTAATTTTCGTCATCATCCTCAAACTCTGCACTGATTAAAGACTGTTCTGACGTAGCTACTAGTCTTATGAGTGTCAGATGCAAAGCTTTAGTAGTTATCATATTTGGCTAAGTTTCCAATCTTTCTCCTATCAAATTGTTAAACTGCATATTTAAGGACCTTGAACAATAACTGGAAAACATAAATTAAATTAAATTTCTATACAATTGATAATCCTAACAACAGAAGTGCATTTCTCATGTTTTAATGTTTTCCAGAGAACTGAATTATGGTGCATTAGGAACTATTCTGGCTCATGAACTTACACATGGATTTGATGACAAAGGTATCATTTCTATATAAGACCAGTTTGTCTTCATCTCATTTACTCCACCCCTGACCGAATCAACCCTTACTCTACCCTTGCAAAGCCGTTGTTGAATCCCATAATCAGCCATTATTGGATAATTCGTTATGATTCACTTTTGTGCTCTTTCTGTCTTTCTGCAGGTATCATTTTTCGCTGTTTTTAATTTTCCTTACCATCCTCTAGTTTTATACTGATCCAAGTCTATTTTAAAGATTATGTGTACATTTTCAAAATTGTACAAGATATCAAGAAAGTACCCCAGTCGTTTAATACAAATATGGGGTTAAATTACCTTTGCCAATTGAACCGTATTTCATTCTATGCCAATTTTGTGCCAATTTTGTCCCACATTATCTGTGCCACAATTCGTGACAAAAGTTTACTTTTGCGCCAATAACTTTAAAATGACAGAAGGTACTCCAAAACTTTCTTTTGTTACATGCTACACATTATCTTGGCTTCATTGTGGCGAATATGGTGGCTCTACTTAACATAGGTTCGGATCGACGCTCGCATATATCTCTTCGTTGACATTTGAATTTTACTTACTGAGCCCTTACTATATTACTAAATCTTTACTAAACCCTTACCAACTCTCGCTTAACAATTACTGACTGCATACTTCACTCTTACTGACTCCTTAGTAAACCCTCAAAACCTTTTACTAATTTTAAACAGATGCACCCATAGATATCTATTTCATTCAGTTTTATCCAACGAGTTGCTTTATGGTTCCATGAATATGTAAATAAAAAGTTTTACTCTTACTGACTCCTTAGTAAACCCTTTAAACCTCTACTTAGTTCAAACAGATGCACCCATAGATATCTATTTCATTGAGTTTTATCCAATCAGTTACTTCACATGTTCCATAAAGGTTTAAATAAAAGTTTCAGGAAATGATTTTCCTAATAATTTCTAGGCCGACTATTTGATGGAGAAGGCAATATGAAGAACTGGTGGAGTGACAAATCCAAATCTGAGTTTGAAAGACTTTCCAAATGTTTTGTAGAGCAGTACGCCAATTTCACATCGATGGGAAGAAAGGTTTGTTATTGATAACTAATTAATGATAACTACTGATAATTATTGTAGTCAGGAAAATCGGAAGCATAGCGAAACGAATACATAGATTACTTAAGCTTTTCGTCTGACACTCAACAGAGTAATACGTCAGAAAGAGAACGAAACAGAAACCTAACTGATTATATACCCAGATGTGGATTCATGTGCAATAATTCACCTCTTTTCTGATTGGCCTATTTCGATCCAAACCTGGGTATATAAATCAGTTAGGTTTCTGTTTCGTTCTCTTTCTGTTCTGACGTATTACTCTGTTGAGTGTCAGACAAAAAGCTTAAGTAATCCATGTTTTTACTATGCTATGGATTTTTCTGGCTATATAGGAGTTTTTGTTGGTCAAAAACTGTTGATCACAGACTGTTCTAAAATTACTTCAATCATTGCCTTGTAAATATTCAAATATATAGGAAGACTTGCAAAAACATAAAAACTGCTAAGGCTTTGCATCAGACACTCATCAGAGTAAGGTTTCTGTTTTGTTCACTTTCTGACGTATTACTCTGTTGAGTGTCAGACAAAAAACTTAAATAATCTATGTATAAGTTTCACTATGCTTCCGATTTTCCTGGCTATATTGAAGTTTGTACTATCCAAAGACTGATTATTATTGGTAATTATGATATATCTTTGCCATTCTCATAATTAGCTGCAATAGATTTGAAGATCATTGTTAAATGATGATAAATGATATATGATAATAAATTATGATAAATGATAATAAATAATAATAAATGATGATAATAAATATGATAATAAATGATGATAAATGATGATAAATGATGATAAATGATGATAAATGATACATTTACAAAGATAACTCAACTCGATTTTGAAGACCATTGATAAATGTTAACTAATGATGATTGATGATAATAAATGATAACTAATGATGATTAATGATAATGAATGATAACTGATGATGATTTATGATAATAAATGATAATCAATTATAAAAATGATAACTAACCACACAGATTAGGCCATGCTCTGATCAAAGAGTGTTGTAATTTTGTAAATGGGTAGTTTCGTTTTCCTAACCATTTTAAAGAGACTTGCAGCTACAAAGATTTAGAACTAACCTGTAATTCTTCTTTTCTTGTAAATATCTGTGTTTTCTCTAGAGATTGAATATCACTATGAATTTCTCTTCTACGAATTAATTAAACATCCTACATTTTGTGTTTAGATTAGTGGAAAACAAACATTATCAGAAAATATTGCAGATAATGGTGGACTGAAACTGGCATATAAGGTAAAGTTCTGTTCATAAACATTTTGAAAAGAAAAATAATTGATATTTGGGAATCCTTTTTCATGTTTTCCAACATTGGGTTGAGATATCAAAACCACATTAGGTATTACCTCCACTGTATTGAATATCCCCTACAGTACTGAACAACCTCCATGTATTACTGATGGTATGCTTCTAAAATACTAATGGTATATCCTCACCATACTAAAGACTGTAAATCTATTCTTGTATTAACTCTTTATAAAACTGATACTCCTTTCTATTTCTAGGCCTACAAATCTTTAGCGAAGGAAAGTGGAAAACAACAAACACTACCTGCAGTTCCACTAACCCCAGACCAACTTTTCTTCGTTTCATTTGCACAGGTAACTTGTTATACACTGAAGGTACAAGAGTATGGAAACATATACATATACATGACAGCTCGTAGTAGGATCTGAGCCTAGGCCATAAAATTGCTTCGTTTATTATAAATATAGGTGTACACTAAGGGGGAGCTTTGGGCTAGAGCCTCTGCCAGGAAATTTATGAAAGGCTAAGGCCCACATTTCACTAATTTGAGAGCTTTTGACGATAATCTAAAAGCCCTAAAACCCCTACATAGTCCTATTCCTCCATATTCAGCCTTGTCCAACATGCTTTATCTTCATCTAAAGCATTTTGATAACTCACAAGGCCATTGTTTATTTGATACAACCTTATAAAACATATACAGGAGCCTTCAATGCCATCCAACACAACAATGCAGAATCCTTTGAGAAGAAGAAGGGTTAGGAAAATCAATTGAGATGATTTGTGAAAATGAAAATGACTCGAGTAGAACTCGAACCCACGACCTATTACCTATGACAAGATAAATTCTTAAGGTCTTTCCACATAGGGAATTAAGATCATCAGAATAATTTGAGAAGAAGCAGGATTCGAAAAAAAATCGAGATAATTTGTGAAAATGAAAAAACCTGAGTAGGTCTCGAACCCACAATCTCGTTCAAATCTAGAGGTCCTGGGCTCAAGTCTAACTCGGATAATCTTCATTCTCATTATTCATCTCTATTTCTCTCTTCATTCCCTGAAGGTATGGTGTGCAGCATCGACAGCATCAAGTCTTGAAGAAGCCTTGCTCATCGATAGGCACAGCCCAGACAGAATACGGTAGGCATGTTAAAAGATTGTCATTGAGTGTTAGACGCAAAGCTTCAGTATTGGTTATGTTTCGCAATCATGAAGTACTTTTCCGACCAAGACTGTTCTGACGTGCAACTCTGATGAGTGTCAAGCTCCGGCAAAATGATCAAACATTTCTTGAGAAACATTTTGTTTTCAGTTTCCTTTCCATGTTTGATGGTTTTGCTACATTTTCAACAATAACAAAACATCAGCAAATACTGCTTGAAAAGCAGAATTCGTCTGTCAATGTTTTTGAAGCATTTAAAAAATAATTCTAACTTATCACAAGCAAAAATGTGTTGTTGAACACATGTTATATTTGTAAACAAAATGACAAACGTTCTGCTTGATGAGAAAAAATTCAAATGTTTGTCAACATTGTTTGATCGTATGGCCAGTGCTTTAGACGAAAAGCTTTATGTTTCGTTATCTTGAAGTTTTATACTGACCAAAGATCATTCTGACGTATCATTGTTATGAGTATCAGACAAAAACCTCAGTATGTTATGAGTTTCTATGTTTCCGATTTCCCTCACCACATAAAGGTATTAACAAATTTCTGTCCATTTCAGGGTTCTAGCAGCCGTTTCTAACTCCGAGGAATTCTCAAAAGCTTTTCAATGCAAAGCAGATGCAAAACTAAACCCAGAAAAACGTTGTCAAATTTGGTGACCAACAGATGCAATGTTCTCTAAATTTATTCATTTTTATCAATAACAACATTTTTTAATTCGATGATAATATAGATTTATTCAAATTAATTCATATTGCGAATACAAATATTTTAGAACTTTTTTTCATTAATATCTATGAAGATATTTTAGCTTTGTATACTGCTTATATTTTGAGAGTTATTTCAACATGTTGGCCTACGCTCAAAGATTGGAAATCTTACATTTTAACATTGCCCATCTTCTTTAAGACGTTCATCCATTTTGGGTGAATACATTCAGTCTTATCAAGGCTGTTTCTGACATGATATTTGACATGGTTATCACTACTTTTGCTACAAATAGGGGGAAGACTACATTTCTCATCGCCTGATGATAGGAGACGGATCCCTCCCGAAACGTTGTCCTACTAAATATCAAAGCTAGGCTTGTCATCCTAAGTGGTGACTATCATGTCTAATATTGTGTCAGAAACAGCCTTGATAACTCTGGGTGCAGGGCTGGATCCAGGGGGGGGGCCTATGCCACCCTATTTTGGCAAAAAACAATAAAACTAGCTTGATGATACCCTATTTCTCTTACATTATCCTTTGATATGTGTGTTATGCCCCTCCCCTTTCTATGGCTGCTGGATCTGGCCCTGTCTGGATGTATTTACAACAATGCCCTTCTAAAAATAAAAGGCTTGTCATGATAAGTGGTGAGTGACTATCATGTCTAATATTGTGTTTATTCATCTACTTAAAGAAATACGTTACTATCTTCTTCGTGCTAAAATAAACTCATTTTCACAGAAGCTTTGTGATAAGCAGATGCAAAACGATTTTGGAAGGTTTAACCAAATCGTTTACAAATCGTTGAATCGTTTTACAATCCCAGATTGAGAAAATTTGCTAGCTCTCTGTAATTCCAGGTAACATGGCAGAGCACGAGAAGTGGTCACATTGAGAGGAAGAGCCAGAGTCCAATTTTTACAAATGTGTAGAATGTTAGTAGGTTATATTTGATTTTAAGTGGCTTGTCTGTCAAATATGTCTACTTGTGCTGGGGCACACAGCAGAGTTGCAAAAAGCAGTGGCGCTGCTATTGGGGGACTGGGGGGATTTGCCCTACTCTTCCCAAAAATCGGCAAAATTGTCAAAGAAAAATGGCATAGGATTACTTGGGTATACCTTTAGACGGAAAAACTACGTCAAAATCAATATTTTGACCCACTTCTTTCAAACTTTTCAGACCTGGCGCCGCCACAGGCAAAAAGTATCATCCCAAACTGAGAACTAGTTTCCAGAAATTATTTTGGCCTGACAGAAATCTTTTGTGCAATTTTAGTGATAAAGGGCTTATTGTAATTTGCGTAAGCATGCGTAAGTTACGCATACATGCGTAAGTTACGCATTTTACAACAAAACGCGTAAGATGATGCGTAAGATTATGCGTAAGATGATGCGTAAGATTGAAATTATGCGTAAGATAATGTGTAAAGGCATATTTCCAGTCGCTGGAAAGAAATCATCGCTCCCCGGGGGTGCACTTGACCAGATTTTGGTCGGGGACGTGCCATCCAAGCTTCAAAAACATACCGTTCCTTATACCAATTTTTCGAAAATGTATACCCGACCTTATACCAATTTTTCGAAAAAGTATACCCGACCTTATACCAAAATCTTAAAAATTGACACCGTTCCTCATGCCAAAGCCGTGAAAATCGATACCCTTCCCGATGGCACGTCCCCATACCAATTTCTTATAAGCTGTTTCTTATAAGCTGTTTCTTAAAAAATGAGCGTGCGTTTTAAAATTGTTTCTTGTATGTAAATGTCCAGGGTTATAAACAACGCCAGGAGCATTCGATCAATACAATTTTTCGACTTGTTAAAACGAGGAAGTTTTCACTATCAGGGATTTATCAGCAAGAGATGGATGTAGTGATCTTCGAACTCTATATATTATCTGGTCCCTCTTGGTCAAACATTTACTTCGTATAAAAAGAGAAAGGAGATAATCGTATACACGTAAAACATGCGAGCCAAGCACGCCTTTCGTCAAAACCATAATCTTACGCATAACATAAATCTTACGCATCATCTTACACATCATCTTACGCATCATCTTACGCATTTTGTTGTAAAATGCGTAACTTACGCATGTATGCGTAACTTACGCATGCTTACGCAAATTACAATAAGCCGTGATATAGAAAATTGGCCAGTTTGTATGTCGTCAGCAGCCTCCTGTCCATTTCTTGGAGCACGTGGTTTCATTCAATGTCGAAAACGTGGTGTTCAATGTTTTCCTTATGGTTGGATATCTATAGTATGCATCAAAACCAAAAAATATATTTATGCACCAAAACCTATTATCTTGATTATTTCGCCCCAAACTCCCCCTTTTACTGACCTTGACACCCAAATCTTACCGTGGCCGTTACTGATCCTTTGAATAACACTGATCTTTTTTTTGGGAAAACTCAAATTCAAAAATAGGTTTTGGTGCATAGTAAAAATCATCCAAACGATGTTTCCCTTTTCAACATGGCGGAGTTCTTGAAGGTTTTGGTGGTTTTCTTGCTTTGTAATTTCACATATTCAGAGACTGGGAATGAAGTGATAGAATTAAATGATGCAAATTTCGAGCATCTTACTCAAGCCTCAACTGGAGCAACGACTGGGGACTGGCTCGTGCTGTTGTATGTATTCAAATTCTTTAGGTTTATGTATGAGGGAATTTAGGCCAATTTTCATTATTTGATTGTCATTGACATTCATGATTGGAAGAGTTGTTACTACCTATGTGTACACTTAATTGCACCAATGAAGTTATATTCCAAAAGCACAAAGCATAATAACATAAAAGACAATGTATAAGGAACATTTTGCACTTTTTAGATTTTGGAACTACTTCATTGTTGATGGGGGTAGCAAGCAAGCAAGCATTATTATTTGTTAACGCAGGTTAGGGTTTCTGGCAGCATTACAGCTGATATGGACCTGCAGCTTACGCCCCCTATGGCTACGTTAAGTCCCCTAAGGCTACGTTTACACTATGGTAGAAAATGTGACGTCAACGTCTTGTGGGCCAGTCTGCAGAGTTGGGCAATTGCACACCCGAGATAACAATATAACAATAGGATAAAACAATGGGAAGTTGTTAAAGCACACTCGAGATCTCGTTGAAAAAGGCCATACTCTGCAGACTGGCTTGTGGGCATGCGCGAAATTGCCGTTAGTTAATGTAAGGCTTAGTGGAAACATAGCCATATTTGTCCCTTACTGAATACAACATCAAATAGCACTGATATTGTACCATATTCTTTTGATGCTAGTTAGAGTTCTGTATTGGTGCCGTTTTTAAATCAAAACTGTGCTGGTATAGTGTAGATGTTCTATTCCGTGTTTGCCCTTGTCCTGGTATTGTGTGAACGTAAGTTGCCTAATATAGACCACACCCTATTTTTGAAGAATCATACAGCCTGCATCTTATCTTAATGCGCCAAAGCCATAGCCCTGAAATTTCTACTAGGAAATCAAAATAGACAAAATGAAAATAGACAAAATCTATTATTTATCAAAATTTTTGCATTTCTATACCAACCAGAGAATAAGAGTATAAGAGTGGAACAACAAGTATAAGAGTGTTTTCAAAGCTCTACAATACCTCTGGGTCTAGATGAAGCCTAAAGGGGGAACATGACCCTCGTATATCTACAGTCCTCGCGAAAAGGTCTTGAGACACAATGGCAATTTAGCATTATCTCATTGATAGAACTATCTACCTGTAAGATGATGTTGGAGCCCCCTCCCCCAAACCAATGTTGATACTAGGTATGGATGTCAACAGGGGATTTTAGATTGCATTTCCGCACCAAGTCAACATCTGAAACAACATTGTTTTGGGGGAATTGGGGTCTTTCTTCGACCATGAGTATATATGAAGTGGCAATCAAGCATTGTCTCATACCTTTGGTTCAAGACATGGCTCTATTATACCTCTGTGTGTGGTAGAAATCGTAGGGCTATAGCTTAAGATAACAAGCTGTCGATTCTTCAAAAAAAGGTTGTGGTCTATTTCTTGGCAGGTCTTTGCGCCATGTCTCTCTGCCTTCTTTTTTCCATCCAGCTTTGATTGAGTAGAGATTGACAAATGCAGGAATTCTCCCGCAACAGGGTTTTAAGCTCTGATGGAGAAGTTATTTCCCATGAAATTATCAAAAATTTTTAGTCAAAGAAAATCTAGAATCATCTAGACAAAGTCTGTGGATCAGTTTTCCATGGCTTTGTTAAGGTGTGTGGTAGTATGGAGCAGGCGAGACGGATGGCAAAGAATCTGGAGGGTTGGAAGAGACTTGTGAGGGGGGCCACAGCGGATCAGCTTCGACCCAACCGTTCATGATGATGATGACATGGAAAAATGTTTCTGTGTCCAAGATGGTTAATGCAGTAACTACTACCGGGGCCTAACTTCAAGGCCGAAGACATCATAAAAATGTTGTATGATAAGCCTTTCTTTTTTTAAGTGTTTGCCAAAGACGTTGAGAACTTTGACTGGCTGCCGGTATTGCAGTTAAAAAAATAAATAATCTAAAGCTTTAGCTACAAAGTCTGTAGGTCAGTTTTCCATGAAAGTGCTCGATACAAAGAGTAGAGCTATAAACACTAAGAAGAAAGAGAATCAAAAGACAAAATCTCCATCTTGAAAAGCCTGTTCCGTGGTTACCCACTCATCAGAAGACGTACAGATCTTGACTCTATTTCTTTTAAGTGTAGAATCATCTATATATATACAACTCGCCATTAGAGACAGTACATCTCCCAAGAACTTGGTCATGCATAGTTGATCGTCTCACAATTTTTGAGCACTACGAAAAGGAATCATTTAAATCTGAGTTAGACCTGTCTGTATGATAAATGTGATCCATTACAGCAACTGTTCCTTCAAATAGGGAGGTTATAGTGTACGTTTCTTGTTGAATAAAAGCTTTCCAATGACAAAGATTTTGGAATGTAAACTTGAGGAGAAGCCGGATTTGGAAAATCAATCGAGATAATTTGTGAGAATGAAAATCAACGACTTTCTCACACCAGGGAGACCATCGCAGTCCCATCACTGGATAGAATTGCAGGTGGCGCAGTGGTAGCGCTCTAGAGTATGAATCTAGAGGTCATGGGTTCGAGTTCTACTAGGGTCATTTTCATTCTCAAAAATTATCTCGATTGATTTTGGAATGTGTACTGTCCTTAGTAGCTCTCTATCCACCACTGTGTTGAACGGACAGAACAAAAATTCAGTTATTCAGCACTCATTGATTATTCTAATTTTTCAGCACTAAAGGATCTGAATGCTCCTCATGCCAAGCAGCAAAAGAAGTATTTTCAAAGCTACATGCAAGGTTTGTTGAATCAGATATTTTGGCAGAAACATCTTGATAGGCGGTATGACGGTATGGTAGTATTTCCAATCTAATTTCACAATTGGTCTATTTTCTTGGCCTGTTAGCATCTCTTTGCTTTGCTTTACTATAATTGTATTTAGCCAATTTACCAATAGGGGAACTCATAGCCATTTAGAGGAACTCAGTGGCCAGAGTGTTTTATAGGACCAGCCCCCATGGGCTGTGGGGAATCTCTAAAAATATCATCCATGAAAAAACTGCTCACACTAAAAGGAAACATAAATTGCACAACCACTAATATAGGGATCAACCTATCTGGGCTCTTTAACAACTACATGGAACCTCAAAAGTGTTTAACCAATTGATTTGATTGATTTCCCAAATCTTGCTTCTTCTGAAATTCTTATTAACTCAGGAAGATCAGCTCTTGGATTCTTATTGCTTTGCAAAGTAAGTGACCAGAGGCATTCTGGCCCACCGGGATACCTGGAAAGTTCCTGGTGGTTCCCTCTATCCTTATGGCACCACCATTAATTGGGTCCTAAACTTAATTCTTCAAATGAAATAAGAAACACTGATGAGTACAAGTGCCTGGGTATGTACGTGAACAGCCCACTTGATTTGAACTCGCATTTTGAAAGATTACGTACAAGAAAGCAGCAGGACAACTGAGGCTTCTGGCAAGGCTAAGAAAATATCTTGACTTATAGTCAGCCAAAGTTTCTGGTGGGTCCCTCTATCCTTATGGCACCACCATTAATTGGACCATTAACTTAATTTTTCCTGGGCCCATTGTTTTGCTCCAAGTACGCCCCTGGAAGGGACATCCTCTAAACATCCTCTGTATTGTTTTAGGGTATTTGGAAATTGGTTTATAATTGTCATTTTTTGTTTTTAGTCTAAGTAGAAAGATGAATATTGCTGTTGTCAATTCAAAGGAAAACCCAGGTATGTCAAACATGTTTTGCATGATTAAGGATGAGATTAATCAATAATCAACCTAGTCTATTGAGCAGGAATTTGGTCCCTTGTCAAATGATATTGTGACAATCAAAACCTAGAGAACAACATCTGTGCAGTACGTTAGAGAATATAAAGTACTCTGGAGGATGTTCAGTACTGTGGAGAGATGCGTTCATTACTGTTGAGGATTTTCAGTACTGTGGGGAGATACCATCAGGTGTGATTGGGGATGCTCATTACTCCAAAGGGTGTTCAGTACTGTGGAGGGATACCACCAGTACAGTACATCCTCGATTATCCAAACAGGTTGAACTCAAATTTTGTTGGGCCGTTCGGATATGCAAAAAATTCGGATAATCGAGGAAGAACACTTTACCTACTAAACTTGCTATAAAGGTTATTATCATCATCCTGAACAGTCACAGGATGCTCAAACTGAATGCAAATTGAAAAGCTTGGTAAACGGAAAGACCAACAACAAAACTAAGGCAACAGTTTTTTGTAAATTTCAACAACGATTTGTAATAACGTGATGTCGAAGCTCCTGAATTTTCCTGTTTGATTTCCTTTTAGCGGTTTGGTTAAATGTAAACACGAGTGTAGAAATAAATGTGTTATTTTTGTGCTTCCATTGGATATGACTTTTATATTGGGCAACAGTTTGAGCAGACAACGGATATTTGATTGGTTTCTCAAGAATTAGTTTGCAAAAAAAATTTTTAATGAAAACTTTTGGCGTTCTGATAATCAAGGTTCGGATAATCGAGGTTCGGATAATCGAGGATGTACTGTACTGTTAAAGATGTTCAGTACTGTGAAGGATATTCATTACTGAGAAGGATGTACAGTACTGTGGAGAGATACCATCAGTACAGTGGGGGATACTTTCATTTCTGCTGAGGATTTCCAGTAATGTGGAGGAATGCCATCAGTACTGTGAAATATGTTCACTACTGCAAAGGAATACTATCCTTACTGTTGAGGATGTTCAGCACTATGAGGTATACCTTCAGTACTTTGTGGGGTATCGTTTACGAATACCATCAGTACTGTAGAGGACATTCAATACTGTGGTAGGGAAATAACTAGCACTGACGAAATGATAACATTTTATATTCCTATCTTTGTTGCATGATAACTCACTTTTAATGGTCTTTTATTTTTGCATGTTAGAAATTTACAACTACTGATGTCTTTTCAGGTTTACTTCGAAGATTTGGCATTAAAAATATTCCTGCTACATATTTGTGAGTTTTGCTTTCAGACATCTATTTGTTTAGAAATGGTTTCAAACGCGCACCACAACGACTTGACTCCAAGCCAAGAAGCACAGCAAAGAAAAGCAACTTGGTCTTCATTATCAACATGCCGTTTGCTAAAATAGATTAACAACAATAATGATAAGGCTAGGCTATTATTATCTAAATTAGCAAGAATAAAATAGCCACAATTTCAAACTTATAATGAATAAGTCCTTGTGGCTGTTTACACCATTCTCAACCACTTCAGCTAAAGCATTTATATCTATAGCCTCTGGCCCGAGGGAATACAAAGCCACCATTCCCACGCAAAGCACAAAATTAATACCAGAAGACCCTGAGCTCAAGGCCCAAATCATGTAAAGGTTGGATTCTAATGAATTCAAAAAAACATCAAACAAATGCAAGCCAATGGGCAGCCTCCAAGAAGAGCACTACAATAAAGGCTTTTCGCACATAACAATTATTATGCTTCAAATGTATGCCCAAAATTAGGGGTCTCACCAGGATTTCCTCAATAGGGGGGCTAGGCTCCCTTCAGAGGGCCAGAGTGTGATAGCAATATGTTACATATTTTAGGGATGGCTGAGTGGCTAGATCACTCAACCTTTCATCAAAGGGTCCTAGGTTCGAAACAACCTTCAGATCTGACAAAGTGTGAGGAGAGAATTTGCCAGCTCTCTGTAATTCAAGGATATAGACATAAGGAATCATGAGGTGTGGTCACATCGAGAGGAAGGACCAGGGTTGCACTGCTCGATTAGTCTACCCATTCAGTGGGCCCTTCGTGCTTAGCACATAAACCGATACCTTACGAAGATAGTAAGCGTATTTGTCTATCAACATCAGCATCAACATTTGACAATGGTGTCTCAAAATTATCATATCTATCCGTACTTATGAAGAAAAAGAAGAAATTTCAAAAAATGCTTCATTTTGGACACTCATTATAGCTCTAACTAAGGCAGAATTGACCGTATTTCTGATAAACTGGATTTTCATTTCATTTTTTCTAGTTTTCGACACGGTTCGCAGTTTGTTTACACTGGTGAATTAGATGAAGAAAATCTGGAGAAATTTGCCACTGGTGGTTTTCAAAATTCTCCCAAAGAGCCCGTCAAAAAGCCTTTGAGTAGTTTGTAAGTTATTCCTTTGCTTTAGTTGTATCAGCCAATCTTTAGGCCACAAATTATGATCACTGATCCTAAAATAAAGACTGGATCGAGTAACATATGGTCTGAAATGAAGTCATTGTTAGCCATATAAGAAGGTCCAATTCAATACATTCCATGATGAATGTTGGAATGTTATGAATGATCAGCACGAATAATTGCGCAGCTATTGTTAGCAAAGAATCAAGTCAATATAATTTCTTTGGCAGCCATATTGGAAGGCCAAGGGCAAGCCAAAGTAGTTGGCTTCAATATCTAGCTCCGGAAACAACAGAATGCCCAATCCAGTCTTTATTTTGAGATCAGTGGATGAAACGTGTTAGGAATTGCTTATACCACTCTTCTATGATACTGTTGATAGCAATCTAAAAATAAGTGTATTATTTTCTTCTGTGCATTTTGAATTTTTATTAGAATTTCAAAATCAGTTGTGAAAACCCTTGTATCATCAGAAACAATAGCCTTGATTGTTCTAAAACAATAGGAAATGTCATATAGTTTATTTAAAAAACTGGTTCGTCTCCAAAAACTAGCTGCCAAAGTGTGCCCAATGCTCAAAGTGATAAGCAAATTATTGCCAGAAATGCCGGAAACACAGCGAAACAAACACATAGATTATTTAAACTTTTCGTCCGACGCTCAACAGAGTAATACGTCAGAAAGAGAACAAAACAAAACATAACTGATTTAAACACCCAGATGTGGATCGAATGTGCTCAAGGCTACAGTGAGAAATGTTTTCGAATAATTGGCAGAGCAAGGTCTGCATTTCATTTACTTATTTTGGAATCTGATCTTTGGAATATTATTTAGATATACGTCTAAAAGTTTTACATTAAAGATTTTAAATTATTCTGTTTAGTTTGACCTTTATTTTGAAAAATATGAATCATTATATTCATTTCGTAATATAGAACGTAAGATGATTAGCTTTTCATGAATTGTCATGAATAATATCTTGAATTCTCCGCCATTTTGTCGGACTGTTCGGAGAAATTTGAGAAGAAGCAGGATTTAGAAAATCAATAAAGTCCCGGTTGCGCAGTGGTAGTGCTCTAGTGTAGGAATCTAGAGGTTGTCGTCCGTTCGAGTCCTACTCGGGTCATTTTCGTCTGCACAAATTGTTGGGAAATATTTGTTTTCGTAGTGCTACTGTTTTGCACCTTTGACGCAATATTGTTTGGCTGTGAATGAGTTAAGTAATGGCTTGATGTTTTTTCTTTTATTTTCCAGCGATATTTGGAAAGAGGATACAATAGAAGAAATAATGGTAGGTTGCATCTTGTTTTACATTTTTCCTCTCTTATGTTACAGCTCCATGTTCAAATTTTTCAAACATTTGATTTTCAATGCCAGTTTCACTTCAGCAGCTGCGGATGGCGCATTTTACTTTTCCCACCCACCCACTCCATGTCTCAATCAGTTTTATGTGAGGCCATGGAGAGGTGCTTTGGTCTAGAATGAATTCCTTCTCCAATTACCGACTTGCTCTGTTGATATATTTTCAGGCAGTTTTGGGCCCAACGCACTGATACGCCAATTTTTTCCTAAGAATATTAAACACTGACCAAAAGTGCAATTGATTCAAGCTACTTTCGAGTGTAGGTTAAATGCGTCTCTTATATATAAAGCAATCTAAAAAACCATTTCTTTCCTCTTCTAAATTACAAAAGCTCTATGTTCAAAGTTTTCAAAAATTTGAGAAGAAGCAGGTTTTGGAAAATCACTTCCAATGTGACCTTCGAGGTGTTGGCTTAAGAACTCATTCTACCATCCTACAGATGGGACGCTAAACTAGGTTTATCCTACCCCTGCTTGAAATAAGTCGTAAAAAATAAGCCTTTTGGAGACAAGCACGTGGAACATAAACTTACTCACCGTAAAAGCTCTATTAAGCCCCTGGGAGACTTATTTAATGTTTGAAATTCTAGAGAGAACTAAGGGCCCCCGGGTAAAGGAGCACTGATGGAGCCCCCAAATGTTTCATTGTGTGTTTTTGAATATATTGTGCTTTCAAGGTTATGCTACACTCCTCACTAACCTTTTTCGCTACCACAAAACTAGTTTCATTCTTTGTTTGCTTCTTCGCTTCTTAACTTTCATTTCTTAATCATAGTCCGTGAATTACTGAAACAAAGTATTTTCGGATGTTCTTTTATGTTCATTTTTGAATGTGGCAATGGGCATGCCTCAAACATTTTCTTAGTACCACGAACCCTATTTTCTCGTACGGCTTACTTAGCTTCGTGGGCGCTACACAAGTGTGCTTTAAGGTTATGCAACACTCCTCACTAACAATATTTCCTACCACAACACGGGTTTCATTAGTCTGGTTTTTCTTATTCGCTTCTTAAGTTTAATTTCTTAATCATAGTAAGTGAATTACTGAAACAAAGTTTTCGGATAATCTTCAATGTTCATTTCCAAACAAGGCAATGGGCATGCCTCAATCCTTTTTTTAGTAACCCAAACCATATTTTCCCTGTGTAGGTCACTTAGCTTCTTGATCGCTACACAAGGGCCCCATCATACGTAATTCCCGAGGACCCCGACTGCCTCCCTTGCGCCACTGCCAGTGAAGCTGATTAACAGCCGCTTGTCACTGCACCCATAGGATTTTTGAACAGGACAAGTTGCACCCTTAAGTCCTCTAATACTATTCACGCATTTTTATAAGCAATTTTAGGTCGAGCTCAGTACTAAAAATTGCTTACCTGGAGGGCTAATTTGAGTACTCAAAATTGCTAAGCAATTGCTTAACTTTTTTTACTTAAAAAATTTGTTTCTTTGAATACTATCTCAGAAATTATTGTACAAAAAATTTCGATGACATCTTGCATACAAAAGTGTGCCAGGGTACTAATATCCAATATAACCTACTTCTCTATAGCTGTGGCACGATTTTCATAGCCAATTTGATCGGAACTGACATTTTCAGATCGCTTAGCATTCTTTTATCCAGTACTAGGGTTGCTTTAGTTTTCATCTGATCGAGTATGGGCTTGATTATAAATGGTTGCTTATAAAAGATGCGTGAATGACGGTAAAGCAATTAATTGTATAAGTTTTTCTGTCATTTCAGATGTGTATAAAAAATCGCAAGTTGCCATCTTATTCTACCCTTGGTATCGCGATTGGAACATTTGTGTTCTCGTTATCAATCCTCCTCTGTTGCTGTGCTGGGAGTTCTCCTGATATGCAATCAAAGAAAGATCAGTAATTGAATTAGAAGATTATCGCTAAGGTAGGCTTTCGAAATAATTCAAAATTTATAAAATGTACCAGAGATGAAAAAAATATTTTTTTTTCTGGGAACCTATGAACTGATGAAAAATATTCTGCAAGGTTTTAACCACAAAGTGCAGAAAAGATGCCCCGGCAGTTGAAGAAAGATCAGTAATTGAATTAGAAGATTATCGCTAAGGTAGGCTTTCGAAATAATTTGAAATTTATAACATGTACCAGAAATGAAAAAAATAGTTTTTTTCTGGGAACCTATGAACCTATGAAAAATATTCTGCAAGGTAAAATCGCAAAGTGCAGAAAAGATACTCCTGCAGTTGAAGAAAGATAAGTTATTGAATTAGAAGATTATCGCTAGGTTTTAGAGATGATTTCAAATTTGTACTGGATGTGCCAGAACTTCAAATAATATTTTTGTTCTGGGAACCTATGAACCGATGAAAATATAAAAATAATTTAAAATTTGAAACACGTGCGAGAACTGCAAAAATTTTTTTTTTTGGAACCTACGAACTGATGAAAAATATTCTGCAAGTTTAAAGCACAAAGTGGATCAGTTATTAAATTACAAGATTATTGCTATAGAATTTGTATAGTCTGTCTGATGAGTGCGTAAGCACGAAACTCAGAGTCACAGAAGAACATGTCTGTTTTTTGATGTGTTCATTTTACT
Organism: Pelagia noctiluca; assembly: GCA_963924455.1. Taxonomy (NCBI): domain Eukaryota; kingdom Metazoa; phylum Cnidaria; class Scyphozoa; order Semaeostomeae; family Pelagiidae; genus Pelagia; species Pelagia noctiluca. The sequence goes on along the minus strand of OZ004330.1, from coordinate 2,169,680 downwards.
TTATTCTTATAACTAAATATTCTTATTCTTATACTAAACTTCTTATAGTCTTTTGTCTAACACTCAACAGAGCAAATTCGTCAGAAATGAAAATAAAACCAATCAATAAACCCAGAATTGGTTTGAAAGTGCAGAAAGAACTAATCCTATCCGGTTTTACAGAGAGACAAGTATTGTACTACTGATAGGACCCTAATAGAAATATAATCCATGGCTTTGATGTAGACAATGTCCGAAAGTGTAGAGGAATTGTGCAGCCACTGCCTTCAAAATCAGCCAAAAATTATGAAAAGGCCTGATGGTTAGCCCCTGTTAGCCGGTAAATGGGCCACATTGATTTGAACAAAGCTGTGGGGATGAAACTGAATGTAAGAATATTTCTAGGTCGGGTTTGCGATTAGTGCAAGAGTTCAGAAGATTTTCAAAGACATGATCTTGAGCATATATTAAAAAGCTGTTCCACAACGAAAACAACCATCTTGTGCCTCTAAAACTTTTAAAAACATTTACGCACGTACAGAAGTTATTGGAATGATAGCCAACTTGGACCACTCCCTAAGATCTGTGAAGAGTTTCTTAACAAAACCTTGATCTGGATGCTCTCTAAGTTCTTTCTCTAATCAACCACTAATCTTAAAGTAGTTGCAGTCATAAAAGCACCATCGATAGGAAAGGAATAGTTACAGAGCATATTACTAGTGACAGTGAATTTTTGGTGCATTCGAAGTTACACGTAGCGGATTCGAAGTTACACGTAGCGGATTCGAAGTTACACGTAGCGGATTCGAAGTTACACGTAGCGGATTCGAAGTTACACGTAGCGGATTCGATTTTACACGTAGCGGATTCGAAGTTACACGTAGCGGATTCGAAGTTACAAGTAGCGTATAATCACGTGGGTTGTGGAACATAGTTGGATCCATAGCTTAACTGAAATTACGACAACTGGGCGTAACCAGAATATCAGGAGTAATATTAGTCACATAGTTGACCAAACTTTGTTCTTCCATTCGGTTGCGAAGCCTTGGTAAAATCGAGATAATTACTGTTTTGGAGAATTGCGGGTGGGCAATGAGTGTTGAAGGCTGGAGTTTTGGGATGAGGCGACACAACGACAGGCTCTGCTGAGCACAAAAGGGTCAATGGAAAAAAAGAGAAATGTAAGACAAATCTGCTTTCCTGTGAATACCCGCATCCAAGTTGTAAATTGACGACGGAGCAACAGACCTTTTTGTCGTTGGCTGATTTCATACAGAAGTTTTGGGCAGCAAGTCCGTTGGCTGATGGTTTCCATCGCTCGAATTCCCAGCAATGTTTGGTGTCATCTCTGCAGGGCTGTTCGGAGTAGAGTGGCCTTGAACTATGTTACTGGCCCTGGCAACGCTCCTCTCGCCTCTTAAATCTGTTGAAGCTTGCTTTGGCATATTGCTAGTTTTCTTCTCTTGTGTCTGGACTTTTATTTTGAGCAGCTGGTTGACTACTTTCAGGCTTTCAACTTTTTAAAAGAAAGTTGGAAAGGGGAATTTTGGTTTTCATGTTGAATATTCGTAGGAAGCTGGGACTAGTTTAGTTCTAAACACGAGATGGAACATTCCTAACAAGTTGAAAATCCTAAAGGGACAAATACATCGACGTATTTTGTTCCCGTGAATGCAGCATTCAGTGGTATTACAAACTTTTAACAAAGAGCAAAATAATGCTGCTTTTCGTCCTCATCAGAGGGTTTTATTTTTATAGAGAAAAAGGGGGATATGCTTGAACCACTTATATCTATTAACAACAGTTCAAGCTTTGCCAGATATTTCAAGCTTTGCCAGGAAATGACTTAGGGCCTGTTCATATGAGATGGGATAGCCCACCGAGGTGAGAGCTATCCAACACAGTGATTTGTGCGTGAGAATAAGATTGCGCTCATACGGGAGGTGGGCTATCCCACCTAGGTGAGATCTCACTGCCGCGTCGGTGAGATCTCACCTTGGTGGGATGAAAATTTCCCATATTAACGCACTTCAGTGAGCCAGCCCACGTTGGTGGGATGAATTCGTCAAGACTGCACAAGTGCAGAAGAACTGGTCTGTACCAACAACCTCTTCTCTTTCTGAAAAGTCTCCTCAACTTAGCTTTTTTGAATTTCTTCAGGTTGCAGCTTCTGTTCATGGCTAAGACAGCTATTGCTAAATTACTTGCTTGTATTTCATAGCTTTTCCACAAAAATACTAAACCGTAAAGTTGAAATGACAGAGCTACAGCTGTCGTCAGCTGTGTAATCACGTTGCAAGGATAGTTTTCTGTTTTCTCTCCATAATTTCGAATAATTTCTTTGAAAGATGATATGACAAGCAAGAAATCATGGAAAGAAAATTCAAGAAACTGCGCCACAATAGTTCTTGGCGCCATCATCCTCCAGCGATCGCGAACGATCGTCTGCATCCTTAGTCCCAGCGATCCCCAGCGATCGTCAACGATCATATGGAAACCAGGCTTGAAAAGCCAACATTGGATAAATCATTTTTGGACGGAGTAAGCGTTCTGGAAATAATGGATTTATTTTCATTGTTTTCATGTTTGTTTCTTGGATAAAGAAATAGCTGAAACACCGATCATTCTCATCTTTCTGCTCATCTTTCTGCCAACACGTCAAATTCTATTGTTCTTATGAAATATATATGAAATATTAATCTGAGAATTCAAATTGCTCTTTTTAATATAGGCAACAGCCATATCTACAGGTGACTCTGCCTTACTAGGTACTTCTAAAATGATATTTTGTGATGAAGAGCCTATAGGATTCTGACAGCGATACGATAATTCTGATGGATCATATTTGCGAATGCTTTCATGCTGCTCATAACATGAATTTGAATCTGAACTGATATGCTGTCATTCATCTCTAGTAATGACATGTTGCTTTCCTGCGAAGTGTGAACTGGATCTTCAACGAAGAAATTGGTGACTGCATGCAATCTTTGTCATAAGTTTGTTTAAAAATATTCAAGGCCTTAAATTTTTCGATTGTTTATCATAAACTTTTCATGGATTTTTAACGAGCGGAGCGTTGTTATTCTGCAAAACATTATTCTTTTGAGAAAAAGAGTTTAACAGTTTTACCATCATTCATTGTTAAATAAAGCATCTTTTGGATCCTGAAATACTTCAAAAAGAGTTGAAGTGGGTAATTTTCAATTCAAGAAACTTCTAGTTAGCATTTTGTGGATGATAAATTGTCTGGAAAATCGATACTACGAAAAGGATCCCTGACGCTGAATTGTTGACTGCGTAACGTTTTTCAATTCTATCATCATCATCATCATCATCATCATCATCATTATCATCATCATCATCATCATCATCATCATCATCATCATCATCATCATCATCATCATCATCATCATCATCATCATCATCATCATCATCATCATCATCATCATCATCATCATCAACATCAACATCAACATCATCATCATCATCATCATCATCATCATCATCATCATCATCATCATCATCATCATCATCATCATCATCATCATCATCATCATCATCATCATCATCATCATCATCATCATCATCATCATCATCATCATCATCATCATCATCATCATCATCATCATCATCATCATCATCATAAAAGAATGCTTCTATTATAATGTTGCAGATATAATTTTGATAGTTCTTCCCCGATCAAAGAAGCTTCGAGTTGAACTTTTTATAGATCTTGTTAGCCAAATCACAACAGTTTGTCACTTCTCAGTCACATTTCAAGTTAAAGCCTTGAATGTATCCATTATTGCAAACAAGCAGAAAGAAGTAACAATGGAAGAGTGTTTGTTAAGCTACCCTGAGACATACCCCATCTACGCAAGTAGGATAGCGTGTGTTATTTATGCAATCTATTGCCCAGTGATCATAACAATCAATGTTGCCTTGATTGTCTCCTTCTTCGCAACAAAACAATCGATGCAAAACACTTCCAACCTTCTTATTGTTTACCTGAGTATTTCTGACAGCCTTATTGGTGCGGTTGTGATACCAGTATTTATGTTTAAACACCTTTGGTTGGACTTGGACACTGAAAAACACTGCTCCATCGTTCCGGTATTTTTCTCTCTTGATTATTTGTTTGGTGGAATATCTTTAACCATTACAATGCTTCTAGCGATCGATCGTTACATACATATGAATCCTAATGTTCTGGAAAATGAGTCAAAGTTTGCAAAACTATTCAAAAGACCAAAAGTTTACTTATTGATCTTTGCATGCTGTGCATTTTTCACTACCATGTCATTAGTTTTCTATTTTTTGGTGAAAACTAATCCTAGAGTAATGGACTATTATAATGGGGCAGTGGCAATCCTTTTGTTGATACTGATGCCCATATTTGTGATAATGTACACACATGGTTATCTTCGAATTCGTCGTTTTGTTGTTGAAAATCCAGTTTATCAAAACAGAGGAGAAGCAGATTCAAACGAAAGTCCTGAATACCTGAAAGAATTGTTTAAGACTGTTCTTCTTCTCATTATTGTAACGATGATTTCATATCTTCCAAATCTGGCTTTAAATGCATCAACAGCTGTTTTGGCCTTTGTGAATCACAGCCATGTAAGTTCAACCACATTTCTAATCATTATTCATTTCGTATATGTCTTAATGTTTGCTAACTCATTCTTGAACACATTGATAATATTCTATCGAAATAAGAAGTCGAGAAAATGGTTGAAAGATCGTTTTAACTCGTGTTGCAAGCAAAGTGAGGTAGAAGAGGAACCAAGAAGCCAAGATGTGATTGTTAATATTGCACTAGAAGATCTTCATGCAACTTCGACGGTTGAAAGTAGTACACATGGCAGTACTGATGACAAGTAAAAGAAACAAACAAAAAAGCAACAGAATAATTGGACAGACCCATACTGCAACTTGGGACTTTTCAGAAAAGAAGATACTTTTTGTTGTTTTATTTAAGAGGTTTGGGTACTAGTTCCCAGTTTTAATGTAGTCATGTGATTTTGTAAACGCCCACAAGGGCTCAACCGCATGTAATCGTTTATACCACAAGATCGAAAATGTAATCACGAAAGGACCTAAGAACGGAGTCATCATGACTTCTAAAAAGAATACGTTTTTGTAAATAGTTAGTTATATTATTCAGTTGTCATATATATATTCATATAATCTAAAGATGTGTCTCTCTAGTTTACGCCCTAAAATACAACACTTTTGCCTAAACAGGACTCCAATCCCATTAAATCTGAATTTGCACGTCAATGCTCTCACCACTGAGCCACCGGGACCAAACTTGAAACCACAACCGGAATTATGCAATAATTTGAAATGAAACAAAGTGGCAACCCTTCAAACCTAATTCAGAGACGAACCATGGCTGTTCTTGTTGTAAAGGTATATCCGGTTATGCATAACTCGTTCCCAAACCTCTTATTATACACGCCATAACCACGTTTTTGATCACTTGTGAAAATGTCATGTTGAGAGCACGCACAAAAGCCAACGGTGTGCGTGTGATTTCCTAAGCTAGCCTTAGGTGAAAGACGAAATGTTCTTGTATATAGTTGTAAATAGTTAGTTATTGTTATTAATATAAAATATAAAACCCAAAGACGTCTTCTTTATTCTGAGTAAGGCCCTGACTCAATTACTTCAAAATACAGGTATAATGGAGCTATCTGATGCTTTGATAATATATGATATATAATATGAAATATGAAATATATAATATATAATATATAATATATAATATATAATATAAAATATATAATATATAATATATAATATATAATATGAAATATATAATATATAATATATAATATATAAATGGAGCAGCCGAGAGGCGACGAATTTCTGAGAGCAGGGTTAGAGTATTTCTCAAGGTTTAGAGGCGTCAAATGGTTATTTTGGTTGTGGAACACCTTTTTAGGATATGCCCAAGGGCAAGTGTTCATGGCCGTACACAGGATATTTTCAGCGGGGGGGAGTTTGGGGAAAATATTTTTGACCGTCCTCTTTAGATCATCAGAAAACACCCCTCTATATAAGCGAACAAACAGAATTAATATATGGTCACTAGTTGTTTAAATATATTCTTGTTAAACTAGACGTTTGGCAGAAAGCATGTGAATCAAAAGAAGTCCTTACGAAAAAAACATTATTTTGAAAATTTCTGGGGGGGCAACTGTCCCCCCCTGCCCCCCGCTATGTACGGCCTTGCAAGTGTTTGTAGCCATCCTTAACTCTGTAGCGAACAGAAACTGATCTAGAAATATTTATATTCAATTTCATTCAGTATAGCCAGAAATATCGGAACCATAATGAAACGAACACATAGATTACTTGCTTTTCGTCTGACACTCAACAGAGTAATACGTCAGAAAGAGAACGAAACAGAAACCTAACTGATTTATATACCCAGATGTGGATCGAAATAGGCCAATCAGAAAAGAGGTGAATGATTGGTATGGTGTGGGAAAACCAATCAACACCCACGATACAGTGAGCTGACCAATAAGATTACTTCAAGAGTCCTAAGGCGAAAACGAACTCCTTCTGTCTACACAATAGGGGATCCCTGGTTTTTATGTAGACTGATTCCAAAATAGCTAAGTGAAAGGTAGATCTTGCTCTGCCAATTATTCGAAAGCAATTCTCACTGTAGGCTTTAGCACACTCTGGGTTGTCCATCCAAAGACTGTTCAATTTCATTCCTGGATTTTTTATTGAAATCCTTGTTGATTTTTCTGTCAGGCAACATTATTCCAAAAATAATGCTATCTGATGGGTTGAAATTGAAAATGTAGATGAACGCACACATTCAATGCAATCCATACTGAACTAGTTGATAAGACAACTATCAATATTTTTATGAAACAGGTGAAACCAAAAATTTATAAATTCTTTATAAATGCTTCATAAATGATTCATTTTAGCGAGAGGCAAGAAGTGAGTTACTTGTCCCTCAACTAAGAATTTTGCATGTCTACCCTTCAGGAGAACTTATCTACCGCCGAAGTGTTTTACGTGCAACAAAGGGTCACACGGAGAACAGAGAGTCAGAGAGAAGCAAGACGCGTTGTCTTGATAACTTCTATAGGTCTACTGAACTAACTGATCTGAATAACATTACAATATCTACAGTTTATATACAGAAATGAAAGTAAATCGATACATGAAATGACGCAGCTTGTGCTTATTAGAGGATTGCTATAAAGGAAGAGTGTAGAATCCTAAGTGAGTAAGTTAGGCTATGATGCAGAGAACTTTGAGAAGCAAAAAGTTGAGAATGAAAGTTCTGAGAGCAAAATGAATGAGCGAGAAAATGTAGGCCTAAGTACTGATTGTAGAATCTCTAAATCCACTACATCATCAATTTTGAAGCTTTCAACCTTTTTGTCATCATTATAGATAGAGAAGTTCTAAGAAGTATCCAAAAAACATTTGATAAATTGTGAATTTTTCATTGATGAAAATGAATGCATTGGCTTTTGATGCACATCCGATTTTCGAAAGAGATTGAGAGATTGAGAGACGTTGGGAAACAATGAGTATTTCTTCAATTGTTGTCATTGATGTTTAAGGATACAGATAGGAATGAAAAATTGAGATGAATCAATGAAGTGATTGTAAAGGAAATCAGAATGTTTTCGATGTTTTTCTTTATTCATTCAATATATGTGCAGGTTTATCTATGCTGTACACTAGGCTATCAAAATTATTGCACAGGTCGATTCAAAATGGCGGCAAAATTTCAAAGCTGTGAGGGCTAGGCCTAAATCAAAATTCCCATAACTTGTGTCAGACAGCTCACAAATACAGGATTTTGGTGGCAAAATTTAGTAAATTTTACTGACTCCATAGCTCATAACAACAAGCAATAATACGCTGAGGGAGAAATTATGTTTGACTTGGGATTTGAGTGATGGTCAAAATATCAGCAAGAAGATTTTGAAAAAGGAGTTGTCATCTAAAATCAGTACAAAAGTGCTGTAAAGAGTCAATAATATGGTAAAGTGCTTTGTTACTTTGTTGCTACTGTTATGAGGAGCCCCACGAGTCTTGTCCTAGCTGTCCCTGTGGTGAGGAAAGAAATTGGTAGGAGTCTCAAAAAATTTAAGGTGCTTACCGAAACGATATCTTCTGATAAAATGCAGAGTGTATTTTCCATCACATTTTCAATTTCAACTTCATATTTCATTTCATTTAATTTATCCACAAAATCCCTTCAGCTAAATACAGTTGTTTAGATAAATATATAAAGTATATATAAAATATATAAAGTATATATAATATATAAAGTATTTGGATAAAAATTAAGAGATAAAAGTATTGCTATGGTTGCTGATGATCAACCCATCAGAGAGCATCATTGTTTGGAATGATATTCAGTGGCGTTTCTAAGGGGGGCCAGGGGGAGCCTTTGCCCCCCAGAAATTTTTTCAGCCCCTTCATACATATGCCCCCCCCACTTTTCTAAGATTTTTGGTTGATTATGTTATTACGCCATACTGTACATCGCCTGGAATTTAGGCCAATTTTATTGCATCAGCAATTATGAGAAAAAGCAACACATAAACACGAAAATCATAGCAAGTAGGTAATTATTTAATCTTTGAAAGGTTATTTAAAAGGGTAAAATTGGGATTGTAGGTCTCTCGATATGGAATAGTAAAAACCCGCACATAAGAACCTAACTTTTGAACTCAGCCTGTTTAGGTTCTTTTATACCGAGGTACATTCAGTAACCAGAGTGTAGGTTCTTAACATTTGGTTTAAAGCAAGCAGAAGAACAAAATGAAAGTCGAAGGTTTAGCATTGAAATATGAAAGCAATGTGGCCAGCAACACAAAGTTTTGATTTAAAAAATATAGTCCTTTATAGACCAGGCGGAGAATAGGGGAATGGTCACTCGAGGGGGAAATTTACGAGATGAAGTGTATTTGGTCAATTCGAGGGTGCTGATTTCGAAAATCGATGTTATACGGGGATTTATGGGGGCCATCTGCCTCATTTTCATGTTTTAAGTCTCGTTTTCATGTATCTAAACCAAATTAACGAGAAAACAGTTTTAAGCAGAGATAACAAACATCTAAAAGCAGATTAAGCATCTTTGGTGGGCGTGAATGTGGAAAATTGAATTCAGAACTGTTAAGGTGGGCAACAGCCTCGTTTTCATGATGACGAAATCGCGTAATCCTACAATTTCTATCTTTCGAGGGGCATCCCAACAGGCCAAAGTGCTTAAAAACCTACAGTTGTTACGGTCATCCTCTAAAAAGCTATGCAACGCTATTAACTGATTAATACTCTTGCTACTGCTATAAATACTGATACTAATACGATCTTATTACTTAAAATACCATTACCAATAAAAGATGTTTTAGTATAATTCACTCGGCTGTCATTGTAAAGCTTACATTGAAAAAGATTTTACACCGAGAGTGTTTTTTGTTTCTCTTTAACTGGTTTTTAAGATTGCCAGTTTTATGTTTTTATACCGATACTAATACTCATACCAATACCAACACTAATATCACAGATGATAAATACCAATACCAATATTAATAGCAATGCTAATACTGCCGATTGATACTAAAATCAATACTAATACCAATGCTAATACTAATACTAATACTATCGATAAAAACTGCTTTAATAGCTACTGATTATTGCTAATTGATCAATGACACTGATGGAAATGCAAGCGGATCATCTAAACAGAGTCGCAACGTTTCACAGTTCTTCAAAATCGTTTGCGCACTCCCTGCATTTGACACTCACAGCCTCAAGCTCTTTGTTGACTTCAACTTTGTTCAGGAAAAGCTCTGAGATATCTTCAGGGTAACAGTTATCACTCCGACTAACCGATCTGCTTCATTCCAACCACCATCTACTGGGGCGTCCAACTGAAGCATCAAACCATTAGCTTGCCTGAAATCATAGCGACATAGTTTGCACGCAGAATATGAAGCCTGGGGTTTTCTTTACATGGTGGTAGGATGCTGAGATCTATAATCTTCTTTTCTCTTCTTCTTGTGCAGCAGCAGATTCTTGTTTCCATACCATTACATTCCTGCTTCTCTTCTTTTCCAAATCAATCTTTTCCAAATCCTGCTTCTCTTCAAGTTTACTTCCTGCAACTCTATCCAGTGATGGGACTGCGGTGGTCTCCCTGGTGTGAGAAAGTCGTCGCCCTTCGGCAGGTCCAGTGTAGTGTCAAAGAGCCCGGATAGGTTCGTCTCTGCATTTGGTGAGTGGTGGTGCAACAATTTGTGTGAATGAAATGGCCTGGGTTTCTCGTAGCCCCGGTTGCGCAGTGGTAGCGTTCTAGAGATCAAATCTAGAGGTCGTGGGTTCGAGTCCTACTCGGGTCATTTTCATTCTCACAAATTATCTCGATTGATTTTCCAAATCCTGCTTCTCTTCAAGATAATCTTCTCTAAACATTTGACGAGATCCGCTGACATGACGACCTTCCTAACGCAGTCAAATGCCTGATAAGCTCTACGTCTATTGACACAACTTCCAAAATGCTTGCTTCCCTTTCTTGAAAAAGCTTGATATAAAGTCATTGCCAGAAAAAGCGTGAAGACCAAGTAGTGCTTTCTTTTGTTTTCCCATTCCATTGTCTACGAGAATCCTCGTTACATCAAATTATTGTGAGGAAACAATTTTAAACTGGCAACGTTGCTAGAGGAAGATCGAGCCATAACAGCATCATTGGCAGAAATGTTCGCAGAAACCAACGTCACCACCAATGTGTTTGCTTCTTCGTGGTTGCTAGCAGGATAATGGTATTTGAAAACAAACAGAAATATGCGACATGACATCATCAACCCTTGAGATCCAGAAAAAGAAAGCACTACTTGGTCTTCACACCTTTTCTACCAATGACTCTGTATCCAACTTTTTCATTTGACACTCAGTATTTTGGAAGTCATGTCATTATCAGTAGAGTTCAACAGGCTTTCCACTGAGTTGGGAAGCTCCTTTCAGGTGTCAGACCATCTCATCAGTGGTTCAGAGAAGATTGTCTGTGTGTTATATGGAAACAAGAGAATATCGTCCAGGTAATTGCTGCGACTCAAGCTTTTCGTGCAGAAGTTCGAAAGAGAAAAGGAGATTATAGATCTCAGCATCCCACCACCATGTAAAGAAAACCCCACGCTTCATATTCTGCGTGCAAACTATGTCGCTATGATTTCAGGCAAGCTAATGGTTTGATGCTTCAGTTGGACGCCCCAGTAGATGGTGGTTGGAATGAAGCAGATCGGTTAGTCGGAGTGATAACTGTTACCCTGAAGATATCTCAGAGCTTTTCCTGAACAAAGTTGAAGTCAACAAAGAGCTTGAGGCTGTGAGTGTCAAATGCAGGGAGTGCGCAAACGATTTTGAAGAACTGTGAAACGTTGCGACTCTGTTTAGATGATCCGCTTGCATTTCCATCAGTGTCATTGATCAATTAGCAATAATCAGTAGCTATTAAAGCAGTTTTTATCGATAGTATTAGTATTAGTATTAGCATTGGTATTAGTATTGATTTTAGTATCAATCGGCAGTATTAGTATTGCTATTAATATTGGTATTGGTATTTATCATCTGTGATATTAGTGTTGGTATTGGTATGAGTATTAGTATCGGTATAAAAACATAAAACTGGCAATCTTAAAAACCAGTTAAAGAGAAACAAAAAACACTCTCGGTGTAAAATCTTTTTCAATGTAAGCTTTACAATGACAGCCGAGTGAATTATACTAAAACATCTTTTATTGGTAATGGTATTTTAAGTAATAAGATCGTATTAGTATCAGTATTTATAGCAGTAGCAAGAGTATTAATCAGTTAATAGCGTTGCATAGCTTTTTAGAGGATGACCGTAACAACTGTAGGTTTTTAAGCACTTTGGCCTGTTGGGATGCCCCTCGAAAGATAGAAATTGTAGGATTACGCGATTTCGTCATCATGAAAACGAGGCTGTTGCCCACCTTAACAGTTCTGAATTCAATTTTCCACATTCACGCCCACCAAAGATGCTTAATCTGCTTTTAGATGTTTGTTATCTCTGCTTAAAACTGTTTTCTCGTTAATTTGGTTTAGATACATGAAAACGAGACTTAAAACATGAAAATGAGGCAGATGGCCCCCATAAATCCCCGTATAACATCGATTTTCGAAATCAGCACCCTCGAATTGACCAAATACACTTCATCTCGTAAATTTCCCCCTCGAGTGACCATTCCCCTATTCTCCGCCTGGTCTATTAGTCTATGAGGTTGTATCATCTCGTCTCCTGACCCATCGACAGTCATTAGACAACCAGTTTTTTCAAAAAGTTTGGTGAAGATTTATTTCCCAATGAAGAATGAATGGAACACTTTATTAAGAACCTAGTTAGGATTTCAGGCTGAAATGGTTCTTATTTATTGGGTACGAAATATCTAATTTCAGGCTGTAGGTTCTTAATAAAGGAAGGTTCTTATGTGCGGGGTTTTACTGTAAGTCAGCAGAGCAAAGAAATGCATGAAAACGATGAAAACTGAACCCAAATAAAACTGACTTGTAGAATATCTGACTGGGAATCTGAATTAAACTTGGATTGTCTTCAAGGAGGTGGCGGGTTAAATTGGAAATATAATGCTACGAAAGCTAAAAATTTCAATTTCATTTTTTTTCAATTTCATATGAATTCAAACTTTTAATTACAGAATAAGTGATAAAAGATTGAAATTAATTATGTAAGTTAAGGACACTTAGAAAAAACTCAGAAGAGCTATTGAGCCAAGTGCCCTTTACACAATTGAAAAGTAGAAAAGTAGTTATTGGTTAAGTAAAGCAAGGGTGTTCCAACTACTTTTTGCGGGGATTGTAGGTGCTTGAACAACTACGCAGGACCTGCCAAGTGTTGGTATTTAGGTTCGGTGAATGGTGGTTTCTTTATGGGGATTCATTGGTCCATTAGATAGATTGGTCCATTAGATAGATTGGTCCATTAGATAGATTGGTCCATTAGATAGACTGATCCATTAGATAGGCTGGTCCATTAGACAGGCTTGTCCATTAGATAGATTGGTCCATTAGATAGATTGGTCTATTAGATAGATTGGTCCATTAGATAGATTGGTCCATTAGATAGATTGGTCCATTCGATAGATTGGTCCATTAGATAGGCTGGTCCATTAGATAGATTGGTCCATTCGATAGATTGGTCCATTAGATAGATTGGTCCATTAGATAGGCTGGTCCATTAGATAGATTGGTCCATTAGATAGACTGGTCCATTAGATAGATTGGTCCATTAGATAGATTGTTCCATTAGATAGATTGGTCCATTGGATAGATTGGTCCATTAGATAGATTGGTCCATTAGATAGACTGGTCCATTAGATAGATTGGTCCATTAGATAGATTGGTCCATTAGATAGATTGTTCCATTAGATAGATTGGTCCATTAGATAGATTGGTCAATTAGATAGATTGGTCCATTAGATAGATTGGTCCATTAGATAGGCTGGTCCATTAGATAGATTGGTCCATTAGATGGATTGGTCCATTAGATAGGCTGGTCCATTAGATAGATTGGTCCATTAGATAGATTGGTCCATTAGATAGATTGGTCCATTAGATAGATTGGTCCATTAGATAGATTGTTCCATTAGATAGATTGGTCCATTGGATAGATTGGTCCATTAGATAGATTGGTCCATTAGATAGACTGGTCCATTAGATAGATTGGTCCATTAGATAGATTGGTCCATTAGATAGATTGGTCCATTAGATAGATTGGTCCATTAGATAGATTGGTCCATTCGATAGATTGGTCCATTAGATAGATTGGTCCATTAGATAGATTGGTCCATTAGATAGATTGGTCCAGGGGCTGGGACGGTCCTCGGTTAGAACGGTTTTCAGATTAAACTAGGGGAAGACTCAGAGTTCACGGGCTCGAATCAAACCAATGCCATTAAATTTTCATAAATAAATTTCGATTTACACTATACTTCTAGGAACTTCCGGTTAAAATTGCTAGGAATGCGGAGATTTAAACCATAGTTTTTATCGAAAAAGATAGTTTAGAAACCTATTGTTTTATATTTTTGTGCAAGTTTTTCAAAATTGAGAGTGCTCAGTGTATTGTTTTGCTATTGTTTTAGCCAATAGGGTCATGGTTTAGCAAGTAGACCAAAACGCTTCTTTTGGTTCCCTGACCAGAAGTATTCGTTACTTAGAAAAGATTTTATAATATTCAGTATCATATTTATGTACACAATATTTACATGTAAAACTTTAACAGTCATGAGAGAGGATTAGACATGTGTTATGCAATCTCAGGTACTGTTCAACATATACTGTGAAACAGAGGCGTACAACAATGGTTCCCCGAAGCATCTATTTCTATAAACTATGGTACTACTCTAGGCTGAAAAACGATTCAAATTGGCGAAACCAATTTGCTTAAACAATTTTTTTTCAGTTTTAAAATACAGTTTTTGAGATATTTGCATTTGAATTGTTTGCCTTCTGGCAGCCATTTAACTGGAAGACAGTGCTTTAGTTTTAAAGATATACCAAATGTCTTCAAAATCATTCAATTTGGTGAAAAAGGTAAGGCTATACCAAGGCAAATTGACCCAAAAAGACCAAACATTTCATGTCTTCCAAATGGCTCTTTTCCGAACTTAGTCTGAACCTCTTCCTTTTGTGTTTCTTCATGAGTGAAATATCTTTATTTCTGAAATAAAACTAATTTTCTTTCTTTTAATTTGTTCATTATATATCATAAGTTGATAGATCTAATTCTTAGTTTCAATGGTATTGACAAAGATTTAAGACTTGGGTAAGTGAAAGGAAAAGCATTTTATTGATAAAATTTGTTAAAAATGACTCAAAATTAAAACCTCCCTCATTTAGTTAGCTTCAATAGCCAAGTGTACCTACCGATGGGCATTGAATGTTTTTACCTTAGTTCAGATCTTCCCAAGTGAAGACTTTTTTATTTCTAAGCTTCGTAATGTTTGGTAAAAATAATAAAAAAACTAATACATCTCACATCAACAAAAATGATGAAAATTTTATACATCCTTCATTAAGTGAGCTCGGATATCCAAGTGGAACAAGCAATGACCTTTGATGTTCTAACCATAGTTTTACATCTTCGCAAGGTAAGGTCTTTGAATTCTAATATTCAAAATGTTTGGCAAAAATGATACAAAACCAATACCTCTCTCTTGGATGGCTTGGTGGACTAAGCCAAGGGTCTTTGTTGGTTGGGCCGCTGTTCGATTCCTCTTAAGGTAAGGCTATTAATTTCTATGATTTAAAATGTTTGGTAAAATGATACAAAGTAATACATGTCTCATCACGAAAGCTTTCATAGCCAAGTGGATTAAGCCATGGGCTTCGGAAGTCAGGACCATAGTTCACATCCTCACAAGGTAAGACTTTTTGATTTCTAATATTTATAATCCTTATGAAAATTTACAAAAGTAATACATCTCAAATCAAGACAGCTTGGATGGCCGAGTTCGACTCCTGGTCAGGTAAGAATTTTGATTTCTAAGATTTATAGTATTTGGTAAAAATGATACAAAAGTAAAACCTCTGTCATCTAGAAAGCTTGGATGGCCAATTGGATAAAGTCGTGGATTTGCAGTGTGCCAACCGTAGTTCGACTCCACATAAGGTAAGAATTTTGATCTCTACGATATATAACGTTTGGTAAAAATGATACAAAATTAAAACCTCACTGATCAAGGAAGCTCGTGTGGCGAAGAGGTGGAAGATGAGTTGTTGAAAGGTTCCGACCGTAGTTCGACTCTTCGTAAGGTAAGAATTTTGATTTTAAAGATTTATAATGCTTGGTAGAAATGATACCAAAGTAATACCTCATTCATCATGAAAGATCGTGTGGCGAAGTGGTGTAAGTCGGTTAATTCAAATGTTCGGACCTCTGTTCGATTCCTCGCAAGGTAAGAATTTTGATTTCTAAACTCTCAATCAAAAATGATATGAATTTCAAACTTCATCTGTCGACAGCAAGGATGGCAGAGTGGATAGG
This sequence comes from Pelagia noctiluca, assembly GCA_963924455.1. Taxonomy (NCBI): domain Eukaryota; kingdom Metazoa; phylum Cnidaria; class Scyphozoa; order Semaeostomeae; family Pelagiidae; genus Pelagia; species Pelagia noctiluca. The sequence continues at coordinate 2,153,623 of OZ004330.1, read as the reverse complement.
TCACTCGACTCTTAATGGTAAGGTAAGTGGTTCGAAACCACCGGTAACGTCGGAGCTAAGTTGGAGGAACGTCGGAGCGGAGCTGGAGAAGCATCGGAGTGGAGCAGCGGCGGAGCTCTCTCTGAGAGGAGCGGCATTGGAGAAGCAGATTCGGAAAAAAGCGAAAGAAACTTAAGTTTAAAATATTTTTGTATGATGTGATCAAAATCTTTAATAAAACTTCTTCTCCTCATCCTCACCTTCCTGGATTCAGCTTCTTCTTCTTCTTCTCCGACTCCCATCCTTCCCCGACTCACCTTCTTCTACGATTCTGGTTCTTCCCCGACGCACCTTCTTCGACTTCCATCCTTCCTCGACTCACATCTTTCCCTGACTTACCTTCTTCCTCCGGTTGGTTTCGAACCACTTACCTTCCAGTCGAGAGTTGAGTGACTTATCCACTCGGCCATCCCTGCCGCCGGCAGGAGAGGTTTGAAGTTGATATCATTTTCAATTTTAGTATATCAAAGTTTAGAATTCAAAAGTCTTACCTTACTAGGAATCGATCTACGGTCCGAACACCTGAACCACTCGACTTACACCACTTCGCCACACGAGTTTTCTTGACGACAGAGGTTTTACTTTTGTATCATTTTTACCAAACACCATAAATCTTAGAAATCAAAATTCTTACCTTACGAGGAGTTGAACTACGCCTTGCACATCGTAAGTCAATGGCCAAGTCCACTTGGCCAGCCGAGCTTTCCTGGGAAGTAAAAGTTTTAATTTTGTATCAATTTTACCAGACATTATAAATCTTGAAAATGAAAAGTTTTACCTCACGAGGAGTCGAACTACGGTCTGAACATCTTAAGCCCATGGCTTAGTCCACTCGGCCATCCAGACTTCCTAGATAAGAGAAGTCTTACTTTTGTATCATTTTTACCAAACATTATAAATCTTGAAACTGAAAAATCTTACCTCACGTGGAGTCGAACTATGGTACGTTTATTTGAAGCCAATGACTAAGTCCACTCGTCCATCTAAGCTTTCTTGATGAAAGAGTTAATACTTCTTTCATAATTTTTACCAAACATTATAAGTCTTAGAAATCAAAAGTTTTACCTTCTGATGAACCGAACTAAGGCCTGAATAATTGAAGTCCTTGGCTTAGTCCATTCTGGACAACTCTTGATTCTTTTACATCTTATTTGAAAACGGAATGTGTTACAGATAGAACTGCAAGAAGCAGGAAAGTTGCTTTTTCATCACAAATTGGCAGAAACATCTGAAAAATGATGTTCGTTTTTCAAATTACAATAGTACAACTTTATCACTACAATATTATTCAACTCTGTTATAGGGTTTTTGTAAAAGCCTTGATAATGGGTGAAGCATGTAGTACTAGTTGAATTTCTTTATATTTGGATAAATGCTGTCACTTAGGAAAAATGTCTATTTTTAAAATTTTCATAAATAGATGTTGTTAGACTAAAACGTTTTTTAACAATCCATTGGCCAAATGGTCTCTGTATACAGAACCTACAAACTTTTTAAACTTTATGCGAACAAGAGCTGTATACAAACAGGGGTCAAATAGTATGTTCTAAAAGTATCAGATCAATCTGAGGTGTATGTGACGTCATACAGACATTTGTGCCAAAGTGCATTTGGAACACATTTTCAAATTGAGACAAATTTTTTCCTCTATGAGGTACCTTGGATTTTCTTTTTGATTTGAGTCAACAAGCAAATTGGAACAATTTGATGTATTACAAATTTGTCTACAATGTACATGACGTCACCAATATGGACCAAAATGAACCCTTTTCGGTAGCACATATTTCCGAAACTAATTCAATCATAATTGACAGTTATGATGATGGTAGTTAATGGCTTTTAATGGGTCTTTTAAACAGCAATAGGCAGGTTTGAACTTTACGGAACGGCTTATATACAGTTGATATCCATATGTAAGTTGATATCTACAGTTGATATCTATGCAAGATTTGTACATCTCCTGATGAGTGGGACCACGATACAGGCTTGCGAGATGAAGACTTTTGTCTTTTGAGTCTCTTTCTTCTAAGTGTTTATAGCTCTACTCTATGTATTGATCACTTTTATGGAAAACCGATTCACAGACTTTGTAAGCTCTCCAAAATAATATTTTGTGCAACCTCTTTTTAGGGGGAGATAGAACTGAAAACTTACCGAAATCCAGCCAACAAACCTAGTGAAACCCAAGCACAACAAACCATTATTCATGAACAACTTAGGTCACCCTTGCAGTCACATAAGAACCATCGTATATCAACTATAAGCCATTCTGTAAAGTTCAAACCCACCAAATGATTCCATGTCAAAGCCATAAATTCACACTGCTGTCCATTCTTCAGTGAAATATTTATCTCCCTGGTGTTTCGTTTCTCCTGGTGTTTGCAATTATCCTCTCCTCTGAAAGCAAAAAAAGGAAAGACACAGAGACGTGAAGTTGTAATGTGTTTGAGTTAGTTCCAAAATTCCTTTTAATCCTTCGTCTCAATTTAGTGGCGATGGCTGAATGGTTAGATAACTCATTAGGGTCCCACATTCGAAACCACCTTCAGACCTTTCAAATCCTCAGTAGCCTAGATATATAAAATGTTCTGCAGGACAAGGATGAAAATTTTCTGACAGATATTTTTCTCTTAGATCTCTAATAAACGGACCTCTGACTTAGGATTGGGTTCCCATTAAAAAAACTCTACATAATTTTAAGGTATTTCCTGCTAATTTCGAATCAATGTGACCAACACTTTGAATTTGTGTGCAAGTTGAGTTGTATGCCAAGTTTGAAAGGAAAATTTGAAACATCATATCCATTACACCCGTACCTTCTAATTTTGCTTCATTTTCCTGATGAGATTAGAAATTTTTGGACATACTGGCTATTTGGATCTATAGGGGGATTTTCTGCCCCTTCCTGACCCCTATCAACGCCACTGCATTCCTTTGTTCGCTTTACTTTGATCATCACTTATTTTAATAAAAAAGCTGTAACATAAAGGGTTTTTAAGTTAATTTAATTATATTTGCACAAGCTGGGGTATCTTACCTTTATTAAAAATGATAAACGATAGGTATAGGGTCTAGGCAGGAGAAACCGTTAAGGTTTAACCAGTTACAATTTCTGAGCCCTTTCTTAAACAAACTTGAAATTATTTCCATAATGATCAATACACCTTAGTACTTAATTTTTACTTGTTGTATAAATGCTCAACTCTGTTTTGATTTGCAGCAAACAGGCTTCAAGTCTCTAAAAGTTGTTGCGGAAGTTTCCGTACACTTTTGCAAGTCTAAAATATATTCCTATTCTATCATTTTTGACTGAAATATGCATTAAAAAGCTATCTGTTTTATAATGAGCAAATTTTTATTGATTAAAATTATTCTGATGGCTTGCACTCATTTTGCGTCAATTATGGATAGACGTTAGTTCAGTGTTTATTATTCAACGAGGAAAAGCTCTACAGCCAAGGAAATCTTAAAGAACAGAAAGTATGAAGTCTTTTAATTTATGTTAAACATATTGTCTCATTCAAGTTACCCGTGGAACTTATATATTGAACCAGTTTTGCCAGGGCAAAGTTCAATTATGGCGAAACTTCCACTGTACGGTTCCCCCTCCTAGACAAGATAAATAATAATTGTCTCAATGTTTAAAATGATGTTCTTGTAAAAGCATAAAAGGATTTCAAACGAATTATTCCTTACCCTGAGCCAAAACATGGAACTTCTCCTTGAACAAGAGACAACAGAACAGCGACAGTAAATAAAGATGGCCGAACTCGCAGTCTTCAAAAATAATTTTAGGATGCGTCCAAACTTGGTGAGCGGCTTTAGACAATAGCATTCGTCGGTTTCAGAACGAGGTTTTCAGAAAGCTTGTTTCGATGCATAGTCATTTCTCTTGATAGTAAAAGCACTTGCCATTTTTGTCAATAAATGAAAGCACTTGTCATTTTTCTCAAAAAGTGAAAGCATTTTCATTTCTTTTAAAAATTGAAACCGTCGTTCTCATTAAAATTTCTTTAAGTGAAGTAAGTAAACTGAACATGGTTTGGTTCCTCGCACGGTAAGACTTTGATTTCTAAGATCTAAATGTCTGGTGTAAAAATAATTCAAAAGAAGGTCAATCCTTTTATATTGAAATGACAGTGCTTTCACTTAGAAGGAAATTTCCTTTCCTTGATTACCCTCTCCCAGGTAGTAAAGACAATGAGACGAAGTAGAAAAACTTCAATGTTCATGACTAAATTTCAAATTATATTACCAATTAATAAACAAAGATTAATTTCTATAATAAAGAAATTCTTAGCCAAAAATTTGGGTTTTTTAAAATCCAGTGTCTGTCATAGAGGCCCCACAAGGGATACTTAAGAAGAATATAGGAAGTGACTGATTACACAAGGTTAGCCGACCTGTGTTGAGCCAATATGCACATTTGCATCCGACCTGATTTTTGTAGATAAGCTTGTTAAAATCAATTTGCAATTAATTGAGGCGGGCTGTCTCAGCAACTCAACTTGACCCTTGTTAGCCAAGCGAACTGACTCAGCTAGCCTAGTTGCCCCAGGTAAGCTTTTCTCATGTAATCGCAAATAAGGTGAGTTGGTACCGAGTACATTTGATACAAATGAGAGTATATTGACATTGAGGATATGAATACATTCACCATTCATTGTTAATAAATAATGAGAAAAAATAGAGGAAGATCTTCAAAGAATTCCTAAAAAGGTTCAGATGTCATCAGGGCCTTCCTTGTGGGACCTCTACAAATGATGGGTTATAAATAATTGTAAAATAAAGATTAGGAAGAGTTGAGAATCTTACGGATCATGTAATTAAGGATTCCGCCGTGTTTGAAATAAAGCATCTCTAGATCCGTGTCGAAACGGCATTTCACTTCAAACGACTTCCCATCATCCACCTGCAGGGAAAGAAAGTAAAGAAAACTCATTAGAAATCTATTGATGGTTACAGACCGGTTACAGTATACTCAATCTGGGTCACATTAAGCAGGCCCATAGCCATCGGGTGGCACAGGGTGGAAATGCCACCCTTGGTGCAAATTAAGTGAGCTTTTCGCTACCTCTAGAAAACTTTCCAAGAAACTACAATTGTTTTCTAGTTGCCCAGTGTAGCAGCCTTTAGAATATGATTGAAATAGAAGAAAATTTTGTGGAAAAAAGTGGAAAAACAGCATATTTCATGATTGAAATATGAATGGCCCTATATTTAGAAAGTTGTTGTCCCTATAGTGCTCATATCCGTTTTTATGTTAAGCCTTACCCCTTTCCCACAACTCTTTTTATACTGACTTGGGAAATCTTGTAACAACGTTGCCAAAGGCCTGGCTAAAGGTCAAAGCCATGTATCCTCACGAAAATTGGAAAGAGAAAAGGCGATTTTTTGACTTAATAAATTTATCTTCTCCAACTATGGTGAAACATTTTACATTATAAACCTGCGGCCCATTACGTCAATAGATAAAATTCCTACTACAGTATTGATTAACAACCGACTTTGATATGGCTGCCATCCCCCGGCAATACCTAGCTTAAGTTATTCATTTAAATAGGAAATATGACTCATCCAGGGGGTCAACAGCAACTCACCTTGATAGTAACATTCTGTCCTGGTTTCAAATCAGCAGGCAGATCAATGGTGTATGATTCTTTGCCAGTCAGTCCGAGTTTCTCAGCATTCTGGTCTGGCAAATACTGCATTGGCACTATTCCCATGCCAACCAGGTTACTGCGGTGGATTCTTTCGAAGCTCTCTGCAATTACTGCCTTGATACCCTGTGTTGAGAAGAGACAGGAATAAAATCTGATGTTTTAACAAGATGATGGAAAAAGCACATTTGGGCCTTGTACTACGAAAGGTAGTGATGTTTTGTATGCTGTCGTGTCCCTGCTCAAAAAGGGCCCAGCCTTGTTAAGACTACCATGTTTAACAGCAACTCAAACTGATGTAATTTACACACAAGAACCTCACACAACTACATATGTATCCTTGGCTAAGTCATTCTAGCATATTTAACAGAAAGTTCCTCAATAACGAATGAGTAAATACACTAGAACTTTACTACTATATTTAGTGATGTAAGCACTGATCTCAAAATAAAGACTGGATCGAGTACCTGTCATCCTAAAATAAAGTCGATAGGCAGCCATATTGGGAGGTCCAATTCAACACATTGAGATTACACTGGGGTTGCATGTTTCTTTGATGATAGTTGGAATGTTATGAATAATGCTAAGCAGGAGACTGAATAATCGTGCAGCTATTGTTAACAAAGAATCAAGCCGATGTAATTTCTTTTGCAGCCATATTGGGAGGCCAAGCTCAAGCCAATGCAATTGTCTTAAAACATTTGGCTTCAGAAACAACAGAATGCTTGATCCAGTCTTAATTTTGAGATCAGCTGATGTAATATGGGTCATCCAAAGTAAGAAATCTTGTTACTCACAAGCATCCAGGGTCCTTTAGCTGCCCAATCACGAGACGATCCTGATCCATACTCCTTCCCAGCTAAAATGATCAGAGATTTTCCCTCTTGTATGTACCGCTGCGAAGCATCAAAGATATCCATCTGCAATGAAATACAATAGAAATATCATCTTAAAGAAGCTACGGAGCATCATTCCAGTGAAATATTTTGTGAAAGTATTGCAGTGCTTTTCTGTTAGCACGTGCGATCACACCCACACAGGCAGGCACACATGCAAGCTAGCTTGGTTGTGCTTTTAATCACACGCGCAGACGTGTGCTATCACAGTTTTTGAAATGAATCTTATACCAGACTACAAATGGCTTCCCTTTGCTACTTGAAACATAGTCCCAATAACTGAAAAAATGAGAAAATTCTTATTTTTTTACAAAAGACATGATGTGCACACAAATTTTTTACATGTATGACACGACATAGAAAATCATTTATGTGTGCGAATTCATTCAGTCACAATTGATCTCACAAAAAGAATGATATACGACTAAAAGTCAATTTTCTGGCCAGTTCTATGTAATCATAGAGAGTCAGGATATTTTTTTGATGAGTAGGATTTAGAAAATCAAATTGTGTTTCTGGAAGCCCTGATGAGGTAGTAGTATAGCACACAAAAGTACCAGTCTAGAAGTAATGGGTTAGAGTCCTACTCGGATCATTTTCATTCTCACAAATCATCTCAATTAATTTCCAAAGCCTGCATCTTCACAAGTTTATTTCTTCAACCCAATCTAGTTGTAGGAATGAAATAGTCCTTGTTGTGTGAGAAAGTCATTGCCCTTCAGCAGCTCCTGTGTAGCTGGAAAAGAGCCTGAATGGATAAGTTTGTCTCTGCATTTGGTGAGTCAATTTATCTAACGAAAAGGACTCGGGTTATTTGTAATTAGTATAGGGTTGGTCTTTGTACGGGATATGTTTTAATACTATATTTTCATCATTTTAAAAGGGGGCTATGTGGTATCATTTTAGTGAAATATATTTTCAACATATTGTTTGTGAAACCAGAAACAAAATCAGAAACTTGACATACCATGTCTCCAGAAGGAAAATGCTTGGTCCTAGGTCCAGACTTATCCAAGAACTTATTAACCAATCGGATGTTAGCAAAAGTACCACGTGCCATGACCGCGTCATTTCCTCTTCTTGAACCGTAAGAGTTGAATTCTCGGTGATTTAACCTGAGAAACGAGATAAGATTTAGAAAGTAAGAAGTTAGGAATTTCGTGAAAAATGAAACATTAGAGAAGAAGCAGGATTTTGAAAATCAATTGAGATAGTTTGTATAAATGAAAATGACCAGAGTAGGACTCAAACCCACTACCTCTAGATTGGCACTCTTATGACACTACCCCTACTCTACACCAAATTCCTGCTCCTCGAGTCCTCTTCAGAAACCCTATCCAGTGGTGGGACTGCGACGGTCCTGCTGGTATTGTAAAGTTGTCGCCCTTCAGTAGGTCCAGTGTGGTTGTTAGAGAGCCCAGATTCATCTCTGGATTAGGTGAGTGGTTTATGATTATTGCAAGGGTTGTAGTTCAATTACTCCTACATTAATGCAATTGGAATTTGAAGTTCTAAACCAAGGGGAACCAGGTATACATGTACCTGCCCGATTGATAGGTTTTTGCAGTATTTTATATTTCTACATACATATGTTTTCTTGTTATAGAAAAATATAAAAAGTTTCCTAACTTTTTTGGTACACGCAAAATTTCCTACCAAAGTTTCTTGAGTTTTGAAAATCTGGCCCTACAGTTTCTTATAAAAAATGAGCATAATTTTTTAATTATTATCAAACGAAAAGCCCTTGTGAGCTTGTAGAGAAATTATCCAAACCTTACCCCCTAGATGCCAAGTATCTTGCAGCAGGGCTGTTCCTTGAAATGCTTCCAGCAGGGGATATGTGATCAGTGGTGACAGAGTCCCCAAAATTCAACAGCACCTTTGCATCTGAGATGGCTTTGACGGCAGGCAATTCCCTTTCCTAAAATAGAGGAATAAGATATGTCAATTCCTTCACCTTCGGCAAGTGAAGAAATTCTCTAAGCCATTAGCAGAGTGATATTCACAGAGATCTGAAAATAGGGCCCTCCTTACTCAGGCTAGCACATTAAACAGTGCCAGACTGGAATACACTAGACTCAGAAAACCTTGTGATAGACACCAGTAAGACAAGCCTTTAAAGACCACATTGTTGGTACATTCAGAGTTATCTAGGCTATTTCTGACACAATATTAGACATGATAGTCTCACCACTCATCGTGAAAAGTTGATATTTAGAAGGACTATGTTTGGGGAGAGATCCATCTTTGATCGACTTCATTTACTAAGGAACAACTTTTGTACACTTTGGAGTTCTTAATGTAGAATTCCTACTCTGACATCATACGTAACAACAACCCCCTGAAATTCAAACAAAAGGCATACAGTAACAAGTTACAATGGATTTAAAACAATAGGAGGATACTTCAAATACATTGATAGAGCAAAAGAAGGGTTAAAAATGATAGAGAATGACCCCCTGAAATTCAGACACACAACATGTAACAAGTTAAAGTAGTTTTGAAAAAAGAGGAGGGTAAATTGAAATACATTGGTAAGAAGAAACAGGGTTAGAAATGAGAAACAATGACCCCCTGGAAATAATCACAAACAATAAAAACTACCACTTACCATAGATTTGAAAAATAGGGGGATACTTCAAATACATTGATAGGAAGAAATCGGGGTCCTGAATGAGGGACAATGACCCCCGGGAAATTATCAAAAACAACATACTACCACTTACCATGGTCTCAAAAAACGGGGGTGACTTGATATAGGTAGACTTTTCATCCCATGGGTATAATGCAGAGTCGGATGGGGTGAGAGAGTTCCATGCTGTGTTCCCATCCTTGACCTTGGCATAAACCTCCTTGAACATTGCAGGGATGACAAACTTCCTCTCCACTTCCTGAAAGTCAAGATAATTTTATGCACTATCCATAAACTATTAGCGCACCTTAATTCTTCAAGGCACACACGGATGGGTCATGAGATCCGCTACAATTCAGGTCAACCAGCCGTGTAAATTCTCTGAGAACATGAATACATATATTTCGTGGGCCTAGCTGGGCCTAAATCTCTGCTCATCAGGAGAACATTGTTAGTTATATACTTCCTTAAGATTTCTCAAAAAAGGCAGGAGACTTTTAAATACTTGATTTGCTCTCCCTTCACACTAATGACGATGTTTTAAAACCAATCTTATTCGCAGGGATTCAATATCTTTTGCCACAGCACACAGCACTGAATTACCATGCAATATGCAAATTATAAAACTGCTAGACTATCCGCGAGTGCCTTAAATAAACCAAAAAGAAATTAAAGGCGAACCTGGAGTTCTTCCCTTGTTGGCCAAATATCATTCAGAAAGACAGGTTTCCCATCCTGTGAAGTTCCTGATAAAAAAAACAGATGAATAAGATAAGTCGTAAATTTTGACTTTCAGAGATTGAATCATCCAGTGGATAAGTGTGGTAAAATAAGGAGGCTTAGTTTGAGCTAAGTCACAAGACAAACAAACCTATTGGTTCCTTTTCAAAGTCGATAAGAACAGTGCCAGCCAAAGCGTAAGCAATATCTGTGCTTATCGACTATCAATCATGACAAGCCTTAGATATTTAGTAGGGCAACTTTTCCCGAGAGATCTGTATCTGATCATCAGGCAATTGTTTCTTTCAATATTTCCATAAATTTATAATATATCAATATCAATATTCTTACAATTTCGTAATAAACAGGGATAAAACCACATTTCTCATTTCCCGATGATGGGGGCAGATCTCTCCCAACTAGTTGTCCTACTAAATATCAACAGGCTTGTTATGATAAGTGGTGACTATCATGTCAAATATTGTACAAACAAACCTATTGGTTCCTTTTCAAAATCGATAAGGACAGTGCCAGCCAGAGCATACGCAATAACAAGAAGAGGAGATGCCAGGTAATTGGCTCTGGTCAGCGGATGAATTCTTCCTTCAAAATTTCGGTTTCCTGATAACACGCCAGCCGCAACTAAATCACCCTGTGGAGAAACAAGGCACAAAAAATTAATTACAGTTTTAACCATCATCATCATTATCAAGTCTCACCTATGGCAAGTGAAGAAGTTCTCTAAGACTCAAGCAGAGCAATATACACAGAGATCTGAAAACAGGGCTCTCCTTTAGTCAGGCTGGCACATCAAAAAGAAACACCATCACACACAAAGGGTGCATATTGAACACACTAGGACCAGACTGGAAAACTTTAGACTCATGAAAACCATGAAAACCAGCCTTTGATTTTTAGAAGTACAACGTTGTAAATACATTTTGGTTGTACAAGCCGCTATTAAGTCACCCTGTGGAGAAACAAGGTCGAACAAATTAATGACACTTTTAGCCATTATCATAATTATCAAATTTTCTATTAGGAACTAAGTACCTTGGCACTAAGTGGACTAAAAACCTAGTCAAAACCTTTATCCTACGTTAGGGTAGAGGCTAGTAACTATATCGACAATCACAGGTAAAGTATTGCGGTGAAACAAGGCACAACAAATTAATGACAGTTATAGCCATCATTATCAAATGTTTATAATAGGAACCCAGTACAGTGGAACTAAAAGGACTGAAAACCTAGTCAAAGCCTTTATCCTACGTTATAATATCTACAATCACAGGTCAAGTATAGCCCCTAACCCAAAAATGTATCCAATCATAACCCCTAATGTACACAAAAATGTTCCCAAAGCACTCCATTATATCCTTAAACAACAGAAGACCCATCAATCCCATTAATTTCCACTTCCCAACTAAATCATCATTCGAAAACAAGGCACAAAACATTAACTACTGTTATAGCTATTATCATCATTATCAAATCTTTCAAATGGGAAATAAGTACAGTGGAACTTAGTAAAAGGAAAACTGTTAATACAGCCAGCAATGGACCAAGAAAAATTGGCAGGTACAATAGTGTGGCAATATAAACAGGGTTTTTTCCATTAGATTACGTATGATTAGGAACCAACAACTGGTAATAATAAAAAGGTGGCTATATTAACCAATGATCTCAAAGAAAGTAAAGACTGGATCAAGCATGTTCGTAAAGCAAACGGCTAAAGTTACTTGGCCCTTCACTTCAATACTTCAATACAGGACAATTCATAATCAATGGTTGTGTCTAAAGCAATTGAATGAAATTCTGCAAGGTCCATTGTTTACCATTATCTAGGCCATCTTACCTTTTCAATCGCTTCTGCAACAGGTTCAGCCAGTGGTCCACTGTTCCCAATACATGTCATACAGCCGTATCCAATTATGTCGAAGCTACAACAAAAAAAAAACATTTGATTTGCTCTTGGTAAAATTTATCTTTCGTATATTATTATCATTATTTGTGAAATCTAAATTTAGCAAAAGATGGGCATTTAGTGCAGAAATTTTACTTTGGAAGGCTTATATTGTGGCATGGGTGTCAAAGTGGTTATATCAATTGACCTTTCATCAAAGGGTTCCAGGTTTGAAACCACCTTTGGCCTGCACAAAGTGTGAGGAGAGAATTTGCCAGCTCTCTGAAATTCCAGGCAAAAAGGCAAAGGAATCATGAGGTGTGGTCACATCAAGAGGAAGGACCAGGGTCGCACTGCTCGATTAGTCTACCAATTCAGTGGGTCCTTCCTGCTTGGCACATAAACCAATAGCTTACGAAGATGTAAGTGTATTTGTCTATCAACTATCAATGCACTGCTTCGATTAGTCTACCTATTCAGTAGGCCCTTTGTGCTTTGCACATAAACCAATACCTTACGAAGATAGTAAGCGTATTTGCCTATCAACCTATTAACTTATTAACATGTTATGTTTCTCTCAAAAGACTCTAGTCGGACTCCAATTTCAACATTGTGTTCCTTCATGCTTCAGTAAGAGTTTACATTTTATTATAGAGCTCCTTTAAGCCTCATAAAACAACCCCTTTCCCTAAATCTTGACTTTTGTGGGGGTGCTCGGACAGTGGATGAAATGTCTAATGATGGTCAAGGCACAAATTCTTACCCAAGCTTTTCCAAGTCACTTCTCACACCACTTGATTCAAGATAATATGTCACAACACCAGATCCAGGGCTAAGACTCGTCTTGATGTACGGTCTTGTTTTCAGTCCCAGTGCCACAGCTTTCTTGGCAAGGAGGCCAGCTCCAAGCATGACTGAGGGATTACTTGTGTTTGTGCAGCTTGTTATTGCTGCAATTACCACTGAGCCTAAAAGAAACAAAGGTTTTTATTTTGCGATTTCAATACTGAAATTACAATTATGATTGTCTTTTGATTTCGCTATCATCTTCAGTACTGTGGAGGAAGCTCAGTGCCATGGAGGAATTCTACCAGTACTAACGACTGAGCCTAAGAGGACAGAAACAAGGGTTTTCCATTTGCAATTTCAATATAAAATTACAGTTATGATTGTCATGTGATTTTGATACGATTTTAAGTACTGTAGAGAATGTTCAGTATTATGGAGGGATATCATCAGCAATATGGATATTGCCTCCAAAGCACTGATAGTATCTGTCCCTACAGTATTGAATCCCTCAACATTACTGGTGATATACCACCAAATATTGATGATATCCCTCCACAGTATTGAATACCCTCCACAGTACTGATGGCATCCTCCTTCCTACAGCCCTACAGTGGCTAGATAACATCCTTCAGAGTAGTGGTAATACAATATTAAGCAATGGATGGTATCCCTCCACAGTATAAATAGTATCTCACCACTTAGCCCCCTCCACAGTAATGATGATATCCTATCACAGTGCTGAACACCCTTCAATACAATATACTGATTGCTGATGTAATCTACCCCTACAGTACTGAAAATCCTCAACAGTATTGGCGATATACACCGAATTACTGATGATATCCCTCCATAGTACTAAATACCCCCCCGTACTGATGGCACCCCCTTATAGCCCTAAAGTGCATGATATTCTCTTTAGTATATAATACCTAGTAATGGATGGTTCACAGTACTGATGGTATCCATCAACAGTACATAACACCCTCCAAAGTATGATGGTATCCCTGGCTCTTAATGAAAAAAAACTCCTTACCATGTGACAACTTGTACTCGTTTCCCTCATAAGTCATAGCTACTTCAGTGTCTATTTTCTCAGGCTTTATAGCAAATCCCTTGAAACCAATTTTATTCCTCAAACACTGCTCAAAGTCAGACTTCATATCCGTGACTGCAACTCGATCATGCGGTCTCTTAGGCCCAGAACATGAAGATACGACGGTCGCTAAATCCAACTCGACTATCTAAAATAAAAATAATTTGAAAACGTTACAAAAGTGTGCTAGTTTTGGATGGTGGTTGGGGGGCTCGCCTTTGGTCGCAACAACCTGGGTTTGAGACCTGGGGGTGGTATTTGGCAATTGCAGTACCCTGCTCTGATAAAATTTAATATCTTGTGTCAGTTTTCCCTTACGAATTAATGTAAATATAACATGGTTCTGATGAAGGATTTGATCCAAAACACGATTTTATACCTTACTGTGAATAAGCCTGGAGTTGTGAACACATCAAGGTTACTGTGCTAACTTATTGTCCTGGTTTAGGAAAGCGGTTAGTGCGCTCGCCTTTGGACACAACAAACCAGTTATGAGACCCGGTGGTGGCATATGTCAATCGCAGTAGCCTACTGAGGTAAAAGTTAGTTATAGAAATATAATAATCTGTCACTTTCCTGCAAAAAGAGAACTATCTTTCTAGAAATGGTTTGTGTTGGGGAATTTTCTAAGTTATTGGCTGGTGGGCTGTAACAGCTTAAAATCGATTTGAAAAACGGGGAACATATGTTTTAGAATCGTACCTTTGAGAATTGTGGGTCCTCTTCACCATTATTGAAATCTCTAAACATTTTATTCTTTCGTAAATAAGCCTCGATTAATTTCAGTTTGTCCTCATCTCGACCTGCATGCAATGAAAATAGTATTGTATCTGGCAATCCAAGAAAATATACCAAAATATACCAAATGATGAAACATTGACAGGCCTTTTTGTGAAAAATATACCACCTGGGCGGCAAGTCACCCTGGTAAATGACATTAGAAGGGCAATCACCCCTTGGAGGGTACTGCCTGTTTTTGGGTTCTTATACAGTCTGGAAATATTAACCGAATGGGCAGGACGCTTATTTCTTTCATCTTGGATGATTTTCTAATTTAATCTTTGTTTTTAAGTTATTTGAGTAGAGCATGTTTGTTTAGGTTGGTGGTTGCCCCAAACTCAAACTAACACTTTGGAATGCTTGCAACATTCGAAATGCTTCCATGCCAAATCTTCAGTGGTGGAGCTATTTTTGAAAAGCAAACGTGATTTCAGGAAAGAGGAAAGAACTGTGCTAGTTTAATCTTTTATTAGCAATTTGTAGGAGAGTTCTACATAGGAAGAACTTTCACTGGCCTATTTATTCTACAGTGGATGGAATAATAACTTTATTTCAGGAAGGAATAAAATAAAAGTGAGATAAGAAATGTGCCGAATAAATTTCTTATCACAATTTTTTGGAGACAAAACACGATTTTGCGAGGGCGATGAGACGCCCTGGTTCCTGATTTTGCAAGGGCGTTTGTGTGGGCGTTTGCCCTTCTAAAACCAAAAGGCCTGGCACTTACCTGTCTGATTGAGGTAGCATAACGTCATGTTATCGACTGGAAAGAAGCCAACTGTTGCTCCATACTCCGGACACATGTTTGAAATCGTTGCACGATCAGCTATCGAAAGCTGAGCTACTCCAGGTCCAAAGAATTCTACAAACTTCCCTACCACACCAATTTGTCGCAAATGCTAAAATAAAACATAATGGAAAATGAAACGTACAGCAAGAAAGCAATCAAGCAGCAAGCATATTTGTTTGTTAACGTAGTTCAGGGTTCGTGGAAGCTTTACAGCTGATGTGGACCTGCAGCTTGAAACTTTCCTACAGCTAGAGAAAACACAACTCTGCTTAATAGGTCAAAATTTGGTCAAGAACCCAGAATATGCTCAAGCCTGCAGTGAGAATTATTTTCGAATAATTGGCAGAGCAATGTCAACATTTTCATTTACTGTATAGAGGTTGATGATTTGTTTTCCTATACAATATCAAATATTCACTTATTTTCTGAGGGCCTACTTTGATCCAAATTTGGGTATCATAATTAGTTAGGTTTTTGTTTTGTTCTCTTTCTGATGTATTACTCTGTTGAGTGCGAGACGAAAAGTTTAAGTAATCGATGAGTTCGTTTCGCCACGTTTCCGATATTTCTGGCTATTTTAACACTCGAGATAATTTGTGAGAATGAAAATGACCCGAGTAGGACTCGAACCCACGACCTCTAGATTTGTACTCTAGAACGCTACCACTGCGCCACCGGGGCTACGAGAAACCCAGGCTATTTCATTCACACAAATTGTTGCACCACCACTCACCAAATGCAGAGACGAACCTATCCGGGCTCTTTGACACTACACTGGACCTGCCGAAGGGCGACGACTTTCTCGCACCAGGGAGACCACCGCAGTCCCATCACTGGATAGAGTTGCAGGAAGTAAACTTGAGGAGAAGCAGGATTTGGAAAATCAATCGAGATAATTTGTGAGAATGAAAATGACCCGAGTAGGACTCGAACCCACGACCTCTAGATTTTTACTCTAGAACGCTACCACTGCGCAACCGGGGGTACGAGAAACCCAGGCTATTTCATTCACACAAATTGTTGCACCACCACTCACCAAATGCAGAGACGAACCTATCCGGGCTCTTTGACACTACACTGGACCTACCGAAGGGCGACGACTTTCAGTGGTAGCGTTCTAGAGTACAAATCTAGAGGTCGTGGGTTCGAGTCCTACTCGGGTCATTTTCATTCTCACAAATTATCTCGATTGATTTTCCAAATCCTGCTTCTCCTCAAGTTTATTTTAACACTGTAAACTTAAACTTAAATCCTGATTTGATGTATTATTTTGTATAGCTGCAAAGTCTGTGTTTTAGATTACGTTTGTTCCCTAAAATAGCTTTTTGAATTCATCAATTTTCTAATTATATTCTTGTATTTCAAACCAGAAATGTCGAAAAAATAGCGGAGCGAACACATGGAATACTTAAGCTTTTCGTTCTGATGTATTACTTTGTTTTTAGTGTCAGACGAAAACTTGAGTAATCCATGTGTTGGTTATGATTCCGATTTTTCTGGCTATATCTAATGTATCAAGCACTGTTTTAGTCAACCAAAAAACAGATTCCATAGACTTGAAATAATTAATACCTTAGTGATTGTAAGGACGACATCAGTAGACGTGATGAAAGGCCCTAGTTTTCCAGTGATTTTATAACCAACAACTTCAGGTACAAGCATACTGATCGCCTGTCCCAACATGACTGCTTCTGCTTCAATGCCACCAACACCTGAGAGAGAATATACAATTTTGGTAAATCAGCAAGTTCCGATAGGTAAGAAATCATAACTCATAATCATAAAACGACCTGAAGGCTTCTCTGTTCATTACTTCCATTTTAAGCTGATGTGACCGGACGCCCCTCCGCAGTCCTTTGTGGCGTCTCTTCAAATGCCGGCTTAGTTTGTTTGCCTCCTTCTGTCTGCTAAGAGGAGAGAAGACGTAGGAAAGGAAAAAGACCCATTTGTGCAGCGGTTCAGTGTATGCTTTTGCCTGATTTCCCTGAGAGAAATTTTGCCTTCCAGGTGAACAATATCAAGTTCATTTGACATATCTTTTCACATGAGACTCCTATGGCATGACTCCTATCTCTGTTCAAAGAGCCACTTATCCCCATTAAACCCCCACTTAAACCCATCTCTTTATGCGGATTAATTAAATCATAGCAGGGAAGGCTACTGCAATTGACATATGCCATCACGAGGTCTCTAACTAACCACTGTCCTAAACCAGGAGAAGAAGCCAGCACAGTAACCTTGAGGTGTTTACTGCTGTAGAACTAAAATTAACCCTATCTAAGAGTTTCCCTTCGTTTAATTCTTGAAAGATTGAATATTTCTTGATCTTTTTACAACTGTAGGAAGAGAATTTCAAATGATTGGTAGTGTGAGTTAAACACTAGAAAATGGAAAGGAAAGTTGAGCAAGGGGGCCTGTGTCCATACGAGTAGCCAAGCCAAGTTGGCTTTATGCAAAACAAGATGAAATACTAAAGAGCATTATCTTATTGCATTAGCATGTTGCGGATTTTAATTATGTTGTCTGTATGATACTGGCCCTGGTTGGGCTGGCCCTTCATTTGCTGCTTGATGCCGGCAGGGGTGGCACAAAGGGGGTATTAGGGTCATCACAGACAACTTATTTTTCTGAGAACTAACTATAGTTAATGTCACTAAATGATAAACAAAAAGTTTTCCATCCATCAATCATCTGGAGATTTTTACCTCTTTCTAGAACCTTCCCTCTGCCTCTGGATTGGGTAAATTATTTCTTGCAAAGCTACAGACAAACAACTTTATGCAAAAAAGATGAAATACTAAAGTGCCTTATCTTACCCCATCCTAGAACACCAAGTCCATTAATCATGGTCGTGTGAGAGTCAGTTCCAACAAGACTGTCTGGATACAACACTGAATCAACATCAAAAACAACTCTCGCTAGATACTCCAAGTTGACCTGAAATGAATATACAAGATTAATATCCCAATAATATCAAGTAAGTAAGTTTTCGTCTAATATGCTAGTTTCAGTTTCATTGATTATCATTCTACTACATACAAATACAGTACATCCTCAATTATCCGAACCTCGATTATCCGAACGCCAAAAGTTTTCATTAAAAGATTTTTTTTGTAAACCAGTTCTTGAGAAGCCAATCGAAATATTCGTTGACTGCTCAAACTGTTGCCCAAAATAAAAGTCATATCCAACGGAAGCACAAAAATAACACATTTACTCGTTGTTATCGTTGTTATTATTACAAATCGTTGTTGAAATTTACAAAAAACAGTTGCCTTAGTTTTGTTGTTGGTCTTTTCGTTTGTCAAGCTTTTCAATTTGCATTCAGTTTGAGCATCCTGTGACTGTTCAGGACGATGATAATAACCTCTATAGCAAGGTTAGTAGGTAAAATGTTCTTCCTCGATTATCCGAATTTTTTGCGTATCCGAACGGCCCAACAAAAATTTGAGTTCAACCTGTTCGGATAATCGAGGATGTACTGTACTCTATAAACTTTCAATTATCAAATAAATAAAAATTAGATTAAGATTAAGTAGAGACATAAAAAAAGGAAATAAATAATAAAAGAGGATTAGTATAAAGGGAATTCTTGTGGGGGAGCTCCCTCAGAAGCAAAGCTAATTGTGGAGAGAGCACCTCTTTTCTAGATAATCATTAAATTTATTTTGTGTGAATTTGTTGGCAAATTTGTGACTATCAATAATCAGCTCTTATAGTCATTTTCAAGTAGAAATGATTTGAACTTTTTAAGAAAATCTTGAGGGATGCAGCACTGAGTTAGCATGAAATGTTAAATCTTTTCAATCAAAATTATTTTCTAGAGCAATATGAATTTTCAAGCTGAAAACCTAATATCTTAGTATAGATGCGCTATTATCTGACATGCTGAAATTTCTTATATATAAGTCATTTTCAAGAGTACTGTAATTCCAGCAGCATGGGTACGAAGCCCTTACTTTAACTTCACTTTTGAAAGACGGTGGATTAAATTGTTACGTAAACATCTTGAAGGTCACCTATGCAAATGTTCACCACACAACCAAGCTTAACATTAGCGGTACACAGTAAAGTGCTCATAATAAAGCCTTGCATTACGATTTCTGTAGCACAGAAGAAACAATTCAACACAGTAGGAACTCATATACAACCAGAACTCATACAAATACAGCCACTCCACAATGGCAGCCATCAGCAAATAATGGCTACTAAGTCCAAAATGTCTTACTATATAGCAAAGTAAATTAAGAGTGGGCAACTTTAAATGACAGCCGCTTAACCTTGGACCTAAAAGTGGCCACGATTACAGGTCCAACTGTACTATTTTTGATTTAGTTAATTAGCACCTGCTGCCATGTACCTAAGTCCTTATCTTTCATAAAATAAAATGAAATAAAATGTTTTTTAAGCAGAAAGCAACAGCACAGGAAAGGATGTTAGTAAGGTAGCTGGCTGTAAATGGTATCTTCAAAGCCAATTTTTGAAGTTTTGAAGCCAGTTTTGATGCCAGACTTTCAGCATCAATTCTAGGGCTGAAATACCTACCTTATTCTCTAATAAAAACATCCAAGCAAAATCCCATTATAAACGTCATCATTCAACTCAATAAAGATTAAAGTAAAGGGTGAATGAAAGTTTTAGAGCAGTTATGACTTGAAGTGAATAGCTATGAACGAAAGTGCATACCCTTGTCTTTTCCAGTCCCTCGACTTTCTGGCCTCGAAAGTAAGAGAGAAGACTGTTGGCAAACAGAACTACCTATTCCGACATACACTGACCACGGTAAAACCCAGAATTCCTGTTCAGGGGTTCATACCCGACGAATCTACGTATATCTGGCCAAACCTTGGCTCAACTGAACTCCTACCGAATTCTCACTAAATCTTGCTGAACCTTATTAAATCCTTAATGAACCCAACCCCCCCCCCCCGAATAAACCCTCACTAACTGTACCCGTTTACTAAAGCCTGGCCTTTTACTACACCCCCTAATGACCCTCACTAGCCCCCCTAACCCTTACTTCATCCTTTCTTCATTTGGCCTAAGTTTTATTGCTTAAATCCTGAACAGTAATTTGGATTTTGACTGACATCAATGTATTTTAAGATAACCTCAGCTAAACTAAACCCCTACTGAACCCCTACTGAATTCTCTCTGACCCCTTGCTGAGCCTAAATAACCCCTTACTGAACTCTAACCCTAACCCCCTACAAAAGCTTCACTAACCATAACCTTAACCCCCTTTTCTAAGCCCTCATTAACCCTAACCCTGCCCCCACTAAACACTCACTAGCCTTACTTACCCTAACCTGACCCTGACAATTACTAAATACTAGGCCTAAATATCATTAGATAAAATCCTAAACAGTAATTTGGACTAAGACCGGCATCAATGTAGGTCTAAACAGGGAATTCTGTTGGCAACCTGCTTTGATTTTATTAGCAGCTTAATCAGGGACCTGTGCTGTCAACTGTGATCTAGAAGAAGGGTGGTTGCTACAGTGTCAGCAGGCTGAAGGTCGTACCAAAGACTTAACATACTTCAACAAATTATAGTTTGACTATAGATTTTTCAACCGATATACAATTAGACATTTATTTTGTCTCTGACCTCATTATGCACTATCTAAAATCTATCATGTTTATTTGTTACCTAGTTTAGTTTATTCACTTTCTATAATTTATCATCACTTTTCATCATCTAGTTTATTGCACAAGTCTATACATTCTTAAGTTTTGGGAACTTCGGCTCTCACAATCACATATTTTTTGTAAGTAAGTTTATAGCCTGTGAAAGGCTGCAAGTGGCCTTGTTTCCAGCAGTGCAGTGCATGCACAAAACAAACCGTTCAAGCCGCTCGGCCAAATACAGCTTCTTGAGCTATTTTTGTATCCTAAGCCATCTTCACGCATTAGCTAGTGCTTTTGTAACCATTTGAGCACTCTTTCGTTCTTTAACTGTGTAGTCGTGCATGGTGTGCTTAAGTTTGGGAAAAGGGCTATTTCAATCTCTATTGCATATTCACAATGGGACCATTCACAAAGACAAATTAACGAACAGGATTTATATTTTGGCTATTTTTTTCCCAGGCTAGCAGTCATTCATGATTTTTGATAGAGCAAAGTTTTATCACCGGATGCCCTTCCTGAAACCAACCCTTTTAGTTGTCTCTTACGACACATGGGGATACAGTGGATGTATTCTGACCCCCAACCCCAGGGGGTTTGCAATTGAACCAATATTCGTAAATATAATTTTTGATCATTTCAAAGCCACGCACCTGATGCACTATACCAGATCCAGGTGGAATGATTTGAAGATTTTTGAAAGCTTTTGAGCCCCACTAGAAGAAAAACAAAAGCTATAATTAAAGGTATAAAACCAAAAGCATGATTTTCCCAGGAATATTGCGCAAAATTTATCACAGGAAATTAAATTTTACCAGAGCATGTAATTAACTTTCTCATGTTAGACCATATCTTAAGAATTGATATTTATAAAACATTGCTCTGATGAAGGATTTAATCCGAAACACAAGCTAATGTCCCACCGTGGATAAGCCTGAAGTTGTAAACACATCAAGGTTACTGTGCTTACTTGTTGTCCTGATTTAGGACAGGGGTTAACACAACCACCCTTGGTCACAACAACTAGGGTTGGTGGTGGTGGCATATGTCAATTGCCTGTTCTAGTAAAATTCAAAAAAATTAATGTAATTCTTCACCATTATGCCTTGTTATCTTGATAAAAATTACCTAGCATTACTTAAAGGGTTTCAAAAATTGAAGTATTTTCTTACCTTCAAAAATTCAAATCTTTCTTTATTCCTTTCAAACTCTATCTTTTGGTTCTTCTCAAGTGCTTCTGGACTAAAAAAAGTCAGATAAAATAACGACATTAGGATAATTACTATCCTTCTGGTAGTATGGGTAGTATGACTGACAACCCTTCTGTTAGTAAGGTAAAACCTTAAACATGCTAGCTGGCTTTACTAAAATATTATGCTTTGTGTTATGCTGGACAGGGCTAAAAATTTGAATTATCAAGAAAAGCAAACACACTGGTATCCATACTATCCTTAACAAGGCCTAGTCTTATCATGTCATGGCATCTTCCCACATTACTGAATGGTATCCCACAGTATTGATTGTATCCCTCAGCAACAGAGTACAGTGAATATCCTTCATAGTACTATTTAGTAACATTCTCCACAGTACTGATAATATCCCATCAGAGACCTCATAGATGACTTAAAGGATTGAAAATTTACCTGCGGGAAAAGTCAGCTTGAACAGAGTGATCAATAACAAGATCAGCTGGAGAAATAGGATTAATCTTGGATGGATCACCCCCTAATCTTTTTACTGCATCTCTCATGGCTGCAAAGTCAACCACTGCTGGAACACCACTAAAATAAAAACAAATTTGTTTATCATTTATATCCAAGCAAGTGAATTTGATATGGCCAGAAAAATCAGAAGCATAGCGAAGGGATCCACATCTGGTTATAACAATTTGTTACGTTTCTGTTTCCTTCTCTTCCTGATGTATCACTCTGTTGAGTGTCAGACAAAAAGCTGAATTAATCCATGCTTTGGCTTAGCTATGCTTCCAATTTTTCTAGCTATATTGAAGCTTTGTACATTCATCAAAGTATATTCATGTTTAAAGAACAAGTCGGCACAACGCCAGATATGTCTTATTTCTAGCAAAGGCACGGGATCCCTTGTTTTATGTCCTCTTCCAAAAGATTATGGAGTGAATTGGTTAGTTAACACCTCAAATGTCCTTATGTCAAAAAGCAGTTAATGTTCAAAGTGCAAGCCTACAAAATTCTAGATGCTTTATTTACAGCAGAGGCACAAGACCCCTAGTTTAACGTATTGTACAAAAAACGGTACAGTGAATGGTTTAGTCAACACTTTAAACGTTCAGTTAATCAGTAAGTAAGCAATTGTATGTTTAGGCCGGCAGAACGTTTAATGGTTTATTTGAAGCAGGGGCTCAGGACCCCTTGTTTAACGTCCCTTCCAAAGGAGGGAATGGTTTAGCCAGCACCTCAATTGTTCAATAAATTGGTAGGTAAGTCAGTTAAATGTTTTAAGTGCGGGTCTACAAAACACCAGATGGTTTATTTCCAGCAAGGGCACAGGACCCTGATGTCTCTACCAAAGGATGGTAAAGTTAATTGCTGAGCCAACGACTCAAATGTTCCGTAAATCAGTAGAAGTTGATGTACAAAGTGCAAGCCTGCAAAATGCCTGAGACTTCATTTCAACCACGGTACAGAATTCCTAGTTCAACGTCCTTTCCTAAAGATGGTAAGGTGAGTTGTTTAGTCAAACCCTCAAAGGTCACCCATCCAGGTATTGACCTCACAGGACCAAGCTTAACATTAGCTGCAGATACCAAACTGCTTATACCACTCAGCCATTTTCCAATAGGGGTACGGAACCCCTAGTTTAACATTCCTTCAAAAGGACGGTAGAGTGAGTTGTTTTGTCAGCATCTAGAAGGTCCCTTGTCCAAATGTTGGCATTACAGGAACAAGCTTGACTTCAGCTGCTCATGACATATAGTTTAACGCCCCTTCAAACGATGCTGAAGTTAGCTACTTAGTCAACATCTCTAAGGTTCCCAATGCAAATTTTGACAAACTACTCAGCCACTCACCCCATCTAATCAAAGTTTTGCATGTGATACATGTAATGTGAAATTGAATCTTAAATTAAAATAAAAAAAACTCACGTGAAATCCTGCAGAATGGTCCTTGCAGGTCTGAATGGGAATTCCATTGCTTGGCTTTGCGTTTCGTTCCAGTTGAGGACGGTTTCAACATCTTTCTTGCAGACTTGAAATTCATCACAATTCCTAACAGCAGACTCAAGTAACACTCTCAACGAGAAAGGCAATTTTTCTAAAAGAAAGAAAAGTTACTTAACTATTTGTGAATATATTTATGTATATCTCCAACAGATAAATACAATCATCAATTATTGAGATAAGTCGTGAGAATGAAAGTGACCCAAGTAAGACTCGAACTAAAGACCTCTAGATTAGTAATCTAGTTTACTTCTTTGACTCAATCCAGTCGTTAGGACTACAATGGTCTTCCTAGTGTTGGAAAGTCATTGCTTTTCGGCTGGTCCAGTGTAGTTGTTAAAGAGCCTAGATAGATTCGTATCTGCATTCCTTAAGTGGAGATGCAATTGTGTTAACTAAATAGCCTGGTTCTTTTGAAGGGCCCCTTGGCGCATTGGAATAGCGCACTAGAGAAGCAACCTACAGGTTGTGTGTGCAATTCCTACTAAGGTCATTTTCATTCTCAAGCTATCACTACTGATTTTCCCACTCCTGCTTCTTCTAAAACTATCATTATTGTTTTCTAAAATAAGAAACAGATTCAGACAGCCAAGAGAATTTTAGTAGGTGGGTAGTAAATCATAAATGATGCCTCTACTGTGAATAGGCATGGAGCTGGATATACCGGAAAGGTACTGCGCCAATTCATTGTCCTGATATAGGACAGTGGTTTGTGCACTCGTCTTTGGTGGGTTAAGTGATATACTGAAAGCTACTGCGCCAATTCATTATCCTGATTTAGAACAGTGGTTTGTACACTCGTCTTTGGTGGGTTAAGTTCCAAGTTTGAGACCTGGCTGAGGCATGTGGGGGACATTAGAATTTGTTGGACCCAGATTCTTGGATTTTTCGATGGAATAATTGAAGGCTTCTTTTGGTTCTCCAGTAAGAATCATCTATCCTTAAAAATCGCCTAGATGGGCAGGTTTTAGCCCCTCTTGATGACCCACACAGGCACATTAGAAAAGTGGTAAGTGGGAACTTGTGAAAATCTACATATTCACATAGTTTACTTACCATATCTGCCATCATTGAGTTTGGTGAGGTCGAAATACTTGAACTGTTTGTCATTGCAATCCAGAGATGAAAGACAGTGAGCAAAGGGATGACCTATGAAAGAAATAATAATCATCAAAATTATCATCAATCAAATTTCTAATTTAGTTGAATACAACATTCTGGATGGTACAAAACTTCAAAATAGCTGGAAATACCAGAAACATACTGAAACAAACACATTGATTACTTGAGCTTTTTGTCTGACACTCAGAGTAATACGTCAGAAAGAGAAGGAAACAGAAACCTTACTGATTTATATATCCAGATGTGGATCGAAATAGGCCATAGATGAAAGCTTAAGTAATCAATGTATTCGTTTCACTATTTTTCTGGTATTTCTGGCTATTAAGGGACCGTGCACAATGATCGGCTATGCATTTAGCCGAATTTAGCCGAATTTTGATTTTTCGGCTAAAATAAAATTCGGCTATATTTTTTACAAATTCGGCTACGTAGCCGAATTTAGCCGAAATTCCCACGAGATCGCTTCAACTGTTTGTCTTGTTTTATAATTATCTAAACGATTGTGTCGCCGTGGCTCTGAAGTTTGAAAGAGCAACACTTCCAAACAATAACTGAATAGAAAATTTTGTCTTGGGAAAAAGCTTCTAAGGTTGTATTCCTCGCATAAGCTGGATTTGCTTTTTAAACAATGCCTATGTGCGCTATATGCACGTTTCGTTGATCGCTAGCTGGTATGGCTAGTTATATCAAAAAGACTTTTTCAACGCGAAAAGAAAGTGAAAGAAATTCGTATTGTATATCTTTTTCTTCTAAGTACAAGGTTGACTTCAGTTGCATTTACTCATTTTTTATAAGAAACCACGGATAAGAAACCGTAGGGCTTGATTTTCAAAACTTAAAAAGCTTTGGTAGGAGATTTTGTGTGAACCAAAAAGTTAAGAAACTTTTCATATCTTTCCTAACGAGAAAACAAACTGCCACACATGCTATCGCACGAGAGCATTAGCTTGTAAGGTATTTGGTTTTGTTTCTAGCTCAGTTTAGTTACATTTAAGAAGATGTTTTAGCTGTTCGCAATGAAATTTGCATTTATTCTTACTTCTCTATATCCATTCATTCTACGCAGTGTTAGAAAATAACGAAACAACGGTATTTGAAGGAAAATTAGGTTTTTATGTTATGGAATTGCGAAGAAACTTTTCGTACCATAATTAGGGTGAAATCTAGGAAACTCTGGTACGAAGATTTACCATAGTTTATTAAAAAAATGAGTGCATTGAACACTGGTCAAACGATACAGCCAGTCACCTTCCGAGTTTTCTCCTAAATTCTTTCTTGTAAGAGAAGTCTCTTATTGGCCTGCAGACGGTTTCTTATAAAATGCTTTTTATGGAAATTCATGATGGACGTTTCTTGCTCACCGACTAAAGTTATAAGTTGATTTGGCAATTTTTTTCTTAAAAGGCACTCGTGGGACTTTCGGCTTTTTATTCACACAAGCTCCGATAGTTAACAAAATTTCCTCTATTCAATTCCGTAAAAACCATTTGGCGCCTTTGTTCTCAAGCAAGACCAGCAAGCCTCGAGAGACCTGAATAGATTAGAACATGATGAGAGCATTCGGCTAATCGAAATAGTCGAAAATTAGCCGAAAAATAGCCGAATTTTCCATAAATTCGGCTATTTTGAAAATTCGGCTATGAAAAATTCGGCTAAAATTTTACAAAATTCGCCGAATATTGATAGCCGAAAAATAGCTGATCATTGTGCACGGTCCCTAAGTTGAATAGGTTGGTTTGGGCAAATAACTTGATAACAATGAGCAAATAAGAAACTGCGTAATTTCTTACCCATATTTTCAACCTTACTCCAAAGGTCATCATCATAGATAAGGAATAATAAAAAAATATGTTTGTTACTTTATCATACCATATCTTTGGATGACCTTTGGTCAAAATTGTTGATTATATAGATAAAAAATTATGGAGGTATATCTTCCTCTTTCTTATCACACTTCTTTATCTATAGCAATTACTTCAGAGATGTCTTCCCTCTGGTTGTTTGTCAGTTAAGAAAAGACTGAACAACATGAATAAGCAGAACAAGCCAAGAGCAAGGATATTCAGTAGGGGGATATTCATTACAGTGGAGAATATCTAGCAATGTGTAGGGATACTATACTACAAGCACTTTGGGTATTACCTCCACATTGTTTGTTGTTTTCCCTACAACAGGCCTTTTCATTTGACTAGAGCAATCGCTTTAGCCAGCTTTCTAGAAAAGTAACCACTAGAGCTTGCAAACTATATGATGTGGAGCGTTTAGCCACTCTTGGCTGTTCGATGTGCAAAGGCCTGCTACTGTACTGAAAATCCTCTAAAATACTGATGGTATCCCTTCATCCCTCTAAAGTACTAAACATCCTCTACATACTGATGATATCCCACACAGAACTGATGATATCCCTCACAGTACTGAAAATCCACCATAGTATTAAACGATATCCTTCCACTAAAAATTCTGATGAGTACTGATGCTATGCTCCAACGCTATACTGAAAATCCTGTACAGTACTGATGATATCCCTCCACAGTACTGAACATCTTCCACAGTACTGATGATATCCCCTACTGTACTCAACCACCTCTACAGTGTACATGATATCCTCCACTGTACACAGACCTTCCCTTGGGTGACTGTCAATGAATGATGGTACATTGAAGTACTTTGAGCAACTGTGTGGTAGCGGTTAACAGTTCTCTTTCAATATTGACAGACTTGATGTGAAATCATGAGGATAGGTCAGGATCACTCACATAGTTTTGATTCCTATTTCACTATTTTCATTCATTGAATGGTGCAAACTTCAAAATAGCCAGAAATATTGGAAACATAGCGAAAGGAACACATAGATTACTAATAGATAAATTCAAAAATAAACTATGCTTGTGTAAACGTTTCGATATACATCTTCATCAGTAACTCAAAGTAGATTACTAATAGATACTCAAAGTAGTAGATTACTAATAGATACTTATAGTAGTTAAGCTTTTCGTCTGACACAAAACAGAGTAGTACGTCATAAAGAGAACGAAACAGAAACCTAGTAACTGATTTATATACCCAGATGTGGATCGAAATAGGCTAAGCAAAAAAGAGGTGAATGATTGGTATAGTGTAGAAAACCCAATCAACACTCATGATACAGTAATCCATGTGTTCGTCTCGCTATGTTTCCAATATTTCTGGCTATTTTGAAGTTTTGTACCGATCAACTACAGTCTCCTATATCTTTGAAAGAAATCGCTATTTTACCTTCACTAAATTGATGTCGCTATTTGAAACTGAATGAGTTTACTAAAGCATCGAGACTGAAAATCTTTAAAACAGAGTTTTCAATAAACTCTATCCTGGAAAACGTTTTTCAAAAAGATTCGGTTACGCTTAGAAAGTCAGAGATTTAGAAAGTTAAAGCTGTTTATGTTGGCAAAGGGGGGAGGGTGACCTCCTTACACTGCACCCCCTTTCAACACTGATCCAAACAAAAATTGCTTTTTTCAACATGTTTGTGAAACGTTGGCGTTTTTTTGACACGCACAGCTCAAACTGATTAATTCAGATTTCATCTTCAATACAAAAGCTAACTTCACTTTCAACAAGACCTATTACTCTATTTCCATTCACCCATTAAAGATTAACTTCGTAAGAGTTCAATGTCTCATGGAAGTGTGTATACCATCTAATTGATATCTCATCACCCCTTGTGAGGGTAGTTGACATATTCTGATGACATTATATGCAATCCTCCAGGGTTTCACAATTAGCAATTTATTCAAAGGCTTCGTGTCTTTTAAACAAATGGAATTTAAAGCCAGTGACAAAATTATTTTTTCTTAAGCTAAGTACTTTCTCAATCTTGCCTTTATAGTGAAGCAAAATCAAAAATACTTCAGCAACATTGAAGGCTGGGACCAAAGTCCAGTTGATTATTCAAAAAAAATAATACAATGCATGCATGAATAAATTGCATGGCCATGCCATGCCAGATTAGAACTTAATTCCTAAGGCAAAAAAATTAAATACTCCTCATTCCCTTTTCTTCTTGACCATTGCTTCGCAAGATATAATATTGGTGATGAAATAAATGAATTAAATGGGATGAATAAACAAGAAATGTTGCAAATTGGTCTGGCAAAGTTCAGAGATCAAATATTAAGAGCGTGCTAGGCCTATAAGCCGTAGGAAGCAAGGTCGAAGAGAGGCGTGACTAAAGAGGGGATTTTAGAATTTGAACTCTGCTGGGGCAATTTCATGCATCTTTTTTCACAAGACATTACTGCTGCATTAAACAATCATAAATTCAGTTTGAAAATGAAGCTGAAAGGCAAATAAGAAACATCTAAGCTCAAAATATTTACCGCTGTAATCTTGAGTCGCCATTGTGAATTGTATCAAAGTTTTCGAAGACGTGGAGAAAGTCACGCATGAAATTTGTTGTCATTCCCCTTCAAATTCGACAATTGTTCTTTTGCAATCCCGCAGATAAACCGCGAGAAACCGCGGGAAAGCCACGTTTTTTCCTGAACTTCAACCTCCGCACGTGAGCAGCTGTTCTTTATCAATTCAATTCAATTTTACTGAATTTGATATTCCACAAGGCTTGACTTTTGGGCCATTGATGTTTTAAATTCTAAACTTGTAGAAAAACCAAGTTCGTAAAACAAATATTCAAGAGTTCCCCTATATGAATACATCAAGCTTTTTAGAGAAGATTAGACTAAAAAACAACAATTAATATTCCTCAGCATAACATAAATACAAATACGAAATCATTTATCTATATTCAGCATACCCCCTGCGAAAATAAGCACTATTATCACTTTTGTATAAGATCTATTGTGACATTACAACATCGTCAGGAGGTAAATACACGATCATAATTAAACACAGAGATTAAGTACTAGTTTTATACTATATCACGGCTCCGTTGATGAAATTCTTGGCAAAAATATCTTGTTTCTTATTCTAGCCTTTCACGTCAGTCTCGTATTTATTAGCCTCCGTTTTCGAAGACTACAAGACTCAATATAATTTCTTTGGCAGCCATACTGAAAGGCCAAACGCAAGCCAAAGCAATTGGCTTCAACATCTGAATGAAGAGACAACAGAATGCTCGATCCAGTCTTTATTTTGAGATCAGTGATTCAAACTGGCTTAATTTCAATACAAAAATTCATGAAAACCAGAAATATTGTTCATACAGCAAAACATACATACATTTTTGCCTTACACTCATATATGAGTTGTACGTCAGAAACAGTAAAAGAGAACGAAATGAAACCTATAGAAGACTGAACAAAGAAAAGTGAGGACATCATTAGTACTGTGGAAGGAAACCATCAATACTGTGGGGGACACTCAATACTGTGCGGGCAAGCCACAAGCTCTTGGAATTTTATCTCCACTGTGCTTCTACACTATTTTTTACTTTAGAGCCAGTAAATTTGATTTGAAGCTGGTTCTTTTTGAATTTTCTTCAATTTTCAGGCTTAAATTTCATCAAATTGTTATTTCTTTTACTATGGTTTGTAAGCCTGTTTTGCTATTATTTGTATGGTATTCTCGAATAGTTTTTACTTTCCTGTCCTATCTGACACAAAAGAGCATCACATATTTGCAGGTTTTATGTTTATTTTTTTAGTCCCATGGTTATTTCTTATGACAGTCTTTGGATGGTACAGTGCTTCAGTATAGCCAGAAAAATCGGAAACATAATGAAACGAACACATAGATTACTTAAGCTTTTCGTCTGACACTCAACAGAAAGTTATTTCTTACAACTATATCTTGATCTAAAAATGGCCAACTTCAACTTGTTCTTCAGTTCTTGATGACTGTACGCAAAATTGGGGGCACATGTTCTCATAGAATTGTCCTTATGAAAAAAAGAGTGTAGACAACTTCGACAGTGCTAAATATCCTTCATAGTACTGTGGGGCGCTGACCTCAAATTTAAATCTGGATCGAGCATCTTTCGTTCTGAAATGAAGTAATTGGCGGCCATATTGGGAGGTCCAATTCAATACATTGAGGTTACACTGGGGTGTTCTTTTTTCTTTGATGATTTTTGGAATGTTATGAATAATCAGCACGAGACTGAATAATCGTGCAGCTTTTTTAGGCAAAGAATACAGGCATCATAATTTATTTGGCTGCCATATTGGGAGACCAAACGCAAGTTGGAGCAATTGGCTTCAACATCTGAATCCAAAACAACAGATGCTCAATCCAGTCTTTATTTTGAGATCAGTGCTGTCGGGTTAATCAAAAAGGGGTTGGATGTCTGGTATATCGTAGAAAAGAAGTATGGCTTAGTTCCTAATTCTTCTGCCTAATTTGAAATTTTGTAACGATCAGAGAGAAGGAAACGAGTATCATATATTTGCAATAAGATAAACTACTGTAAATATGCGTCTAAAAGTTAACAATCATCTATAAAATGTCTATTATCACCCCTGTAAATTTACATTAATACGTAATCATTCATACGGGGATACAACTATTGCCGGGGGTTAAGTAAATCCTGGTTTTCTAGGGATAGGACGTTTAACTATGTGATATGTGATAATTCTATATCCATAGGTTATAGTGCCTAACTAATTGTTCATACAGTAAATATATTTTGTATTATCAAGGTTATTTCTGATATAATATTTGACATGATAGTCACCACTTATCGTGATAAACCTTTGATATTTAGTGGGAAGACGTTGTAAATACATTCAGACTTATCAAGGTTGTTTCTTATACAACATTAGACATGATAGTCACCACTTATCATGACAAGCCTTTGATATTTAGTAGGACGATCTTGTATATACATTCAGACTTATTAAGGTTGTTCCTGATACAATATAAGGCCGAGTTTATTTACAATGTTTTCCTATCAAATATTTAAGACTTTTTATTATAAGTGGTGACTATCATGTCTAACATTGTGTCAGAAATAGCCTTGGTAAGCCTAGAACCTATGTAAAACCCTTACCCTACTAAATGTCAAAGGCTTGTCAATAATAAATTGTGACTATCACGTCAAATATTGTTTCACAAACAGACTTGATAAGTTTGAATGCATTTACAAACATAGCCCTAATGAATATCAAAATCTCGTCATGATAATTGGTCACATTTTGTTCCTAGTTCCTCTGTACAGGGGGGCTTAGCTATGATTCAAGCCCAATTCATGGGGGGAAATTAATCAGTAATCAAAATTTCGCAAGAATAGATATCACATGACAGTAACTTCTTCGCAATCTAAAAGTTTATTTTTACGTACACTTTCATTATTATCACTGTCAACTTGCACTTTGACGTCAGTCAATTTTAACGTCGGTTTCGAATTTCCCGCCAAAACCTCCTCATCTTCATCTTGCACATGCGCAGTCTTCACGAATTCTACCACGTGATTTTGAGTTACACCATTATCACCTTCTGACGTCACAGTATACTCTTCTCCATTTTCAATGACAGTTACAGTTTTTGTTATTGTTTTGGTAGTTGTCGTGGTTACAGTGTGGTTGCCAGGATACTCGATGACGTCATAGCTGGTGTCTAAAGTGAGACTGATGTCATCGGTTTCCGCCGGTTCGACCAGGGGGGTTTCTGCTGATTCGATTCCGGGGGTATCACCATTTTGTGAGGAGACTCGATTGGAAGTTTCCAGGGATACAGTTGGTTGGTTGTCAGAGCTAGAAGACGATTCCCCTAGAAATAGCAATAATAATTAACTAAATCATCTGTAAATGGTATCAAATTTTTCCTACCTCATTCTTTAAACATATATTGGGACCTTGGGATGGGACATAAATTGGGACCTTGGGACCTCCATTTTGGGCTTTCCCTTAGGCCCTGTTCACACTAAAAAAACTAAGCCAGGTTTGAATTTGACCTCCTTCACACTGAAGAGTGATAAAGATGGTCGAACAAGGGGTTGGTTCTTGCTCTGTTAAAATACGAACCCAACCCAAGTTAAAAAGGGCGCGTTTTTAATGTGCATATGGATATGTAAGGATGTGTAAGGCTACCTAACCCAGTTTTGCGTCGAGTGTGCATTCACAACGACTCTTCAGTAAAACTAACCCTCGACCCCGACGAACCCTTCTCCAGAGGTGGGTTAGATCAACCAAGGTTGAACCCAGGTTATTTCCGTTCACATTAGACAGAAACTGGGCGAGCCTAGGTTGGTTTACTCGTGGGAAATAGGGCTTTAAAGGGTCGAGAATAATAAAGGGGCTGGGCACTTACCTCTAGTCTCTGGAGCAGCAACTTCCACAGTATTTTCTGCGTCCACCAATCTACTCACATCCTCTTCTTTATGTTCGCTTTGTTCGGTATGTTCACTCTCGATTGTTGTTACAACTTGGTGTTCGCTTTGAACAATTACTACGTGTTCGCTTTGAACTCTCTCTGATACCTCAGTGACCTGTTGTTCGCTCTCTTGTCTACCTTCTACCACAGACGTGTCTACAGTTGAAATTTCCGTCTCCGCCACAGTTGTCTCCAGCTGCTTCGTTTCTGTATTCGATGAACCTCCTTGAGAACGAGGCTCAGATGACACAAAGACGCTAGTCTCTGTTGCCGCGGTAGCCGATTCTTGTGATACGGTGGAAACCTCGGATTCATACGGAGGCGGTATCATCTGATCCAATGGAGGCTCGTCGTTGATAACCATCGGTTCTAGGATAAATCAAAAGATAATCATTTCTCAAGTAGTGGAAGCAAAATTGAAATACAGTAGGTTCCCGCATATAAGAAACCCTCTTGTATAAGAAACCAGCCTAAAATCCTTTCTAAAGGTTTCAAAAAGTTTCTTATTTTCAGGTATGCCAAGTAATAATTTAACAGTATTCTAATTCTTGTCCCCATATTTTGTTCTTAAGGCTACCTATAGTTGCAATTTTATTACAAATTTAAAGCAACCTTGGCAGAGAGATTAATTATTTGAAGGTTCCTTTGATAACAAATAACATAAACCGGCATAACCAGACACTGTCCAACCCTAAAAGCATTGTTGCCTCTCAAATCAATATGTAGCCTATGTATGAAACCTTTACCTTGGATCTAAAAAAGAGTCTTCAAATTAGAAAAATTATCAGGCCTGAATTAAAAACTTGGTTTCTTATATGCTGGAACCTACTGAAGCAATATTTCTAATAGACTTCGAAGACATTCAGTTGATTGAGCAAGAGAACAAATATTTTTCATTGTTACCAGTCCTCTTTCAATTTATTCCATTGTGAAAAATATGGCGCAACGCGTAAGTTTCCCTTACACCGAATTTCTTTCTATCGTTCTTGCTGACCAATC
The DNA here is from genome assembly GCA_963924455.1 of Pelagia noctiluca. NCBI lineage: Eukaryota > Metazoa > Cnidaria > Scyphozoa > Semaeostomeae > Pelagiidae > Pelagia > Pelagia noctiluca. The sequence goes on along the minus strand of OZ004330.1, from coordinate 2,119,069 downwards.
AACGTCGAGACAGAATGCCTTGAAGTAATCGAACTTTAACTAAGAACTCAGATTTTTCCACTTAGCCTATACAGGCTCTAATTGAAATGGAATTTTAATCTGGAGTTCCTAACAGATTCGTGTTTTTCAATGCAAAATCATTGAAATAAGGTTTTAAAAACCAGTAAAAACTCCTAGCCTTCAAACTTCTTTGATAGGAGCCTGAATTCCGAAATTTGCTTCTAAAAGATTTGCTTCCAAAGCTTTCAATTCATTCAATTTGATGTGTATTCTTAATAATAGTCTAAATCAAATACTGTTGGTTAATTCAAAGAAATCGACAGAAGCAAGTGCATAGAACAATGAAGCCGAGCCGAAACAGGCAAACTCTCTAAATGTCTTCAAAAAGTTTTTATATAATTGGCAGTTTGTTTTATATCTTAAATATCTAATATGTTGTAAACAGATTTTAACTTAGTAACTCTAGCTTTTTAATTTTGTAATCTATGCTTAACGGATGGCCTCATAGAGATCAGCAACTTTTGAATGGGCTACCCTACTTAAAAGAATCAAATATGAAATATGAAATGAAATGACCATACCTGAGAATTTAACAACAGGAGTCTTTGGCTTTACATCTTTTCCTCTCGGGGTGGCGGAGTCTGCAGCAGAAAAAACACAAAAATGTAAAAGCATAAAAAATCAAAACCAGCTACAAAAGCCTTGTTCAGACTGCTCCGTATTTGTATGTCTCCATATTAGAAGACGAAAAACAGTGCCTGTTCACACTGCTCTGTTTTCAAGCAAATACGCTATGAATACGATAAAGTGTTTCACACTGCCCCAGGCAAATACAATGCTAATAATGCCATTTCCAGAAAAATATTTCCATTGAAAGAATACCGTGGTATTAGAATGTCTCCATATTTCATGTTTACAATGAAAACAGTGTGTAACTAAAACGCACCGTATTCGAAAGTTTGCGTTTGTATTTGTTTGCGTATTCGAACAGCTCCGCATTTGAAGCGTATCACAGTGTCAACGCAAGGCAGAAACGGATAGGTTTCGCGCCGTTTTCATTCAAATACGGAGCAGTGTGAACGGGGCTTTAGAAACTCAATGTTGCAAAACCAGGCTGCCTGGTTTCTCATGGTTTGTAGCCAGTATATTTAAGTAATGCTTACCACTAAAAGACCCCTGTACCGATCTGAATTTTCCACCAGGCGTAGATGACGTTGCAGATTGATTCTGACGTTGTACGGATCTCCGCTTGTTCAGCCCTTTCCCTGCTAAGAATAATTCAACAATAAATAAAGATATAAATGATAAATTATTTCTACTCATTAAAAACATTCGATCTTATCAAGGCTGTTTCTAATACAATATTTGATAAATGTCCACAAATTATCATGAAAAGACTTTGATATTCAGTAGAAAAGCAGTTGTAGGTGCTAGCTTATCAAGGCTATTTCTGACACAATCTTTGACATGATAGTCACCACTTATCATGACAAGCTTTTGATATTTAGTAGGACAACGTTTAAACACATTCAGACTTATCAAGGCTGTTTCTGACAAAATGTTATCATGACAATTCTTAGGCATTTAGTAGGGAAGCAGTTGTAGGTGCTAGGCTTATCAAGGCTATTTCTGACTAAATGTTAGGCTTGATAATCACCACTTATCATGACAAGCCTTTGATATTTAGAAGGATAACATTGTGAATACATGAAGACTTATTAAGATTGCTTCTGACACAATTTTTGACATTATAGTCACCAATTATCATGACAAACCTTTGATATTTAGACAACGTCATAAATACATTCACACTCATAAAGGCTGTTTTTGACACATTATTTGACATGATAGTCACCAATTATCATGACAAGCCTTTGATATTTAGTATTAGTTGCTTATAAGAAATAATACAGGAAAGAATACTGAGAATTGAGCACCTACCAGACGGAATAACCTTGAAAACTTCTTTGACGACAAAGTCGACGAATCTTTTCGCATAGAATGACGGGTTGTGCACAGAAACAGAATCCTGAAAGAAGATAGAAATTATCTTTCAAAAGGGATCGTAGAGAAATCATCGTGATACGATTTTTAATCATTAACGATGATTTGTGACACTTTGTCATGATCTATTGTCATCAAAGCAGGGAACTCAGTGCAGTGGATAGGGCTCATATGCAGTGGATTTTTAGGGTTTTTTCGCTGGTGGGAAAAACATGAAAAGAGGCCCCAAAATTTCAATTATTTTTCTTTTAAAAAAGTTCATGAAATAAGTAGGACAATGATTTTTTTCAAGTACAAATACTGAAAGGGCCTCTTTTCAACTTGGGTCACTAGGGCAAAAGTTGAATTTTTTCTTCCACTGCTAGGGCAAGCCTAGGGGTCTACAGGGCAAATTGGCCAACTAGTCAGTACCTTGAAAAATTCCGAAATAAAAAAAAATTCTTTCCACATGGATGAATTTACAAAACTCGCACGTTTCGTTGCCGAAGTGAAATTCGTGCTGGAATAAATTTCAATTTACTCACTTAAGTGAAAGATCAAGTAAATTAACAAGCCCTTGACCAGAGGCCGAAATGAAATTCACACCGACACCAGTTTCACGAAAACTCTCATATGAAAGGGCTTTCGGGTTGAGTTTAGGGATGGAAAAGATTCAAATCTTTTCAGCCTGTGTCGACGGCTTTCACAACAAAAAAACCATATATGAGGTAAAACAAAGGTGCCTTTTATCACCAATGCTGTTGAATTCGATTCTAGACTATGCGAATTCTAGACTAGTACAGGTTAAAGAAATTAAAAGGAAGCAAAACATTTACCCCGTCATGAACCAGTGATTTCCATCCATGTTCTAGTTTCTTTGCTAGCCTGGAAAAAAGTATTTACTAGTAATTCAAGAGTTTAGGTCCTACCCTACCAATCAAAAATCAAACAATTCCCAACTGTGCTCTAGTCTCTTTGCTAGCCAGGAAAAAAGTTTCCTAAAGACTTAAGAGTTTAGGCTCTACCCTACCAATTAAAATTTAAACAATTTCAAACTTGTTTCAAGTTTCTTTATCTGCCTGGAAAAAAGGATTGACTAAAGATTTAAGGAATGAGGCCTTATCAATCAATTTTCCACCAATTCTCAAATAATTTCTAACCAGGTTCTAGTTTCTTTGCTAGCATTGAAAAAAGCATTCGCTAAAGATTTAAATATTTAGGCCCGGCCATACCATTTAAAATTCAAACAATTTTTCTCCAGTTTTTATCTCTGCATTAAGTACGTTGTCCTTCTAGCTCAGGTAGCTCAAACCAAGACAATGTGTTTTGAACACGATAGAACCGAAAAATCTGCCAACCATTTGATGGTCAAGGTTTCGAGTCGTATGTGGGTCTTTTCATTTACACAAATTATCTCGATTGATCACCCAAGGGAAGACACTCAAGATTTTTATAAATACGAGGACGTCAGTCCTAAAAGCTTTACAGAGCCCTAGAAAATGTTTAAAAAAAATTCAGAGACCTAAAAATATCATTCAGTAAAACCCAAAAATATCATATTCGTTTCTGAGTAATTTTTTTGCAACCCAAAACTATAACATACTTCTCTATTCTTTCACCCGAAATATCATTAAAAACTTCCATTCAGTTACCAAAAAATATAAAAATTCCTTTAATTCTATTTCATTTTTTCACAACTAAAACTAATCAGATGCTTTTCTATTCTTTTGGCTTCCTGAAAATTTTGGACCAAAAATATTTGCTCCATTGAAAAAAACTGATCCAAAATATCTGACATCCCCGTTTATACAAGTCTAGAGGATCCCCCATTGGGATTGATCAACCATCTAATTTTGAATTCTTACCTATAGCTTTGAAGAATATCGATCACACCCAGAAAAAGAATAAGTCGGTCGCCTTTCGGTGATTTTGCCGGAATACCGCCAAGCCTAAAAACAGAAAATATCTAGTACAGTACCGCAAAAAGGAAGCCTAACATCGCGGATCGCGTATATTGCAAGTCACACTCGATCCTCGACACCCCGCAATACACCATTCGTGATGAAACGCGACCTTTCGTAACCGAGGGCACCCTTCTGCGACCAAACGTGGCCTATTGTTTCGTATCTTTGACACCTCGATCCAATCAAGGAGCTTAAAGATTTTGCCTAAAGATAAATCGCTTTTGCGCATTATACGGCTTAAAAAACACAACTATTTTTACTCGATGTTTTCCAAACTATTTCTAATAAGTTTGCTTCTTATTTGAAAATTGAATCAGCAATTGAGAAAGATTATAGAAGCAATACCTCAAATTACTTTTCGCAACTTTTTAGCAATTAAAACACCATTGCTAAAAGTTTCTGTAATAGCCAGGACAACCTCGAGAAGATTAATGAAAGAGCATTGAGACTAGCATATTCTGACTATTTATCCTCCTATGAGGACTTGCTTCTCAAATCGAAAGAAAATACAATTCATATTCGTCAGAAAAAATTTTAGCACTTGAAGTGTATAAAACTCTTAACGGCCTTAACCGGTCTTTTTTGCAGGATTATTTCTTACCGGAAATAACGGGTCACAACCTTCGAGTTAAAAACGCTCTTGCAATTCCAAAGGTTAAAACTACTAACTATGAAATTAAATCAAACACTTTTCAAGGGCCTAAAATTTGAAATTCAATTCCTGATGAAATCAAAATGGCCCACAACATAAAAAATTTCAAAGATCTTATAAAAACTTGGTTTCTTGAGAACAAATGTTCCTACATATTTTGTAGTAGATGACTTTCCTGATGCAATCTTTAAAGCTGCTTTGTTAGTCTAAATTAGTGAAATCGCACTATTGCTAAAACTAACAATAAAAATAATATAAACAATACAGTACATTGCAATAGTAAGCTATCGATTCAGATGGCCGTTTAAACGAAGCAGAAATACTTACGGTCGCCCTTCTACTTTATCGATCTGGATGGCCTCCAAGGCAGCAGTGAACTCTGCTCTTCTTGCCACTCTCTCTACAAATATAAACATTAATTCATTAGCCCTTTCGGAGTTGCGCAAGGAACTGGTAACTAGTACAGTGCCCGATGTATTGTGGGATAGTTTTGTTGAACACTTGTTTTGTTTACGAAGCGAAGCGTCCCATAAAACTATCCAACAATACATCGCACACCGTACTAGTTACCAGTTCTTCGTGCAAGTCCGAAAGGGCTAATAAGGCATGATCTAACACAGGTATTTGAATTATGCCAGAGTAGGCAATTGTAATTGACATATGCCATGACTGAATTTCCAACGAGAGTCTTTGGTGGTTACAACCGAGGTTTGAGGTCTAACAAGACCCATTAACTACTATAGCTGTATACATGTACGACCTATATTATTTCACAAGGCATGCTCTAACACAGGTATTTGAATTATGCCAGAGCAGGCAACTGTAAATGACATATACCACGACTGAATCTCCAACAAGAGTCTTTGCTGGGAACAGCCGAGGTTTGAGGTCTAGCAAGACCCATTTACTACTATAGCTGTATACATGTATACCCTATGTTAATTCATAAGGAATGGTATAACACAGGAAATTTGATTATACCAGAGCAGGCTACTGTAATTGACATATACCACGACTGAATTTTCAACACGAGTCTTTGATTGGAACAATCGAGGTTTGAGGTCTAGCAAGACCAATTTACTACTAAAGCTGTATACATGTATACCCTTCGTTAATTCAAAAGGTATGTCTAACACAGAAAATTTAATCATACCACACCAGGCTACAGCAATAGACATATGTTTCCACAGGGTCTCGAACCCAGGTTTCTGCGGACACAAGCTAACCACTGTCCTAAACCAGCACAATAAGTTAGCACAATAACCTTGATGTGTTCACAACTTTAGGGCTTATCCACAGTGAGGCATTAATTCGTGTTTCGGATTAAATCCTTTTTCAGAGCCATGTTAAATTAACATTAAATCATAAGGCAATGTCTAACACGGGTAATTAAATTATACCAGAGCAGGCTACTGCAATTGATATTTTCCACCACCGGGTCCCGGACCCAGGTTGTTGCAACCAAAGGCGAGTGTACTAACCACTGTTCTAAACCATGACAATAAGTTAGCACAGTAACCTTCATGTGTTCACAACTCCAGGCTTATCCACAATGAGGCATTTATTTGTGTTTTGGATTAAATCCTTTTTCAGAGCCATGTTAAATTAACATTAATTCAAAAGGCATGGTCTAACAAGAGAAATAAAATGTTACCAGAGTAGTCTACAGCCATTGACATATGCCACCTTCAGGTCTCGAGCCTGAGCCTTTGGTGGCAATAACCTAAGTTCGTGACCCGCTGGTGGCATAATCAAATTGCAATAGCCTGCTCTGATAAGTCTACAAATATAGCTTTGAATAGAGGTCAAGTACCAATCAATGTAATAAAAGGATTATCTAAATGAATTTTGTGAAATATTGTTGAGAAGACAATTATTATTTAGTTTGTAGAAGGAAGCACTTAACATATTCTATATCAAACTAAAATGAAGAGTGCCTATCCTGGTTATAGTGCTCGATATACGCGAGTATAGAGCAATTATAAAACAGAATGAACAGATTAGAGAAAAGACGTGACCTTCTGTGACTCTGAGTTTCGTGCTAAAGTATTAATCAGACGCACTCATCAGATAGACTGCACAAAACTCGGAGTCACAGAAGGACATGTCTATTTTCTTATATGTTCATTCTGCTTTACAAATTCTATAGATATCCAAACAAGTCAACAAGAAGAAAGTGAGACTTCAAATTACCTTTAGGTAGGTAGTAATATGCTTACTGTCTGGTCTCTAATAGACGTCCCCCTGCTAGTCTATTTTAAAAACATTTTCCACTCAGGAAATTCTTATTCTAACCCCCTAGCTAATTAATTCTGGTAACGAGTTGCAAACAAACAAGAGTTACACAACAAAAATCAATGAGATTGAGAATTTTGAGAGAAATCAGTGAAGTTTTTTACTGTATTTTAACGTCTCACTGTGGCTATATTCTGTTTCTCAGAGATTTCCCCTTTTTAGTAATTTTAAGAGAACTGTCCACCCAGGATAGTCTTATTCCAGCCCGCTCTTGTTAATTTTTTGAGAATTTTCCAACCCCCATTATTCCAGCCTCCTGTCTATTAGAGAACAAAGCGTAACGTTTGAGCCTGCAATAGACCAGAGATCTCGTTTCCCACTGTGACCCCTAGTTTATAACTTCTCTCCAAAAGGACGAAGCAAAGCATTTGAATAAAGCCTCTGAACTTCTTAGGCCTTACCTGGGTTTTCTTCCTCCTCTGGTGTGTCAGCAGTTGAAGCATCATTCTGCAAGAAATAAAAAGGTTTATAAGGGAGAGTTGCTTGAAGTTAGTGTTCTTCTTGTTTACAATTGTATGCTACAACACTGTATGTTATTTAAATCAATCGGTGCCCCAACCTTTAATTTGCATCAATGTAGGGAGTTTCCTTTAAAAGTAATGAACAAACCAACAATTAACACGAGCAAACCGCATCAACCTTTTTGACGAAGAACACTTATAAGGAATTTGTGATTGAAATCTAAACACATAGCACCATCTTAATTGTCCATGCACGCACAGTGGCCTATGTATGGGTTAGTGCGAAGGTTTTAGAAATAGGTAATCGATCCCAATAGGTAATCGATCTCAATAGGTAATCGATCTCTAGATCATTCATGGATGGAAAACTTTTCATGGACTTTCTAGGAAAGTGTAGATCTAGTTCTGAAAATAAAAAGGTAATCAGTGATTTTTGAATACCCACACTGCACCGCCGCTGCCCCACTTATGAATAAATGCAGTGAATAAAAAGATGAAGGCAAGGCTTTACCTTCTCTCTAAGCGCTTGGTCTATATTGTGAATACCCAACAACAGACTGTAATCCATAATTTTGAAACTCTCGAGAACCTGCAACAAAAGCCACGGTTTAACATGAAGACCCGGCAGCATTTTAATTATTGAACTGTTAAAGATATACAGTACATCCTCGATTATTCGAACCTCGATTATCCGAACGCCAAAATTTTTGATAAAAAAATTTTTTCAAACCAGTTCTTGAGAAACCAATCGAAATATCCGTTGTCTGCTAAAACTGCTGCCTTAGTTTTGTTGTTGGTCTTTCCGTTAGCCTAGCTTTTCAATTTGCATTCAGTTTGGGCATCCTGTGACTGTTCAGGACGATGATAATAACCTTTATAGCAAGTTTAGTACGTATAATGTTCTTCCTCGATTATCCGAATTTTTTGCTTATCCGAACGGCCCAACAAAAATTTGAGTTCAACCTGTTCGGATAGTCGAGGATGTACTGTACCAGGTTTGACTGCTTGATTATATTCTACTACTTAACTTTAGTCCAATACATAGATTTTACTACAATATTAAAAATGTCTTCGTTATTTTTACGTTCTTTTCATTCGATTTGTCCATTGTTAAAAAGAAAATTGTTAAGTGCCATCCATAGCCAGGACCAGATGACGTCATGTCTATTTCTGCTATGGACGGCACAGAATATTGCATTGTATTTGTTTTCTTTTAAATTTTCATTGACATAAAAAAATGAAAAAAGTATTAAAATATACTGACTTAAAGATTTAGAGTTTAAGTAGGCTTTGACCGTGAGAGATAATGTTAGTTTATGAATTGGTCCTATCCTAACTAATGTTTTGTGGTCAGATTCTTCATAGATTACATATCTTTGAAATCAGCATATTCTTAAATTACATTGTACATTGGGATGTCAAAATCTATATCTGGACTAAAGATTATCTAAAAAATCTATTTCAGGAGTCAAAAATTGTATATCTCAAGAATTTTGATTATTTCCGTAATGGTAAAAATAGACAAACTGGTAAAAATCTAGGTCTTTATACCCATGTTTAGCTAACACCACTACACTGAGAATCTTAAAAAGTTTAGATGGAAATTAAAAAACACACCCTGCAATCTCTTCGAATCGTTTTTACAACTGCATCATAAGTTTCGCCATCCATGGTAATTCCCTAAAAAGGCAATGTAAAATAAAAAATTAGTTTCAAAGATGAATTTTTCAGGAATAATTTTACCAACCCCTTCATAGTTTGTTCAGGATCATATTAGTTTTTCTTGTAAGGGTATCAAGTGCCTGTTAAGAAAATATACCATCTATGCGTACCCGCTGCAGTAGGCTACAATTCCCGCCAAAAGTAGTTGGAACACCCTTGTTTTTTTTTACCAAATAACTACATTTTAGCTTTCCAAGCATTTTATTTCCAATCAACTCCCCTCCCCCTCAAAACAATGTTGCTTACTAAAGGAGCTTTATGAGACCACACCGAACACTAGCTGAATGTCATTGGGCTAGGTTTTGCTATCAGAAACAACACTGTAAAGGGGGGAACTGAGATATGATCGTTTCAAAAATTGGCTGTCAATAGGAAATCCCTGTATTTTCTAAAGGTTCATAAAGTTTAGAACCAGCCGAAAAATACAGGGACGTCATCAATAATAAACTCTATGCAATTCGATTTTAGTTGTTTATATCTTGCATTTTCTAAGAAATGCAGTTAGTAAGTTGCTGGAGAAGTGACAAATGCAATCAAATACTACGCAAGGAATACATCCTACAACTTTGGTTCCTGACAAGATATTCATTTTTGCTTTCATCATTTCATCAATCTTTCTAATCATAGACAGTGAGCCTAATTCAGCAGCAATTTGGGTATAACCTTTTTAAAGCTTTGATAGATAATGAAGATGATAGATAGATGGAAAGCCTCAGATAAAACAAATATTTGTGATAATCATAATACCTCTGGGTAGTCGCTTCTAAAATCTAAATCCTTTTTCGTTGGTGTTTTCTTCGTTAGTTCTTTTTTCGATGCTTTTCGTTTGAAAGTAGAGCCCTACAAGAAAGAAAACAATAAAATAAAATAAGTAAGAAAGTTTACCTTCAACGTGCTAGCCTAGGAATGGCTAGAGACCTTACTTCTAGCAGATGCACGATAGTATGCAGTAGATCACTACATATTTTAGTACACGACGTCCTATGTATGTTTAATGCTCCCATTTGTTAGTGAGTGAGCTGATGTTCAACGTGAATGAAATAAGTAGGGTAAAATGAAACTTACGTTTAATGTGCTAGCCTTTGAAGAACCAGAGGCCAGAGGAACAGAGGTTGTAAATTTAATCTTTTTAATAATATTTTGTCCTTTTTACTCAATTCTACTTTAGAGCTATTGTTTCTGATATGCTTTTAATTGTAAACATGGTATTGCTTTAGAATTTGTTTTTACCTTGTAATTTGTAATTTCAGTTTTTAGTTTGTATTTTAGTTGGTATTTATTAGCTTTAGCTATTGTGAAAACCAATTTTAAACAAATTGATAATGATAATGATAATAATAATAAAGGCCTTATTTACAAGAGCTGTACAATTAGCAAAGCTTTCGGTTAAAAACAACCTTCCTAAGTGTGGGCCACACTGAGGAAGGTTGTATAACCGAAAGCTTTGCTAATTGTACAGTTCTTGTAAATATTAATTTTATCTGTATATATTGAATGTGGTTTTAGTGATTTTATTTAAGGCCTTATTTTTAGCAGGGGCACAGGATAGTTTAACGTGCTTTCTGAAGGACAGCAATCATGATAGAACACAATAAACCATGATAAGTTTAATGAAAGCTCAATAACAAGAAATCAATAATGAATAGCAAGAAATATCGGAAACATGGCGAAACGAACACATGATAGGATCCAACCCACTGGCTTGCAGCGTCCACCGTCCACGTATTGTGGGTGTTGATTGGTTTTCCACACCATACCAATCATTCACCTCTTTTCTGATTGGCCTATTTCGATCAACATCTGGGTATATAGATCAGTTAGGTTTCTGTTTCGTTCTCTTTCTGACGTATTACTCTGTTGAGCGTCAGACGAAAAGCTTAAGTAATCTATGTGTTCGTTTCACTATGTTTCCGGTATATTTGGCTATATTGAAGCTCTGTGCCACTCCAAGACCGAAACAATAATAGTTTAACCATCCCCGTTACCATATGCCTGTCACATCGCTCTTTTGGCATTGCACATAATCAAAAAAATGCTACTGTTTCAGGGATTCAAGTAAAATATGTTAGGATACCAATGATAAAAGATAGGAACAAGGAGAAATAGAGTCATTATTCAAACCTTTAAATCGTAAACTTGATGACATTTGAAGGTTGTTGGTAAAATGTTATTCATTACAGCGAGTCGAATATTTTTGTTTTGTGACTAAAAAAAAGAAAAGAAAATGATAAGGTTGACGTCAAAGTATTTTTCAGTGAGTATGAAAGAAGATCACTCATTCAGTGCCTTAGTAGTTTTGCTGCACAAGGCTGAGAAAAAGCCATGTTTATTCATTCGCTGACTTTCAAAACCATCAAGAAATTTAGCCCTGAAAGCTTTTGAGATAAATTTCATAAGAGAAAATGATTTATTGATATTTCTTGTATTGAGTACTGAACACCATCGTTTCAGAGAAGTCCCCTATTTCAGATTAGTACTGAACATCCTCCAATTTACCGTTGGCATCTCATCTCACCTATGTACAGTGCTGCTAATATCCCCATAATACTGAAAATCCTCCTGTGTATTGATGATATCCCTCACAGTAATGAGCATACTGACAGTACTGAATATCCTCCATACTATCTAACGGTATCCTTAAGAGTACTGATGGTATCGCTCCATATTACTGAACAACCTCCAATGTACTGATGGTATCCCTCACAGAAAAGATTCTCCACAATGCTGAATAGCCTCCAAAGCACTGAAGGTATCCCCTCAAAGTATTGATGATACCCTTCCATAGTACTGAGCATCCAACATAGTACTAGAGTTTTCTCGATGTCGAAATTACACACCTGATAACAATAGAGTCCGAAAAACTTTGGAAGTAGTGTCCTTGGATTCTGATGCAGATTCTGGTAAGAAATAAAGAAGATATTGAGGCGGCATAAAATACAGAAAGGGAGGGGTATAATTTCAACTTCTTAGATATAAGTACCCATCTCGAATAATCCCCCCTTTCAAGATTAAGTTAAGAGTAAGCCATCAAGTATCTTAAAAGTCTCTTAACCTAAACCCCAACCCTAACTCTGACACTTGTACAAACCCTGTCACTTACCCCTACCCAAACCTATAACTAGCCCAAAACCTAACCCTAGCCCAAGCTCAGACCCAAACCCTAACACTAGCCAAAACCCCAACACTACCCAAATCCCTAACACTGAAACTAGCACTAGTCTAAGTCCAGGCCTGACACTAGCCCCATCCCTAACCTTAATATCAGTCCAAACCCTAACACAAGATCTAACCCCAAACCCTTACACTAACCCTAGCCCTTCGCCTAACACTAGCCCTAACCCTAACACTAGCTCAAGCCCTAACACTACACTATCCTAGCCCAGCAGTAACCATAAAACTAGCCATTGCGCAACCCGAACACTAGATTAAACCTATACCCTAGATTAGACCCTAAAGCTCAATTCACACTGGACGCGTCACGATGCGTCGCGTCACCTAGCGTCACGGTGCGTCGCGTCATTATTTTATTTTCCAATTCACACTGGAAGCGTCACCTTGCGTCGTTTTTATATCTCTCGATATTTCTGTGGTTGGTTTTCTTTATTATGCAAATCATGTCTGGTGATGTTATTTGAGAGAGAAAAGAGGAAGTATCGCGAAGTTTAAATTTCGAGCAGAAAAGACCAAGTTGAACGAGAATAAATGAAGTAGTTTTACCATAAAGCCAAATATATTCTCGTATGTTTGTTGAGTACTTTTACGTTGTAAAATTACAGTTTCTACAGTGCTTGTATTTTGATTTTTCTTTACGATTTCAATTCTTAACAAACAGAAATTAAACAAAACGAATGTAGGTAATTAGATTTATATAACATTTGAATTCTCACAATATAAAAAACTTCTCTTTGTTGATACTGAAGGTTTTGTGGATTTCGGAGTCCTGTTTTCCCACTTTCTTTATTGTTCTGATGCGTCGCGTCGCGTCAAAGATTGATTTTTTCAACTTTGACGCGTCCTGACGCATTGCTCAAAAAACGCGATGCGTGCGCAATGCGTCGAGTGACGCTGACCTTATAAGGGCAGCGTCATGACGCGACGCATCGTGACGCGTCCAGTGTGAATTGAGCTTAACTCTAGCATTGGTTGGAGTAGCCAGAAATCTTAATTTTAGAAACAATCACAAGATTCTTTCTTATCATGTACACACAAACCAAAAAACCACATTTATATTCCAGCCTTTTCCCTTCTAACGGAGGTCGACACGATGATATACCAGATGACTGTACTTGTCATATAATAGCCATTTCATTTTTACAACAATCACCAGATTTGTTCTTACAATATATACACAATCACACAGATAACATTTATAATTCCAACGGTTTCCCTTCTAACGGGGTCAAACGAATGTTGTACCGGATGATTAACCTTACCATATAATAACCAGGTAATAACTGCTGCAAGAAAGTTGCTTCTTTGTGTTGGACGGTTTTGATGATGAAATTATCATCAGCCGATAAGAAAAACATTGAACCACTTGCACCGGGGTTGGATATTTCACGCAGTTCTTCATTTGATAAGGCCATCTGTAAATCAAAATGAGACTGCATGATTAAGAGGTCAATCATCATCATCATCATCATCATCATCATCATCATCATCACCATCACCATCACCATCACCATCACCATCACCATCACCATCACCATCACCATCACCATCATCATCACCATCACCATCACCACCATCATCAACATCATCATCATCATCATCACCACCATCATCAACATCATCACCACCATCATCACCATCATCTTAATCATCATCATCATCATCCATATCATCATCGTCATCATCTTCATCATCTTCATCATCGTCATCATCTTCATCATCTTCATCATCATCACCATCATCATCATCATCATCATCATCATCATCATCATCATCATCATCATCATCATCATCATCATCATCATCATCATCATCATCATCATCATCATCATCATCATCATCATCATCATCATCATCATCATCATCCGGCAGTCAACAATACTACGCCAAATTTTCTGATCCTTTGAGATAATACCAGGAAACGCAGTTTTCTACCTGTTGATGGTTCAATGCTTTGTTTCTATATGTCAGTAGTAGAGCACATGAATTATCCAATATGCAAAATACATATTCAAAGGAGGCTTCACGATTAAGAGGTCAATAGCATAGTGAAAAAATTATCTTGAGAAGAAGCAGGATTTGGAAAAACAATCTAGAGGTCGTGGGTTTAGTCCTATTCAGGTCATTCCAATCTTACAAATTATCTCAATTGTTTTCCAAATCCTGCTTCTTCTCGAGTATAAAGAAACTCATGGCCTGGCCACTACGACAAACTTAACAGAGACAAACCAAGCGGAACTCTTTAACAACAACTAGACAGAATCCTGCAGATACTTTCTTCTCTGTATTCGGTGAGTAGGGGTGCAATTTATGTGATTGACATGGCCTGGGTTTCTTGAGGCCCTGATGGCACAGTAGATTAGCACACTAGAGTACGAATCTAGAGGTCGTGGGTTCAAGTCCTACTCGGGTCATTCCATTCTTACAAATCATCCTTACTAATTATTTCTACATAAATGATCCAATATCACAAATTATTTTGATCGAACCTAAAAGTACTAAAAAAATGTTGAATCCTCTGAGAACTCTATCTATTTAGCGTGTAGAATTCAATTCAGTGACATTGACGAAAATAGTCTTCCAGAACTGCCTATCTGCCATAGCTGTTCTCATTTTGTTTAGGTCAAGCCCACGCTAAGCTTTCAGTTCATCATTACTTTGTAGGTCCTATTGTTCGATGTCCTTTGGGCCTCTAGAATATCAGTGAGCCCGCATCAGATCTCAGAGAACTCTATAATTGATAGTTGATAGGCAAATACGTTTACTATCTTCGTAAGGTATTAGTTTATGTACAAAGCACAAAGGGCCCACTGAATAGGTAGACTAAAGGGGCAGTGCACTGATAGTTGATAGGAAAATACACTTACTATCTTCGTAACGTATTTGTTTGTGCTAAGCCCAAAAGGCCCACTGAATAGGTAGACTAATTGAAGCAGTGCATTGATAGTTGATAAGCAGTTACGCTTACTATCTACGTAAGGTATTGGTTTATGTGGAAAGCACAAAGGGCCCACTGAATAGGTAGACTAATCTAACAGAGCAACCCTGGTCCATCCTCTCGATGTGACCACACCTCGTGATTCCTTTTGCCTTTTAGCCTGGACTTACAGAGAGCTGCTATATTCTATCCTCACACTTTCTGTGACAGGTCTGAAGGTGGTTTTGAACCAAAGTGATCCAACCACTAAGCTTTCCTTGCCACAAACCTATCTCAGCATTTAAATTAAAAGAATAAATTACTTACCAGAAAATCGGATGGTAACATGCCAAATAGATCTCGAAAATACCTAGAAGTAAGAAAACATTTCAAATATAACTCTGCAAGTAAGTAAGTAAGTAAGCAAGCATATTTTTGCCACAACAAAAACCTGTGATAAAAACAAATGACAAAAGAGATAAATTAAAGTAATACTGATAGAAATGTAAAACACTTTAAAATTGTTTAGGTTAATTAGATTAAAAATATTTTAATTAGAAAATAATAAAAAATCCCTTACTATGGGGAAGTGATAGCATTTAAAGTTCAATGCGAGATTATTTCTATAGTTCCCTTAGGAGGTGTTTAAAGGAACAAAAATAACTTTGAAAAGCAAAAACACAATGTTTGGTGTTCAAGCTAGCCACCGACCTAAACCAATAAGTTAGCACAGTAACTTTTAGGTGTTCACAACTCCAGGCTTCTCCACATTGAGGCATTAATTCGTGTTTTGGATTTAATCCTTCATCAGAGCCATGTTATATTAACACTTATTCATAAGGCATTAACACGTTTATCCCTTCAGGGGTGTTTAAAGGAACAAAAATAACTTTAAAAAAGCAAAAACACAATATTTGGTTGATAGAATAAAGAATAAGAGGAAAAATGACACATTTAAGGCCCTGATAGTACTTATATATGTCCTCTTCCTCTTTCTTGATAGTTTGAAAAAAGGCTTTAATTTGATGTTTGAATCACTGATGTTAACATAAAGACTGGATCGAGCATCTGTCGTTCTGAAATGAAGTCGATTGGCAGCCATATTTGGAAGCCCAATTCAATACAATGAGATTACACTAGGGAGTGCCTTTTTCTTTGATAATTTTGAGAATGTTATGAATGATCAGCGCAAGACTGAAAAAAATGGTGCAGCTTTTGTTTTGCAAAGAATCAAGTCAACATAATTTCTTTGGCAGCCATATTGGGAGGCCAAGTGGAAGCCGAAACCATTGGCTCCCGACCTTTGGCTCCAGAAAGAAAAGAATGATCGATCCAGTCTTAATTTTGAGGTCAGTGGATTGAATGTGTGAACACCATATTGAAAACATCTCTCTGAGCTACCCAGCAAGTGAAATTGAATAAGGCTAGTTAGTCATTTCAATAAATTGATGATAAAAGAACTCACCGAAAAACACAATGTTTGGTTGTTAAAATGAATAATAAGAGGGAAAAGAAACATTTAAGGTCCTGATAGTACCTATATATGTCCCCTTCCTCTTTCTTGATAGTTTGAAAAAAGGTTAAATTTGATTTTTGAATGTGTGAACACCATTAAGACTGGATCGAGCATCTGTCGTTCTGAAATGAAGTTGATTGGCAGCCATATTTGGAGGCCCAATTCAATGCAATGAGATTACACTAGGGAGTACCTTTTCCTTTGATAATTTTTAGAATGTTATGAATAATCATTGCGAGATTAAAAAATCGTGGAGCTTTTGTTTTACAAAGAATCAAGCCAACATAATTTCTTTGGCAGCCATATTGGGAAGCCAAGTGGAAGCCTAAGCCATTGGCTTCCGACCTTTGGCTCGAGAAAGAAAATAATGATCGATCCAGTCTTTTTTTGAGATCAGTGGTTTGAATGTGTGAACACCATACTGTAAACATCTCTCTGAGTTACCCAGCAAGTGAAATCGATTAAGGCTAGTTAGTCATTTCAATAAATTGATGATAAAAGAACTCACCGAAAGGCGCTGGGAGCGTAAGATTTGAATTTGAAATCGACATAACGATGAGAAGGAGTTTCCCTTGAACCAGACCTGAAATTAAAATCATCAAAAATTAAAAACTTGAAAGAGGAGGTTGGAACAAAAGACTAAATCTCCCTTCTGCCTCTCCCTTCTGCCTCCTTTTACATTCCCTTTCCCTCGTAAAGTTTCGACAATTCTCCTTTCTCCCTTCGTAGTAACTTGAAAAAAAACAGACTGGAAAACTGCAAAAAATAACATAGTAATTTCCTAGAAGCTATGGCAATATAGGCAGATATCAATAAATCTATAAAAGTTTATTTATTTGATATGTATGATAAAAAAAGACCGTACGCAGAAAGTTTTCAGCGAGATAAGCAAAAGCACTTTTGAAAAAAATCTACGAAATTCTCTATAGAAAAATATATGGTCTAATTGTATAGGTAGGTTGGCATAATGTGTCTCACGAGGGCGTAAGAATGAAACTCAGAGTAACAGAAAGAACACAATTTTGGTACATAAAGAACACAAGTAAATATTTTAAATTTATCATATTCAGTACCATGTTATAATCATAATTAACATACCATATCAGTACCATATCATTATAATATCTTCTATGGTACTAAAAATAATGAATTTGAAATTTTTATCTTAGTATGTTCACTCTGCCTTTGAAAATACATAGTTTTGAAATTTATTGGGTTGTCCTCTTTGCACCCCCTACTGTGTATGGTCATGAATAGAATATAAGAGCGTAAATACCAGCACAGATTTCGTATTTACAATTACAGGGGAGGGCTTTTTCGGAGGTGGGGGCTAATTTGAGGACTTTTGTACATATTTAAAAATAATATTTGGTGAATATATACTTACGCAGGAAACCAGACTTTTTCAACAAAGTTAAAATCCTGCATTAGAATATCTCTCTCTTGCTTAGCTGATAATCTTCCAACCTGACAGAAAATAAAACAATCAAATTTAATAAGTCCTATGTACTGATTATATCCCTCCAAAGTACTGAATGGTATCCCTCCACAGTAGTGAGTGTTTCCCCTAAAGTACTGAACACCCTCCACATGATGGTGTCCCCGTGCTGAACATCCTCCACTGTACCGATGACCCCATAGTACTGAAAGTCCTCCATCGTACTGATGGTATCCGTCTACGGCACTGAATATCCTTCAATGTGCTTATGGTATCCCCAACAGTGCTGATATCCCTGAAAGTATTGATGTTCCCGAAGTACTGAATATCCTCTACAGTACTGGACAGAAATTCCACAGGGTGCTAGAGCAGACTCATGTTTCAGAGTTACTAAAGTTTCTTTCTCTTGCTTAGCTGATAATCTTCCAACCTTACAGGAAACAAAAATATCAAATTTCATAACTCCAATGCAGCGATTATATCTCTCCACAGCACTGAAAATCCTCTAATGTACTGATTGTATCCTCCCACCCACAGTACTGAATAATATCCCCACAAAACTGATTATATTCCTGCCTAGTACCGAATGGTATCCCTCCACAGCACTGAAAATCCTCTAATGCACTGATTTTATCCCCAACCCACAGTACTGAATGGTATCCCCACAAAACTGATTATATCGCTGCCAAGTACCGAATGGTATCCCTCCACAGCTCCTAACACCCTCCAACTGATGGTATCCCCCATAGTCCTGATGATATCCCCTATAGAACCTAAAGAATATCCTCCCATGTATTGTTGGTATCCCTCCACAGTACTAAACATCCTTCAAACACAAAATGGTATCTCTCCACAGTACTAAACATCCTTCAAAGCACAAAATGGTATCTCTCCACAGTACTAAACATCCTTCAAAGCACAAAATGGTATCTCTCCACAGTACTGAATAGCATCCCCCACCCTACTGTACTAAGCACCCTCAAATATAATCATGGTGTCTGGCTATAATACTGAATGTATATCTCTCCACAGTACTAAACATCCTTCAAAGTACAAAATGGTATCTCTCCACAGTACTGAATGGCATCACCCACCCCACTGTACTGAGCACACTCAAATATAATCATGGTGTTTGGCTATAATACTGATTATATATCTCTGCACAGTACACCAGCTAAAAGAGACTCATGCTCTAGGGGTTTCTAAAGATGGCTGACTATAGTTCAAGAGTTTGTTCAAGAAAATGTGTAAAAACATCTTCTAACGTACCGAATATTATCCCCGCATAACTGAACACCTCAAATGTCCTGATGGTATCCCTCGACAATACTGAACATCCTTTATAGTTATGAATTGTATTCCCTACAGTACTGAACATCCCCCACAGTACTAAACATCATATATAGTACTGATGGTATTCCCTTCCCCTAAGTACTGATTGGTATCACTTCACAGTACTAAACACCCTCCAATGTACTAATAGTATCCCTCAACAGTACTGCGAATTCTTTACAGTAATGAATTTTATTCCCCACAGTACTGCTGTCCAAGAACAGTACTGAACATCCTCCACAGTATTGAACACCCTCTTATGTACTTATGGTATCTCGCCACATTACAAAATGGTATTTTACTCTACTTTACTCATGGCATTCCTCACAGTACTGAACAGACGTCCCCGGCGTGCTAAAGGAGACTCATGCTAAAGGAGTTTTTAAAGATGGCTAACTATAGTTTAAAGGATTTGCTCAACAAAATGTGTAAAAAGATGTAATTCTTTACAGCTGCATTATCAAAATGTTTTGAAACCATTCAAGTAAACGTTCTACAAAAACTTCAGAAGAAATTCAATATTAGTTTATCATTATAATTTCAATTCAAAATTCCCAGCATGATATCATATTGCAAACACTCATTGATCAAATAAAAACATTGATCAATTTCTTTCCATTACTTAAACATGCTGTTTTTCTTAATCAGAAGTACAGTTAATTGGTATAGACAGAAGGACATGTCTGTTTCTGAATGTGTTGATTCTATCTCAGCTAATTGCTATAACATTATTTCTATTTTCATTGTTTTCTTAGCTCCACTAAAATAAAGTCTGATTAATATGAGAATTTAATTGTAATCCCAATAACATTTTTCATACTGTATATTAGATTAAAGATTCTTTTCGACTTAAATACTTTTAATGAAAGCAATTATACTGGCTTGTAATGAAATATTAATTTCAATTTAACAGTCCATGAAATAATGATGTTAAAAGCTCTTATCTGTTCATTAACAGGCTGGGAAATTCAGTGGGAATAGCAAGACACTTGGAAGGGCCAGGGCGTGCGCTTACCTTCCCCCAATTATGAATAGAAACTGTATCATTAAAATGTCACATTGTTTATTCTAAAGAATTGTTTCACCCCTCCCCCCCCCCCCCTGTTAACTGACAAAGTTCCTGCCACTGAGCCCGTTGTATGAAAACCAAAATTAAGAAAAAAGGCGTGTTTTTATATGGAAAATTAGATTCTAACACAGATAATAAGTTAGTACAGTGACATTGATGTGTTCACAACTCCAGGCTTATCCACGGTGGGGCATTAATTCGTGTTTCGGATTAAATCCTTCTTCAGAGCCATGTAATATTAACATTAATTCATAAGGCATGGTCTAACACGGGCAATTAAATTGTACCAGAGCAGGCTACTGCAATTGACATATGCCACCACCGTCGTGTCTTGAACCTGGGTTGTTGCGGGCAAAGGCGAGCCTACTAACCACTGTCCTAAGCTAGGACAATAAGTTAGCAGTAACCTTGATGTGTTCACAACTCCAGGCTTATCCACAGTGAGGCATTCATTTGTGTTTTGGATTAAATCCTTCTTCAGAGCCATGTTTTATTAACATTAATTCATGAGGCATGGTCGAAACACAAATTTATGCAGCCGAAGCTGTTTCTGACATAATATTTTACATGATAGTCACAACTTATCACGACAAGCCTTTGATATTAAGTAATACAGATTTTTGTGAAAAACCATTGCTCTTTGCCTGATGATGGGAAACGGATCTTCAGGGAAAAATTGCCCTACTTAAAATCAAAGTCTTGTCATGATAAGTTGTGACTATCATATCAAATATTGTATCAGAACTACTTACCGAATAACCGATACCCAGCTGAATAGCATCAACAATTGCAGAACTTGATGTCTGAAATGAAACGACAACACAAATCAAAGCAAAGATGCCAATACACACAGACATACAAAGAGGTATTATATTATGGCTGTTCTCTCTGCTAACAGGGGTTGACCAGTCCATAGATATATCTCCAGAAAATCCATGATTTTGGTTGGAGAGAAATTTCATGGCCGGATGCCCTTCCTGATACTAAAGTAAAGATCCCAAAGAGAGATATTAATTATTCAAAAATCTATCTGGCTTCTGAGGATTCATAAAGTAATAAAATATGAGATGATATCTAGCTTGATACTGAAAAGCTTCAGCACATATCTAATATTTGGGTTTTGAAAAGCAGCATTTAATAGGAGCTTATTTATTTTTATGAACGCCCCAGAGCTAATCAATAAGGTACAAAAAGGAGAAATTATTCAAGAGGGGGCTCAAAAAGGGGCACTAATTTGAGAAGGCACTTATCTATTTTCTTTGGATATCAGACCTAATCAAGTAAATAAAAAAAGGATAAATTATTCAAAGGGAAAAAGGGGGATCTCATCTAAAGGGCGCACTTATTCATTTTCGACATCAGAGCTGACCTAGTAAAACCAAAAATGAAGAACAAATCTTAGTAGACCATCTTCTTTATCAAGGATCAAAATCAATCGAGATAATTTGTGAGAATGAAAAAGTCGTCGCCCTTCAGCAGGTCCAGTGTAGTGTTAAAGAGCCAGGATAGGTTCATCTCTGCATTTGGTGAGTGGTGGTGCAATTTGTGTGAATGAAATGGTCTGAATATCTCGTAGCCCTGGTGGTGCAGTGGTAGCGTTCTAGAGTACAAATCTAGAGGTCGTGGGTTCGAGTCCTACTCGGGTCATTTTCATACTCAAAAATTATCACGATTGATCAAAATCAAAACAACTTCATGTTAGAGAAAACGAATCAAACAGATCATATAACTATAATTTCTTTGACCCACTGAAAATGAGATTCGGTCTAAGAATTTCAACATGCGGCCCTACCAGGCCCCTTTGGTTGTTTGATTATGAATAGGGCTTGGTAAGGCCGAATCTTGAAAATCTTCTATTAAATCTAATTTGCGGTGCCTCAAAGTGATTATATTTGCGTGATCTTTTTGAATAATTTTCCCTAAAATGAAGTTGACCATTTCCTTTATTGGCTCATCAAGAGTTATAAGCAAAAGATAAACAAAGCCCAATTTCTTTAAAATACTTGATAAAGTTGGAAACTTACTCGTTTGTATGTAGTTTGCCCATCTTCCTTCAGTCTCAAATGGCCTCGCTTTTGAAGAGTTCTTGCCTTCAGGGAGTCCTTTCTCTCCAGAGACTAAATACAAATGATTGAAATTTATTGAAAGAAATAATCTGCATATTCATTATTTGACACTCAAGACCTGTTTATATGGGCAAAATTACTTCACCTGCCGGACCCGGGGCTGGCAAGTGATATTTCACCCTCCTATAGAATACCATTGAAATCTCCATTTTTATCTTACATGGAAATTAAAACTTTACTCCACACTACCGATAAAGTGAAACTTTGCCTCTCAGGAGGTGAAGTTTTACCCAGGTGAAGTGAAGTTTTCCCATTAAAAGGTGATGTAAATTTGACTATGACAATCGAAAATTAATGATGCTTTTAAGATTAATTAAGTCTAGGGATTTCCCTGGCTGAAAATTCCATATAAACAGTGCTTGAAATTTACTTTAATTGTCAGCCCCAGGTCTAGCAGGTGAAGGTATTTTCACTTTTATAAACAGACCCTTAGTGATATTTTCAAACAGTCACAAATAACACAAAATGTAATTGCGACTTGGAGGGCCATAAACACAATGACCTTAAGATTATAGGAACTAAATTGAGGGGCAAATCAGTCCCTTAAAATCTCGTACCCATTTTCTAAAACTCCTATTTCTGCAAAAATTTAGGAAGTGAGGGGTGGGCATTTCCCCCAAATAATCCTGAAATTCCATTGTTTGCAGCGTGGTCCCTAGTCTTCCTATTGTTCTTGAACAATGGCTGCCTCCCGATAATTTTCACAAACTACGGTGCTGATTGTTGTAATGAAAATTTTTTAAAATAAATGAGAGTCCATTTGTTCTTGAGAGACTCGTATGCTTTGAAAGGGAGTGAAATGTCTATAGGACAAAAAAACTAAAAATAACAGAAATAAAACTCATGAATTATAAAAGACAGATTGAAAACAATTTTGTTTTACGTTCCAGAATTTTAAACAGAATTAATGGTGGTTTTGTTACAATATGAATTATTCAATGTTAGTAGCATATCAAATGCAATGATAATACAAAGGATATTTCAGAATGACATAAAGTTACAACAAGGTTGGCATTTCTACTGACAGATTCATCTAGCGAAAACAGCAGCATTAATAGTTGATGAGCAGTGACTGTAATCACACTATAAAGCCTGTTTTCACTGCTTTAGTTGTTATTTAAAGGGATAATCATGTGTTCTGTGTGGATTAAGATGGTTGTGTGGTTGTAAATTTGCACTAGCATGGTCAGAATTCACTAGTATGGTAGTCATTCTGCATTCTTAAGTTTCCAGTCTTAGTTTCCGGTCTCTAGTTTCCTGTTTTAAGTTTCTAGTAATGATAATAATAAAAATTTTAAATAATATCACAAGAAGCTTCAGGTTAGGAAAAAGACGATGTCAATATTTTCCTATACTGACATTGTCTTTTTCCTAACATGAAGCTTCTGGTGATATTATTCATAATAAAATTGGTTGCCCGAATCGATATTTTTAATAATAATTATTATAATAATTTATCATATTTATACAGGATAACCCTTTCGGTAAAGACTTAACTGCTATTACTAAGGTTCCTGTTAAATTTAAGTATTCAAAGTCAAATATAAAAGTTACAAATCTCAAAAGAGTCTAAAGTTTCAAGTCTCCGCTGTCCAGTGTCCAGTCTTAAATTTCTTAGTCTCCAAATTCCATGCCCATTTTGCCAGTTTCCAGTCCCAAGTCTTAAGTTAACAAGTTTCTAGTTTCCAATCTCCAGTTTCTAGGTGGTGTATCATTCATGTCTATTTCTATTCTATATATTGGTACATAAATATTGGTGGAAAAAGTTGAAAACATAGGGAAAAATAATTGAAGCTTTGAGTCTGACACTCATCCAGAGCAGTACCTCAAATCAGTCAAGTCATTGATCTGTACAGAGCTTGACGATGGCAAGAAAATACAGAAAAATAACTACTAGCTTCGAGTATGAACTCATAAGAGTAGTACGCCAGAAAAAGAGCAAAAGCAAGTATAATGAAATGTTATAGCCAAAGTTGTATGTCAGATCAGAACAGTCTGTGATCAGTTAAGAACTTGAGGATGGCGAGAAAAATCTGAGACATAAGAAATTATAATAACTACTGAATCTTTGCGTCTGTCACTTGTCAGAGTAGTACGTCCAAACAGTCTTTGATCAGTACAGAACTTTAGGATAATGAGGAAAATCAGAAACATAGTGAAGCATAATAACTAATAGAGCTTTGCATCTGACACTCATCAGAGTAGTACATCAGAACAGTCTTTAATCGGTACAGAAATTGAGAGTGGCAAAGAAAATCGTAAAATTGGGAAATATAATGACAACTTAAGCTTTTCGTTTCACACTTATCAGAGTAGTATGTCAGCAGGAGAGAGAAATCATAAAAACAAAATATTATAGTCAGAGAGGTGAATTGTTCCAGTGGGAGCGCCAGCTCTAAAAAGATCAAAAAAGTTGAGGGAGGATTTGGACCTAAGTTTTCTGTCTAAAGATATACCCTACTGATTATTTTCCATTTTGCTTTGAAAATTTAGCCAACTTTTTAAAATGTCCCTCCTATGACATAACCACTGGAGTTTTCCCACCATACTGAAGCTCTACACCAATAAAAGACTGATTTATACAAAAGTAAAAACTCACAATGATTGTTTCGTTATTTCTGTCATGATCCTGGCTTTCCTCAAGATCTGCAAAGAAATCACAATGCATTGAACAAGAAGATTAATGAAAGCAGCAAATTATCAAAGCAGGGGTGAAGGGGGATAGTCAAGATCATTCAGAGCCTTGGGACACTATGCGCCTTTCAGGTACTGCATCTGGGTTGCCATAACTAGTGGTCAAATAAAGGTATCTGGCCCCAAGCCTGAAAGTCTCTAAAGTTGCCACTGCTAGTAGCACAAGGTTTCCTCTGACAAGAGCGCTATTAACTCAAACAGAGGGGCTATCGTCCATAAATATTTGCTCCAAAACCAGGACAATCTAGGATTATCTACGGGGCTAACCATCTCCGAAAGAATGGTTGTAGCCAGCCATGGCCTCTTTTGCCGCTACCAATTGATCTATAAGTCATGATATGCGTAGGTAAACCACACCAGGGTCGAGCTTACCTACACTTAAGGTGGTTGAACAAGGGTTACGTTGTAAAAATGTAAAAATTGGTTAAACTAGATTAGTAGTTCAAACCCTGCATGCAGTGGCGGCACCAGCTCTGAACAATTTAAAAGAAGTGGGGGGAAATTGACATCATCTTTCTATCTAAGGGTATACCCAACTAGTTCTATACCAATTTTCTTTGACAATTTGCCGACTTTCCAGATATGGGGGGCAAAAAATCCCCCAGTCCCCTGTGGCGCTGCCACTGCCTGCATGCCAGGTTTGGGTATTCATGGTATTATGAATTGAATTCAAAAATTTACCGATTAAAAATAGACAAATAGAATTATAGAATATTCTGGCCGTCTTCCTTCTAGCCCTCCTTCTAGTCTCACCCTTCTAGCAGTGGTAGACTGGTCCAAGATTTGCTTCAACAAGTCAATGATTTTGGTCCATAATTCAGGTTTTTTTATGGATGAATGCCATTCCTGACGCCAACCCTTAAAGTTTCCTTTTACAACACATGGGGGTACGGTGGATGAATTCTGACCCCCAATCACAAGGGAAGATTTTAAGTAGCACTCTAATTTTCATTTCTGTGAGCTTTCTGTAGCTTTCAACAGAAATATTTAAATTTGTTTGAACGGTGATGGAAATAAGCTTTCTCAAATCAAAAATATTTTGGTTCAATGACCTACTATAGAAAACTGAACATGATTGTGATAGATAAGCGGGATGAACTGCGACGATTATAGCTAAGTGTTAGAAAATAAAAGATAAGAACGACTAATTAGTCAGAATAATGTTTTTCTGAGTTGCTTATCTTTACAAAATCAAAGAACTGAAAAATTGTTAAAAAAGCTTAAGTCTGTAGGGTATGGCAGTTTTCGACAAGATCTCAGGAGTGCACAAGCTATTTTCTATTATCCTATCAGATTGTTCTATTATTAAACTCGAGTGGTAAGCTCTCTGTAATTTCAGGCAAATAGGCAAATGGAATCGTATGATTTGGTCATTTTGAGAGAAAGGACCAGGGCCTCACTGCTTGATTAGTCTACCTATTCAGTGGACCTTTGTTCTTTGCAAATAAACCAATAACTTACAAAGATAGTAAACATATTTACCTATCAACTATCATTACACTGCTCAAATTAGTGTACCTATTTAGTGGGCACTTTGTGCTTTGCACATAAAACAATACCGTACAAAGATAGTAAGTGTATTTGCCTATCAACTATAAATGCACTTCTTCAATTAGTCTACCTATTAAGTGGGCCATTTGTGCTTTGCAAACAAACCAATACCTTACGAGTTAATAGACCTATCAACTAACAATACACTGCTTTGATTAGTATACCTATTCCGTGGGTCCTTTGTGCCTTGCACATAAAGATAGTAAAATGTATTTGCCTATAAACAACCATCAACAAAGCTTAAAGTGTACCAAAATAACACATTGCGTCTACTTGTTGTCAACCCAACCCATGAATTTCAGCTAGAAAGCATCCTCTACCCTTTTCAGGAAAAAAAATGAACCAGAGTTGCTAATTGCTCTGGTCATTTGGTTTACGAGCTCTACTGGTTGCTTTACCAGTGTGCTGACAAGAGCAATCGCTCTGGTTAGAAGAAAGGGCCTGTATGCTTAAACTGTCACATGCCCCCTCATGACCTGGATGCAAAGAACCTTTATTATTGCCCTTTGGAGTTTAAACATTTGGAATTCAGATAAACAAGGTTTGAGTATGGTTTAGGTAAGGATAACATTGTGGTTTATGCTTAAATCAATAACACTTTCTAATTCAAAGTACTGTCTAAATCCCCTAATCATGTGAAAAATTTTGTAAGACCTTCCCATGGTATCATATAAAATATTGCCTATAATTCCACTTCAATTTTTGAAAAAAAAACCTAGGCAGTGTTAGGCTTCTGGGTTAATTCTAATTCATGAGGGCAAATCTAGAACAGGAGTCAAAATCTCAAAATTTGGAAATTTCTTCTTCCCCACATGAAAAAAATACAGTTTCTCCTTTCCTTGACAAAATACTCATTGTTCTCCCATTTTCTAAATTCCGTCTTTCCCTTGCTTTAGCCCATTCTCCTTTCTCCCTTCATAGTAGGACCTCCCTGATAAAGGTATTGGCTTATGTACTAGGTACAAGGGGTTTATTGAAAAGCAAGACTTATCAAAGCAGTTTGACTCTGGTCCTTTCTCTCGATGTGACCACACCTCCTGAATCCTTTTGTCCTTTTGCCTCTAGTTACACAAAGCTGGCAAATTCTCCTCTCAAACTTAATGTAACAAGTCTGGAGGTAGTATCAAACGGTCGAGTGATCTAACAACGTAAAGTGAATTCTGTCCTCACACATTGTATGTTACAGGTCTGTGGATGAGCTCAAACTCATGACCGTATGTACTAACATCCTCTACAGTACTGATTGGTATCCCCCAAGAACTGGAAACCCTCCAATGGGGGTAACGGTATCCCCAAAAGTCCTGATGCAAACTCTTTCCAAAATACAGGGCACCTTTCACTGTACTAGTTGTATCCCCCCCTGATAATTTTGAAATGTCTTTTGTTGGACTACTGATTCTAAGCTCATGCTCAACTTGGACATCTCACAAATAGCCTAATCCATAGAAATGTCATGAAACCATTCCAGCCTGATTTACATATTTGATCATTAACTTACAAAAACAGAAACTAAAAGCTGACCTGAATAAACCTTGGCTGAATTCCAAAATGTATTTGCAAAATTGTGGAAATTGAGAAGATTGCAAATGAAGACAGTTAATATCTGCCCTTATAAAATTAATTAAAGAAATCAGGAATTAGCTTCTCGAAATATTCAGATACCTTTCCAACTTTAGTCAATATCTGATATTATAAAATGAAGTAAAGATATCCTTTCATAGCTGGCAAGATTTCGTTCAAAACAATATCACTTTAAATCCTGTTAAGGCACAAAAATCAGCGAAACCAAAAGCCACAAAAGAAATAATGGAAATAATAAAACTCAAAGAAATTAAACTGAGGGACAATTGACTAAATTTTTGCTGAAATGCATAAAATTGATCCATCCTCAGGTTTTGTAAAATGCTCCATTTCTTTCATGAACAAATATTATTTGCTATATAAAGTAAAAAAGTAGAAAATTGTCTCAAATTATCCTCGGTAAAAATTACCCTACTGATCATAGACTGCTGTAAGTAAACCAACAAAATATAACCTAAGCTAACAAAGAGTTGCAAAAACACTAATCTGAATAACTAGTATTAACTTGTTTGAGAAACTTGATTCAAACGCAATGATTTTTGCAAATACAAAAAAAACAAAACAGAAAAGTTCATTGAGAACTTCCCATATTTTAAACACATAATTGAAAAACATGTGCCATCCAAACTGTCATCATCACGTTTTCACCAGCCCTGGATAAACAAAAAGATAAAACGTCTCTCTAAAAGGAAACAAAGACTTTATAACAGGGCAAAAAGATCTGGGAAGGAGAGAGACTGGTCATGCTATAATAATCTCAAAAAGCAACAGAAATTAGAGTGCAGGAAAGCCCATAATAACTATGTTTCAAATATTGTTTGCCCTGAAATAAATGCAAAGCCTAAAAAATTTTGGTCGTACATCAAAAGCAAAAGATGCGACGCGGTAGGTGTGTCATCCTTAAGAGCTGACGATGGGATAACATATACAGACAGTAAATCTAAGGCAAACATCCTGAATAAACAGTTTGAGTCAGTTTTTTCGATTGATAACCAACACAATAGAGCAGAATTTCCTCAGTTAGGAATTAATATCATCAATGAAATATCATGCATCAAAGTAGACCAAGAAGGTGTACTCAAGTTATTGAAAAACCTTGACCCAAATAAAGCACCAGGCCCTGATGAGATTCCTGCCTATTTGCTGAAAGAATGTGCAGGTTCTATAGCTCCAGTACTAACTAGTTTATATCAAGCTTCTTTAGACCAAGGATCAGTTCCAAGTGACTGGACAAAAGCGAATGTCACACCTTTATTTAAAAAAGGAGACAGGTCAGACCCTGGAAATTACCGTCCAATTTCTCTAACTTGTGTGGCTTGCAAAGTTCTGGAACACATTGTTTGTTCGAAAGTGATGGATCATCTAGAAAACTACAAATTATTATCAGACGCACAGCATGGTTTTAGAAGACACAGATCTTGTGAATCCCAACTAATTTTATGCGTAAATGACATAGCAAAATCATTAGACTCTGGATATCAAACTGACGTTATCTTGCTGGATTTTCAAAAAGCATTTGACAAGGTATCTCATCTGAAGCTCTTATACAAGCTGAGCCAGTATGGCATCAGAGGCCAGTTAAACAAATGGGTGTCCAGCTTTTTATCAAATAGAGCACAGTCAGTGGTACTTGACGGTGCTAGATCAGAAGATATTTCTGTGACATCTGGAGTACCACAAGGTTCTGTACTGGGACCACTGCTCTTTGCTGTATTCATAAACGATCTACCATCAGTTGTATCTTCCCATGTGCGATTGTTTGCAGATGACTGCATAATATACAGAACAATAAAGAAGGATGGAGATGCCCTTGCTCTCCAAGAAGACCTTAATCAGTTGCAATCGTGGGCACAACAATGGTCCATGTCATTCCATCCTGAAAAGTGTGAGCTGCTGAGGATTACTAACAAAAGACAGCCAACTAAAACTTCATACGTAATGAGCGAGCACACCCTCAAGGAAGTTGAAGATAAAAAGTACCTCGGTATAACTATCAATGATAAATTGAAATGGAACAAACAAGTTCAAGCCGTATGTACAAAGGCCAACAACACCTTGAGCCTTTTGCGAAGAAATATGAGGACCTGCCCACGTGCTGTAAAACAGCGTTGCTATACATCACTTGTAAGACCAATTTTAGAATATTCCTCCACAGTATGGGACCCTCATAGCAAACAAAACGTTGATAAAATAGAGATGGTACAAAGAAGGGCCGCCCGATTCGTTTTCGGAAATTACAGCTACCACGCAAGTCCCACAGCAATGATTAAAGAATTAGGTTGGCAGTCGCTTGCGGAACGAAGAGCAAAAGCTAAAGCAGTGATGATGTATAAGGTTCAAAACGACATGATTTCAATACCGCAAACTTTATTTCAGCAATATTCTCGTCATTCTCGTAGAAGTCAAGCAGTGTTTATCCTGCCTTACTGCAGAACAGACGGGTACAAATTTTCATTTGTCCCAACATGTATTAAAATCTGGAATGGACTTCCTCCTCAAGTCAGGGATAGTCGGTCATTAAATAGCTTCAAAACTAGTATAGATGACATTAATGTTTCTTGTTTTTATTGAAGAGCACAGACTCTGTTTTATTATTATTATTATTATCATTTTATTTAGAACTGAAAACGGAACACAAAATTTGATATAACTTGTTTAATTTTGTTTCCTTTTACGAAACTAATACTGCTCGCGCTCAACACGAACCATATACTCCAAAGCTCAATATTTACTTTCATTGCACCAACTAGTTGCATTTCGTTTGTAATGTCTCTAGCAGTATGTAGTTTCCTAAAAGGTAACAATATATATTTTATCATTAATCACTAACAAATTGTGCGTAATACCCAATTTTTGGGTTTTGTACATTATCAGATAGATAGATAGATAGATAGATAGACATAACGGCCTAAAGTCCAAAGCAACTTTCAACTTTCGCGCACCGTAAACAATAAAAGCTCAAACCTTTATCAGTACTGCTGACACCAGGGGTTGGGTCGACCACTTTTGCAGCCATTAACCAATTATTTCTGCTTCTTTATCAGGAATTACTTTCTCAAAATATTCAAATACTTTTCACACTTCACATTTAGGCGGAGGCTTTTTCAACTTTTGCTTTTTCGTTCGGGTGGAAAGTTTGCTTCACGTGCAATCGAGGTTTTCTTCATAACGAGGGCGTGACGTAACAAGTATCATACGACACTATATTGCTCCTTCGCAGCTAGTAAATATTTAGGCCTCCCCAGGAAAACTGTTCTTTTATCAGTTTGAACCTTTGAACCTTTTCCGTCATCTCAAAAGAATTTGCTATTGTTCGTTATCAGATATTGCCACTATTGATTTAA
The DNA here is from genome assembly GCA_963924455.1 of Pelagia noctiluca. Taxonomy (NCBI): domain Eukaryota; kingdom Metazoa; phylum Cnidaria; class Scyphozoa; order Semaeostomeae; family Pelagiidae; genus Pelagia; species Pelagia noctiluca. The sequence goes on along the minus strand of OZ004330.1, from coordinate 2,087,253 downwards.
TAAAAGAGATTCCTTGTCCATTAAAGAAAACAAAAAGCCTTTAGGCAGCAAAATTAAGTTTATTTTTCAAGAAATAAAAACAAAGCAATTCTCAAAATTTGTTCCTTTAAACCAATTAAATCTCAATTAAAAAGAAACGCCCTTTACCGTCAGGTAATTTGATAAACGGAGTGGATTTGTTTCCATGGCTTCAATGGAGTCCAAGAGGCCTCTAGTTCCTCAGATAAACGGATTTTTGAACTTCTAAAGAGAATGTTCTGATGTGCACTTTTTTGAGAAGAAGCAGGATTTGGAAAATCAATCCCAAAACCTGTAGATGACTTGTAGCAAGATAACTAAAACCACTCAGCTAAACGTTTTCAATATAAGCAACTTGTCAAAAAAATCAAAGTTGGTGTGAATGAAAATAAGCTAGTAGGACTTGGACCCTTACTTGAAAAAAGGATTTCTTACTTTGTGGTGTGCCTCAAAGTCGCATCAAAGCTCTACTACTGAAAAATCAAGAATCTAGCAACCTGAGCCATGTCAATCACCTTGCCCTGTCCCTGGTCTTTGTCCTTTTTTAACAAGAGCTGGCCTAGCAATGTCCTGTCGTATACACTCTTTGGCATTTTGATTAAATTGTTTTTTTTGATACAACCCATCATAATCATCGTCATGCTAATAATTTTCAAACGATGATGATGATGATGATGATGACGATGATGATGATGATGATGATGATGATGATGATGATGATGATGATGATATACCATGGTGTCCCTGCGAAGAACTAATAGTATCTCCCCCCCACAGAACTGATAGTATCCACTACAGTACAGGAAATCCTCCACAGTACTGATGGTATCCCTGCACCGTTATCACACGAGAGAACGTCAATGCATTAATGTGGGGGAATATTGTCACTTTCACCACAATAATGCATATACGTTCTTTTGTGATAACGGTAACAATTACGGCGATTATGGCGAGCGTTCAAATTAGCCATTTTGAGTCCTTGACGTCAGAACAGAAATTTGTTTATATCATGTCGCGTGAAGACTTCTCAATTATCAGACATTAGAGGCAATTTTATTAGAGACGCTTTTGAACTACGGTCATCAGCCATGAGTCTCAGAGATGATCACATTTAGCTGATTTCTCATAACTTAACTGAAGTCGAAATTGAAATTGAATTGTTCAGTAAACGAGTTAAAAAATGGCTCAATCACTACACGCATAATGTTCGACATGATAGTCACCACTTATCATGACAAGCCTTTGATATTAATTAGCGGGGCAACGTTTCGGGAGAGATCCGTCTCCCATCATCGGGCAATGAGAAATGTGGTTTCATCCCTATTTAAGCCAGGCCCGTAGGAAGCGGGGGGGGGGGGGCAGGGGGGGCATTTGCCCCCCCCCCAATAATCCTTAAATTCAATTGTTCACAGCATGGTCCCTGGTCTTCCTTTTGTTCTCTAACAATGGTTGCCCCCCCCCAATAATTCTACCCAAGCCACAGCGCTGATTTAAGCAAAGGTCGGATCGAGAGGTAGAATGTTAGTTTCGATTTAGAATTATCAACAGATTCATAAGATGAAATCTCCCAGGGAAAATTTATTAAAAAGAATAATTTGAGGGATCTCAATTTGGACTTCAGACAGGCACGGACGCGAGCAGGCTGCTTTAAGACAACAGTCAATTCTTCGTGTATTTCATCTCGTAAAGATAAGCAAAGATTGGGCGTTTTATTTTCTGAGAAACTATTTAAAATATTTTACAAGATCATACAAGATTATCAAAAGATTTCTGAACAATTGTGGTTAAGAATGTTCATGGGAAAAACCAAATACAATAAAGGAAGATTTGTTTTGCTGTTTTTAAGATTTGGGGGGAAAACAACTCGCTTTGTGGATGTGAGAGTCAAAAGACATACTTTTTTATAAAATACAGTAAAAACCCGCATATAACACAAAGCTTTGATTTAAGAAATATAGTCCTTTAGTCCTTGGGGTTGTATCTTCTCGTCTCTTGACCCATCCACAGTCATTAGAATATTCAGTTTTTTCAAAAAGTTAAGTGAAGATTTATTTTCCAATGACGAATGAATGAAACCCTTTATTAAGAACCTAGGATATCAAGCTGAAATGGTTCTTATTTATTGGGTACAAAATATCTAATTTTAGGCTGTAGGTTCTTAATAAAGGAAGGTTATTATATGTTGGGTTTTACTGTAGGCAGTGATCTAACGCAGTTTATGGCGACATAGTTCCAAAGCTAAAGGCGCCTAAAAGAGTTTTTTCATTGTTTTTCCCAGTATGCTGAACCCCCATTTCCCCCGTTCAGCTCCCTTAGCTTTGTGGTTCCACACAAGGGCCCCATCGTACTTGATTACTTGATTCCAAATCGATTCTGCAGCACCTAATTCATTCTGCTGCACTTAATTGAGTCAGACATCGCTCTGCTCATGCACCCAATGTAGCTATTAGATTCGGTGCATGAGAAGAGCGACGTTTAACTTGATTCCTATGGGTCCTGACTGCCTCCGCTAACAACTAAAAATAGGGCATTTGTTTTGGAGCCTTCTTTAGATGTCTTTCAAGAAATGATCTCGACAACATGGATAGAGAACTTGCATTCTTTAAGGTGGGGTACCTATAATGCAACAGTTGTGTTAATTGGTTCGAATGCGGGGTCTCTCGACCATCTGGTGCTATCTATTTGCTTGTTTTGTAATTATTTGTCAGTCTCGTAGTTATTTCATATAATTCTTATATTGACCTTGAAATGATCAGCCTCGGTTTGTTCTTAAATTGTTCTTAATAGATAATAAATTGTCTATCATCCTGTATTGCAGGGGCGGATCCAGGACAATTTCTGACATCTGCTCAAATTGGTCCAAGTAACAGAATTAGCAATGTTTTCATCTTATAGCCTGCTTTCATCCTAGAAGAAAGAAACAATACTAGGCATAAAAATCTGACTACAGCTCGAGGCAGTAGTAACTGTAGTCTGGATCTGACCCTGGTATTGTCGCAGAACTTGGCCAAACAAAGCAATGCAGTGCTCTTTACGGACGAATTTACTGCGATTGTCATGTGCCTCCACCAGGTCTCGAGCCCGGGTTTTAGCGGACACAGGCGAGCGCACTAACCACTGTCCTAAACCAGGACAAGTTCAGTTAGCACAGTAACCTTGATGTGTTCACAACTCCAGGCTTTTCAAAGGCAATTTCAAACTAATTAGCAACGATTCGAAACAAACAACAAACGATTTTGAAATAATTCGAAATGCTTTGCAGCCAATAACAAGTGCATCAACTATGTTTACTTATAAAAAAACACGAATTACTGAAACTTTCTTAAAAAACCACTTTGATGACAATAAACTGTAAACATCAGACAGTTAAACAGCTGGAAGGCGTTTCACGGCTGAAAAAGTAATTAGAAATATACACATAAATCATCAGAAGGTTTTTCTGGTGTTAAAGGTCTTATTGACAGATTTTCTCTTTCGAGCGATTGCCGAGGAATTTGGAAAATTTGCTTCTTTGTCCAAACAAAAATGTATTGTTGCCCTTTGAGGATGATCCAGGGTTGCCAATTAGTCCAGTTTACGGCCAAATTGGGACTCAATTGGCTCTAAAAATTGCTTTGGCCCCCAGAAGATTTATCCAAACTACACTCTCTTTCTTTTATAAGAACCAGTAAAAATTGATTTGAAGCTGGCTGTTCTTAAATATTCCTCTATTTTCAAGCTGAAATGTTTTTAAATTGTTGTTACTTTTACAACTATTAGGAAGCCTTTTTTGCTATTAGTAGTGTTAATTGTTGCAAAGTTTGACTCTTTTGACCATCTGACATTATCTGTGTGCTGCCAATCTACTTGTTTTGTAATTATTTCTCAGTTTTATGGTTATTACATGAAATTTTCGTATTGGACCTAAAATGGTCAGCTTCGGTTTGTTCTTAATATGTTCTTAAGTTTTGGCCAAATTTGAGGCTGGTGCTCTTATAAAATTGTTCTTATAAAAAGAAAAGAGTGAACAAGTAGTTCTAGATAAGTAATTTTTATAGCGTAATTGTTTTCTTGACTAATAAAAGCTTAGATAATGTTCAGAAGTAATGGTTTACTTTCTATGATATCTAATATTTAGACTAATACGAACGCCGATTTACCTAAGTTTATGAATTATTAAAGAGATGAGATAAGCATAAAGCCATCCTTTTAAAACGTTTTGATAAAATATTCTTTTTGAAGCTTATTTTACTCTCCTTCAGTTCACTGCAAAAATTATTATCGCAATATTCTATATTTTATAGCATGGTTTATTCTTGTCTCAACTCCTAGGAAGGGGGGCATTCAAGACTTTATGTATGTACATACAAGGGACATCTCCGATACTTTTGGATCAGTTATTTTCCATAAAGGGGTTATTTTTGGTTCAGAAATTTTTGGAAGGCTGAAATGATATTTCTAGGTAAAATAATAGAGAAGTATCTGATGTTTTGAGTTGCAGAAAAATGACTTAGAAGTCAATTTTATGGATATTTTTGAGTTTACTCAAGGAAATTTTTATGATGTTTTTAGGTTTCTCAAATTTTTTTACGTTTTCTAGGGATCTACAAACTTTTGAGTCTGCTTTCCCCGTATGAATAAGTCTTGAAGTCTCATATTCCAATATTTTGAGTCATTTACGAAAATTTGGCTATAAGGAACTACGATTTGTCTACAAGGAACCACGATTTGGCTACAAGGAACTACGATTTGGCCCTAAATCGCAAAATTTGGCATCCAACTCAAATAACGGATATGGCAGCCCTACAACAATGCTGAAAAAATCAAACGGCGAGAGCTGTGGAAATGACTCAGTCAAAACCAGCGATCTTTTCCGTAAGTTTGGCGCTTGGTTTTAAGGGAAAACATGGCTGACCAGGAAAATACAAGAAGGAATAATCGTTACAGTGGAGAGAAAAGACAAAATGAAGACCTAAGGTTGAAGACACAGCAATTTTTCGCTTCTTCGGGGGTGAACAACAAGCGGCCTACGACTCGAGGTTTGAATGGCAACTCTGCTCACTCGAGAGAAAATAGTTTCGGTTCGTCGGGAAACATTTTCAACCGTGGTAAAGAAAAATCGCTGGGTGATTTGGATGAAAGAGAAACTCCTGTTTTCAGAAAAAGAGCTGGAAATGTCAAAACCACAGTCAGCGCTGGAATTACTGAAATGCCAAGAACAGCGAGACAAATTAGGCCTAGCGCTGTCACTGGCAGCGTAAACAAATTGACTTTATCAAAAGTTGAAGATGCAGAAAACAACGGTTCAGAAAGGCGTCGACATATCGATGAGGAAAATAAAGATTTATTTAATGATCGAAATGAGCAAGAAGGTCGTAAAGATGAAGGTTTTGGTTGCCTAGTTGAAAATTCGCGAGTTGGTGCTGGGAGAAATATTCGCCGCGTGCCTAATCAAAATAATTTTAGCAACAAAACAAGTCAAAATGCGATAATTGATTCTGCAAACTCGCAAACTGGTGATGATAAAGTAAAATCTGATGGATTGAATGCTAGAAATAACGAGAGAAAGTCTGGTAGGTTTTATTCGCAGGAAAACAGACGAAAGTTTTCAGATTTTGGGGGGAGCGGAGTTTTACAAAGCGTCGGTCTTTCGACGACTTTCAGCGATCGTGTTTTGAAGCAGCGACAATCCAATCATAAAATATCGAATAAGAACTTCGGGAACTCTAAGAGTTTTGATCAACAAAGTGGCAATTACGAAGCGATTGGTGATAAAATGGAGGTTAAAAGTAACACTGTTGAGGACAGGGGGCAGAAAGTTTTGTTGGGAGAGAAGATCATGAATAAAACTGATGATGTTGGGACAGTTGCGACAACGCGTGTACAAGAAGATAGTGTAGTAGCGCCAAGGAAGTTGTCGCAAGTCAGCCAAGACTTAATGAAATCTAAGGAAGAGTTGATAAATCGATCAAAACAATGTGGAATGATGATAAAAGAATATAAGAAACGCGAGGAGGAAAAGCGAGAAAACCCAAAACTCAGAGACGCGAAATATTGGAGCTCAGATCAGAATCTGGTTTACAAGAAGCGTGATGAAGATGTGCCAATCGTAGAAAGCTCAAAGTTTAGAGAGACAAAATATTCAGGTTCAGAGCAAAATTTGGCTAGAAATAGTTTTGATCAAAATTCTATGCGTAGTAGCTTTGATGATAAAGACTCAGAGTTTTCATATGATGGGGATAGAACATCGCAATCCGTCCAGCAATTTGTGCGTAATTCTAAACAGAGATCTAGCTATATTGATAATTGGCTACAGTCGCAGCAAAGCAGAATTAGTACCCTCGTGAGTGCTATAAAAGAGGACCCCGACGAGGAAAGTTCTGATTACGATAATCAAACACGAGACCGCAGCTCGTCTGTTCCACAGGATGCCTCGTTATTTCTATCATGGGGGCGTAGCGATAACTCCAGTTTTGATGACAACGACCCCACAAAGGTCATCCATGCCAGGACCTCCTCAGGGGAGGAAATTCTAGGCATAGGTAATAAATCACGACTCTATCAAAATGCCAGGTTGTTACGGAAGCAGTCTCCAGCTGAAAGCCCTAGGACACAAACTAGAGGTCTAGGCCAAGGCCAGAAGACATCAGGAAATAATGTCGCAGATCATCGCTTGAATCGTCATGATAGCGCATCAAGTTTGTTATCAGAGAAGACAGCAGAGATCCTTGCTTTACATCAAAGTATGAACGCGAAACGAAGAAGGCCGGAATCCGCCAATTCTCTTGATATCCCAATGACTGTAACAATGAATACAAAATCGAATAAAAACATTAGCCCGAGAGTTAGTTCTCACTCGAGATCTGGGAGCTCAAGTGATAATATATCTCCAATGCATAGCCCTAATTTGCAAGTGAAAGTCAAGAAAGAGACAACTTTCGAAGCAGATGTTACTACAAGTATTGTTATGGATGATGCTCAATTATCGTCACCAAGGGAAACAGCATCAAAAGGAGGGTCATTACCAAGGCGTGGTAGTATGGGAAAGCAAGATTATAGTGGTTCATTACAAAGGCGTCAGAGCATAGAAAAGAAGGATTCAGGGGGTTCGTTACAAAGACGGCAGAGCATAGAAAGAAAGGATAATGGAGGTTCCTTACAAAGACGTCAGAGCTTAGAAAAGAAGGATTTAGGGGGCTCATTACAAAGGCGTGAGAGCTTAGAAAAGAATGGGGGCTCTTTACAAAGACGACAGAGCATAGAAAGAAAGGATAATGGAGGTTCCTCACAAAGGCGTCAGAGCTTAGAAAGGAACGATTCAGGAGGTTCGTTACAAAGGCGTCAGAGTATAGAAAAGAAAGATTCTCAGGGTTTGTCACAAAGGCGACAGAGTGTAGAAAGCCAACAATTAGAGGCCTTTAATTTTGTTGCGAATGACACTGAAGGGAATTCTTTAAGTGGAACCACCCCTCCATTCTCAAGCAGCCGTATGTTGCAGGATAGGCAGGTCAATTTTGATGCCAGTAGACAATTCCCAGTAGCTGTTGTGAAGCCATTACGACATGGCAAGACCCAATCATTTGACGGAACTCATAATGATTTACAAAAGGGGGATTCCCTTATCACCATTGATGGACAAAGTGGGCAAAGTCACATGTTAAACCAGAGGAGGAATGATCTTTCTGCTAGCAGGAGCAGTATGGTGACAAACCTAGATGATTTGATTCGTGCAAAGCAAAATGAAGTACCTGCTAATGGGAATCCTTCTTCAAAGAAGATACGTGGTGATGCCAAATTTTCTCCTCCACAGCATAATCTCATTGACAATAGATTTTCTCCTCCACAGCAGACTGTTCAAAGCTATAACGTTAAAATGTCATCTGAAGACAAAAACAGCAGATTAACCAATGATAGAGCAGCTATGAAGTCCCATGACTTTGGTGAAACATCAATTGATGATGAAGAGGATGAAGACTCTATGGAGGAGCATAATGCTTCTGTGGTGGAGAATCATGTCTCTGTGGAGGAGCATAATTCCTCTTTGGAGGAGCAACCGCCAATTTTAATGGGTGAAGAAATGGGTGTCGACATTGATGCGGATGATTTGCCAAATTCAGGGAAAAATCTGATAATGCAAGATTTTGAATGGTACGCTCCAAAAAGCAAAAACACTTTTGATAAACCAGGTAGCCCAAAACACGATTCCACGCAAGGAAAGTTGGAAAGGCTTGGCAAATCGAAACGCGGATCCAAGTTATTCGAGTCAAAATATGTAGCTTCTTTGAGTAAGTCTTTAGAAAACCTTTCAAAGATCGGGAAGGATTACATTGGCAAGAAGTCTCGGAAGAAATCGATGGATGGTAAAGCGGTGAAAAATCAAGAAAGTGTGGAAGTTAGTGGTAATGAAAATAGAGAAAAGCTTGAGAATGAAGCAAGTAGTCGCAGAAGGAGCAATGAGTCCAAAAATTTTGGTAAAATGCAAGTTGGGGATATGGAGCTGAATGATGATTTTGCGAGGAAGATGGAGCGCCGAAGCAAGCGGTATTCCATGGATGTCAGCAAACTGAGAATAGCTGAATTGGAAATTAGTGATGATGCAAATGTTAGTGATAGGAATAGGGAAGACAAGATGACGTCATATGGTGGAAAGGGAAGTGCTGGATCAAGACGCAGTTTTGATAGTATCAATATCTCGCAAGCAAGTTCAGGCAGGGGCCGATTATCAGCTGGAGGGAATTTAAGAGACACTGGGACACCTGCGTGTTCATCTCCTAAAACCGAAGCAGGAATCTTTGTTGAACAGCAAGGCTTACAAAAAATAAGCCAGCTTAATTCTGGATTAAAAGCCGACTTCAGGAATTCAACTGAATCATTTGAGGATAAACATCTGCAAAGCCAAGCTAAATATGAGGATAAAATGCCTGAAATTCCTAAAATGTCTGAGGATAAAAATGACATTTCAGCTAATCATAAGTTTAGTAATGGGAGTTCCACAGAGCAAAATTGTTTTGATAATGGGGCTTCCCCTCACAGCAATGGTCGTGATGGCAGAAAAGCTAAAGATAACAAGTTGACTAAATTTGAGCTCATTCAAGATGCAAAGCATTCATCTCGATATGAAGATTGTAAGCTGAGCTTTAGTAATGATATGCCAACAACCGCTCGTGTGGATGATTTTATTGAGAATGATGATGATGATGATGATGAAGAAGATAAGGAATTAGTCCAGATTGCAAGAAAGATCTCTACTCTTCGTTCGAGTCAGTTTAAAAAGAAGAAAACAACTAGTGCGTCTAATGTTCAGATAGAAGGTAGATATGTTCAGGGTGAACACAGAGATGTTCAGGCAGAGAGTAAGGATGCTCGCTCATCAGGATATAATGCAATAGATAAAGACAATGAAGAAAGAAGCACTCGTATTGATGCTCAATCAAGCCAAAATTCAGTGACAAGCAAACATATGCAAACAACAGAGGAAACATCAAGCTCAATGCAAACATCAGATGCAGCTTCCAAAAGAAAACAACCACCACCTGTTGCACCTCGAAGCAAGAAAACAGCTAACATTCTGTTGAAATACAAGCAAACCTCAGACTTGTCTTCAAGCTCTCAGCAAACATCGAACATTGATTTAAGCGGAAAGCCAGATGCTGCTCTAAGAAGTAAGCAAACACCGACAATTGAAGCAAACACAGAACAAACATCAGGACATGTTTCAAACCACGAGCAGATATCGGACATTATTCCCAGTACATCAGACTCAAATCAAAGCTCCACACAGACATCTTGGAGCCAAATTGAGCACAATCAACAAAGTCAAGCAAACCCAAGCGAACATGGACCAGAACAAGTGAGTTCAAGTGAACATGAACGTGGTGCAGTTACCCGTATCAGCACCTCATTATCTCGAGTAATGACTGATCTGAGAGAACTAAGGGAGCAAGACATGACTCTTGCGTCACAACTGTTAGGCCTAGGCAAGTCAATCAAGCATTTCAAGAAGCAGAAGAAAGATATGGAAGATTTCTATGCGATGTGTGAATCTGATGAAGATGGCGATTCAAGTGATTATATTGATTCAAGTGATGATGATTATCGATATTGAGAAAAAATTTGGTGAGTTTTTGTTTCATTTTTGTTGTAATATAATATCTTCAATTTAAGATGACCTTCATTTCAAGATGTCCATTAGTTCAAGATGATCTTACATTCAAGTTGACTGTTTGGTTAAGATGACCTTTAGTTAAAGATGACCTTTTGTTTAAGATGACCTTAAGTTTAAAGTGACCTTTAGTTCAAGATGACCCTTCCTTCAAGATGACCTTCAGCTCAAGATGACCTAAGTTCAAGATGATCTTTAGTTTAGGATGACCTTTTGTTTATGATGTCCTTGAGTTTAAAAGAATATCTATAGTTCAAGATGACATTTAGATTAAGATGACCTTTAATTCACAATGTTTTCTAGGCTAGGATGACCTTTAGTCTAGAATAAACTTTAGCAAGATGACCTTTAGCTCAAATTGACCTTTAGTTTAAGATGATCCTCAGCTCGAGATGACCTTTAGCTCAAAGATGGCATTTGGTTCAAGACGACCTTTAGTTCAAGATGACCTTTAGTTCAAGATTACTTTTAGATTAAGATGACCTTCAGCTCAAGATGAGATGAAACTTAGTTAAAGATGACCTTTAGTTTAAGATTACCTTTGATTTAAAATGACCTTCAGACCAAGATGACCTTAAGTGAGAGATGACCAAAGTTCTTGAGTGAGAGATTTTTTGAAGAGTTTTTGAAGGCTCAATATGACCTTAAGTACAAGATCAAAAAACTTTTGAAACGTTTATTCATTGTTTTTATTATTTCTACTTTCTCTTCCAGCTAATCAAACCAACCATATTGGCTGTATCAGTCTTGCAACTACTATTCCAACTAACTGCTATGGATTGTCTCAAAGAGACTGGACCGAGATGACGTCATATAGTCCTTGGATCACGAAGTATAGTATTTTCTAATTTATTAACTACCCATGTGTTTTGTTATTTTTGTACTTAACTGTGAATTTTCGATTTCTTCTGGTTCATCAGTAGCAGTGCTCAGAGTATGATTTTACCCCTAGGTGAATATATTGAGTGAACATTATTTGTTTGAAAACAAAAAGACAAAGAAAATATTAGAAATTTAGCATAACGTAGAAAAATACCTCTACAAATTTCCAGCCAAGAAACATTGATTTGGAGCAATATTGAACCCATTTAGACCTGGCCATGGGACTTTTAGAAGGTGGGTAGTGAATGGCCCTCCTCACTGCTCTCAGGTGGGCTATCCTTTATTGAAAGTGCACATTGAGGTGGCCAAGGCTGAAACGAATAATATTTGCTCCGTTTTCATTCAAATACGAAACAGTGTGAACAGGGCCTTAGATGTGAGGCAGAATTCCCATGCCTTGTTCGTTGAACAAGATTAATGCAAAACTGCTCCCATGATCGTTTCAGTTGTTTATCATTTGTATATTTAATTTAATTTTGTACAAGTATTATTTCACACCAGTTTATAATTTTATATGGGTTTTATTTATAACAAGGAGTGTAGGTTATGTGAACTATATATGTATATGAGGATTTTACAGTATTTGTCAAGTATGACACGTGTATTTTGAATTAGTCAAGATCAATGATCTTAAAATCAAGACTGGATAGAGTATTCTGTTATTTCTGGAGCTAAATGTTTGAAACCAACTGCTTCGGCTTGAGTTTGGCCTTACAATAAACATGGCTCATCCACGTAGCTGCTGGGGGTACGGGGGGCATTGCCCTCAAAATGATGCCAGATCTCATTCTTATGATGCACATCCTCTATTTTGTCCATTTTTATTGCAAAAGTTTACCCCCTCTAGCGTGTTGACCCAGCTACGTGCCTGACATGACTGCTAAAGAAATTAATTTTTGACAATAGCTGCACGATTATTCAGTCTCATGTTGATCATTCAAAACATTCAAAAATCATTAAGGTAAAAAGCACTTCCCAATGTTATCTCAATGTATTGAAATGGGCCCTCCAATATGGCTGCTTATTGCTTCATTTTAGAATAATAGATGCTCGATCCAGCCTTAAGTTTGAGATCAGTAGATGTATCCTACTTCCCTGTAGAACCTCGCTTCATGAGACCTTGTTTCCAGTGCGTTTTCCTGATTCATTTCTTCAGTGGTGTCAGGAAAGTCGAGAGCACAGGGAGACAAGGACTTGTGGAGCCAGTCGAGTCTAATCAGTGGCAGACACTGGGGGCAGGGGTTTAGTCACTCCCAAGTATTTTCAGAAAAAATATTCCTTTGTTCTAAAACAATAGAAGATATCGCATGATTAAGTTTAAAGAACGAGTTCCCTCTCCCAATGATTGGCAAAGTGTCTGCCACTGAGACTATTGTCAATTTACAGTATTGTCTGTTTTATGGTTAATAGAGGTGAATGGTTAAGAAACCTTTTTACCTTTCTTTCTTCTAGTCTAGCTGTTGAAATGATCTTGAACTGGTCTTAACCGCGCATACAAATTATTTATACTCATTACAAATTGCTGTATAAATGAACCGAATGTGGTGTATTGGACTATTTATAAAGATTTCCTTCAAAGTAGCCAGAAATATCGGAGACATATTGAAACGAAAACATAGATTACTTAAGCTTTTTGTCTGACACTCAACAGAGTAATACGTCAGAAAGAGAACGAAACAGAAACCTAACTGATTTATATACCCAGATGTGGATCGAAATAGGCCAATCAGAAAAGAAGTGAATGATTGGTATAGTTTGGGAAAAGATATCCTTCTATGATTAGTTTTCAACTGGAAAATATCGATCAACCAGAGAGAAAGAAACATTCGGGTTTAATTGCTCAACCCTGACAATTTAGGCAAAATATTGAAAGTTAATAGATTTGTGCATCGTTACAGTTTAAAAAGTGATCCTTGAATTAAAAAAGGCTCCCTAACCAGTCAATTATATCAACTATGTCTGCAGTAAAATTGCCTCATCATTGATGTCGATTGAATCAATGTTTTTAGGTGGGATATTACTTTTGAATTCAATTAAAGAGGAGGCAATATATCATACACCTCAAGTTAATGAAGAGGGCACTGAGAAAATCGCCCGCCTAGAATGAGCAGATAGATCTGGCTAGAAGCACCATGCATAGGCTCTAAGTTGCACAAGTATTTAACCAGTCTTGAGAATCATTTTGCTCCCTTTGTTTTTCCAGCACTCTGACTTAGTCTATGCAGCAAGATTATTACTTTGATTAGGTAGTATATGATCAGTCGTTTGTTTATTTATGTGCATTATAATTTTTGTGGATTTCATACTGTTCTGTCAGGCTTGATATCAAACATGGTGAAACAACGTTATTATCCTTCTTTATTAACTTATTATCAGTTTCATTACTGATTTGGCTCGAATCTAAGACTGGGATCAAATCATATGTTTAGTTATATCATTTGGTATACGTATGTTAAAAAGCGTAACATATGCTGTAAGGCATAATATGTGGTATAAGGCATAACACATGGTACAAGGATGATGTATGCTATAAGGCATAACATATTTTACAAGGCATAACATATGCAATAAGGCACAGCATATGCCATAAGGAATAACATATGTTTCAAGGAATAACATATGCTACAAGGCATAAGACATGCTATAAGGATAATGTATGCCATAAGGCATAATGTATGCTAAAAGGATGATGTATGCTACAAGGCATGACATATGTTATAAGGGATGACATATGCAACAAGGCATGACATATGTTATAAGGGATGGCATATGCAACCAGACATGATATATGCTATAAGGCATAACATATGCTACAAGGAAGAATATATGCTACAAGACACAACATACCAAATAAGGCATAGCATATATGACATAAGGAATAACATTTGCTATAAAGAATAACATATATTACAAAGCATAACATATGCTATAAAAGGCATAACATATATGCTATAAGGAATAACATATGCTACAAGGCAAAACACATGCTATTAGGCATAACATATGCTACAAGAAATAACATGATACAAGGTATGACATATGCTACAAGAATTGTGTTAACTTAGGAAAAGATACATTTGTCTTATTATTGATTGTTTGCTACCAACTGACAGAACAGTATGAAATAAAGAAATTTGTATTTATGAATCAATTTAGTTTTAGCTTCTTTTACTTGAATGAATTTAGTGATTTGGTGGGTATGGCATTTGTGTTAGTTTGGTTAGAATTTCATATAAGAATCTCAATAGTGATTCATGGCTTTCTTTATGCTTTGTGAGATGAAAAGATAATCAAGGAATAAAGATGTTAAGAAGTTAAGAAGTGAAGAAAAGAAGTTGGGTGTGTATAATTAGTGGGACAACAAGTCTACTAAAGAACCTAATAGTATAAGGGTGATTGGGTACACCCCTTGAACTGGGGAGCATGGAACCTCAAAAATATGTGCAAGTTAACAGGTGAATTAATCATCATCATTCATTTCAAACATAAACAAAATGAATCAATAAATAATATGGATAAAATGGATAAAAATATTAAATTGCTGCTGTCTCTGCTATATCGCGTCGCGCGATGGATGCATGGGAGGTAAGTCAGTTATAGAAACCAGGGTGCATTTCATGTTCATTCCACGCCCAAAAATTCTGATATACACTGAAAAAACAATAGATTCTACTGTTCCAAGGCAAGTTGCATGCCGAAGATCTTATCTTCTTCTTCTGTGTAATCGGGCAACTCTTTGGGCTGGGCCTAGTACATGAAATGTACCCTGCAGGGGTAGAAAATTTGATAAAAAATGACAGATAAATGAAAAAATGATCTTACCCTAACAGCCTGAAGTTCTTTGTCCTTGTTTCTACAATTATTCCCATCGAAAATCCAATTTTTTATCAATTATTTTCTACCTTTGCTACCCAAAACATTGTGGCCTAAAACTTCGCTACTACGATGGTACAAAATTTTCATTCCAAACGATGGCATGAGCAGTATTTCAAATTTCGCGCCAAAACCTCCTTGCTTTCGAATCACATGAGGACGAAGCCTTCTTCTATTGCTACAGCTCAAGGGCTGTACATCCAACTCCGTCAGACTTGCATCACGAATGCCTGTCATTGTGGTGGAAGATTCAGGCATTTTCATCAGTTCTGTTTGTGTTCTGCTCCCATCCATGTCAAACAAGGCTTATCAAAAATTGCACTCAAAAACTAGGCCTATTTAAATAGGCCAGAAATTTTTCGGATGCACCAAAACAACCTAGCCTCGTTGTGGTTAAATTTTGGGTTTTGGAGGTCATGGGAAGGTTGAACGTTTAGGGGTGTTAAGATAGGGGATAGGGTTAGGTTGAGGTTGAGGAATATGGTTAGGTTTAGAGTAAGGATAGGGTTAGAGTAAGGATAGGGTTAGAGTAAAGGTTATGCAGTTTGGGGGGTTTTGGATAGGGCTAAAATGAGTTTCAGAAAGAGGCTAGAAATCTTTAGGAATGAACTGGTACAAAGAACCCCCCTAAAATGTAGAAGGAATCACTCCCAAATGTTAGTGTTATCTTTCTAAATTTGGTTATTTGGTAGCCTTTTACCTTTTATCAGACCCTGGAACCAACCAAAACCCCCTATTAGGCTATAATGGGAGTATCCTCCCCACGGGAGAAGAAACTCTTATAAAATGTTATCGTAAAAAAACTCTCCAAATTCTCAGAGAATGGATTATAGGCAGATTTGTTCTGACGTCATACAAGATCAAAGTCATTTTCTCCTACAAGATCTATTGTTCTTTGCGTGTTTTGATTGGCGCATCAGAAAGTAAAAAAACGAGCTGATTGGTCGAAAACATTATTCTGCCTTGCAATTAAGCAGTCTAGCCAGAAGAATCGATAGCATAGCGAAAACATGAATACTGAAGCCAGTGGTGGCGCCAGAGGGGGGGCAAGGGGGGCTACAGCCCCCCCGTCGGAGGAGGCTAGCCCCTCCGTCGGAAGATAAATTATGCTTGAATGTTTTTTGTCGGAGCGAATTTTTTAAGTTTTAGCCCCTCCGTCGGAAGTGCTAGCCCCTTTGTCGGAGGAAACTTAGCGCCACCACTGACTGAAGCTTTGCGTCTGACACTCACCAGAGTTGTACGTCAGAACAGTTTTTTATCAGTGCAGAACATTAAGATAGTAAGGAAAATTGGAAACATAATAACTACTTAAAAGAGATGATAACTTCTAAAGCTTTGTGTGTGACACTCATCACAGTATGACGTCAGTAGAGTCTTATCAGTACAGAGCTTGGGGATGATGAGGAGAATCAGAAACATAGTGAAACATAATAACTACTTAAGCTTTTCGTCTGACACTCATCAGAGTAATACGTCAAAAAGAGAACGAAACAGAAACCTAACTGATTTATATACCCAGATGTGGATCGAAATAGGCCAATCAGAAAAGAGGTGAATGATTGGCATTATTGTGGGAAAGCCAATCATACCCCATGATACAGCGAGCTAACCAATAGATTACTTCAAGAGTCCCAAAGCGAAAAAATCTCTTCCTATAGCTGAGTTGTGTTTTACTAAAACATGACTCAGCTATAGGTCAACATTTGCTCGACAACCCAGAATGTGCTAAAGTCTATATTGAGAATTGTTTTCGAATAATTGGCAGAGCAAGATCTACATTTCATTTAGGTATTTTGGAATCTATCTACACTCTTTTTGTTCTATAAGAACAATTTTATAAGAACACGAGCCACGAGCTTCAAATTTTGCCAAAACTCAAGAACAAGCTTAGAACAAACCGAGGCTGACCATTTTTGGCTCGATATGAAATTTTTATGAAATAACCACAAGACTGAAAAATAATTACAAAACAAGCTTATGTAGGTACAGCATACATATAATATCAGATGGATAAGAGAGTCAAACTTTGAAACAATTAACAATTAACAACTACTGATAACAAGGCTTCCCAATAATTGTAAAAGTAAGAACAATTTAAGAACATTTCAGCCTGAAAATAGAGGAATATTTAAGAACAGCCAGCTTCAAATAAATTTTACTGGTTCTTATGAAAAATAAAAAGAGTAAATAAAACGCAGGGATCCTATATTGTGTAGGCAAAATAGTTAGTTGGTTTTTAATAGAGAATTATTGGTATTGAAGATTTGTACCGATCAAAGGCAGATAGCAGACCTTCAGATTTCACATTCTCTCAGCCCATCGTATACTTTTCCATGGTGCACTCAGTACGCAGGGGAGGGAGGGGCAAGTTGTCACAGGGGTAAATTGCCACAGCCTCTTTTTGGTCTAAATATTGATGGCAGCAGGCTCGGTCGAATGGTATCAAAAGAAAGCTTACATAAAGTAATACAACACGCCATCAATTTTGAATTGACAACAATCTGTTTTGACCAAAAGAAGAGGTTGTGACAACTTACCCATATGACAACTTACCCCAGTGACAACTTACCCCTTCCTCCCCTACTCTATGACGTATAAGCAAAAACACTTTCGGTTTTTCTTTATTGATTCATTTAACAATTTGATACCTATCTACTCTACAAACTACGAAGCCAAGCCAATTTAAAAAGTAAACGCCTAGGCCCTGGGGAACTACTGTAGGGGGATTAAAATTTTAAACGATAGGCCTAAATTCACGACAGCAAAAACGCAAAACGAGGCTGTGTAATATTCTAACAACATTTTCGCGCGAAAAAATTAAAGCTGACGTGACCTAAACAAGAAAATGTAAACAAAAGTAAATTTTCTAAAGATGACAGTAAAAACCCGCAAATAAGAACTTACAGTTGTAGGAGTTGGCCTAAATAGGTTCTTAAATGAATTGTAGTCAACACCAATAGTGTTTTTAATTTGTTGTTTAGGTCTTTGGACAATCCTTAAATACCATCGTTAATATTGGTGAAAATTAACTAACTTTAAACCTAATATTTGTAATTTTTACCCTTGAAATACACTCAAAATGCTAAAATCTTAGGCTAAGAGGTTCTTAATTTTTAGGTTCTTATTTGCTGTTTTTACTGTTTTGAGCCTAGTTTTGTGTTGTTGCTTTCATAAATTTAGGCCTATAATTTCCATACTTTAATCCCGCTACAGTAAGTGTACTTTGCATACTCAGAACGTGCCATCGTTTGCGCATTGATTTTTGCAGGTAATGGGGTATGCTACTGCCTCTGTTGGAAACAAGGTTAGTCATACAAACAGGTCAAACAGAAACTCACTCACTAACAAATTAGTGCAATAAACACACTAAGACCACATACTCTTGCTTGAAACAAGACCCAGCTTTAGTCAGTTCTAAATAGCAAATTATAGACAAAATCAATCACTCACAAATTGTTGTAACTAATTAACACAAAGCCTCATACTACTATTTATATTGATGTAGTGATGCTACCTTATCCCGGCTAGAATCAAGGCCCTGCTTTAGGTAGGATAGTCCGTTAAACAGTAACTCACACACTCACAAATTGGTGACATGAACACACTCATACTTCTATATGTATACGATATAATGTCAGAATCAAACTCTCTCAGCTAATAGGGTGTCATCCCTGATCTCAAAATAAAGACTGGATCGATCATTCTTTTCTTTCTGGAGGCATACATTTGAAGCCCATTACTTTGGCTTCCTGGTTGCCCCCAAATATGGCTGCCAATGAAATCATGTTAACTAGATTCTTTATTAAACAAAAGCTGCACGATTATCCAGTCTTGTGCTAATCATTCATAGCAACGTGAAAATCATCAAAGAAAATAGCACTCCCAAGTGTAATCTCAATGTATTGAATTGGACCTCCCAATATGGCCGCCATTCGACTTCATTTCAGGATGACACATGCTCGATCCAGTCTTTATTCTGAGATCAGTGGGTGTAATATTTCGAAATATTGGTACCAACTCGAATATATGCTTCTAGAATTTTGGTACAACTTTGTAGTATGATATCTAAGACCCCGTTTACACAAGAACGGATCCAAATGGGCACGATTCCAAATGAGTACACCTTGGAAAGCGATCCCAAATGGATCCAGATAGCAGACCCAAATAGGTATGGATCCACAGGTCTATGGTAAACGGGACGCATATCTGTGCTACCTTGGGTACGGATCCATTTGGATCTGTGCTAGTGTTAACGGGGTCCAAGCATCGATAGCACGCCCTTGCAAAGAAGACCACATACCCCAGGCAGTTACAGCGTTACCTGGTTAACTCATAAGTCAATATAAGGTTACCAGGATTGGTAATTGTCACAATAAGTTAATCATTCGCACAAAACGCATCTTTCGTCAGGTATGATGAATTGTTTGATTGCACATACAAGAACTGCACTTTGAAATCTGCCCTAAGCATGAACTTCAGTAATATACATTAGGAACTTATACAAATGTATGTAGCTAGTGATGTAGTGTATGCAGCAATGTCCTTGTGAATAACTAGACCCAGCCCTTGTGAGACTAGCAAGCTAAACAGAAATTCTTTAATCAATGGGAGCATGGACTACTATAGCAAGTGACACAATAGCGACACAACAGCTATTGTATTGCTGCTGAAAACAAGGCCTAGCCCTTTGCAGGATATCTCGTGAACATAAACTCAATGAGATATTCCTCATGATACAACATGCTCATCAATCAATTCATCATAACCCCAAAAGATAACACGTTTTTTTCGGCGCACTCTGTACAAAAATGGATCAAACAGCAACATAAATACCTGAATTACTCATAAGCCAATGTAAGGAGAGGATGTCGGGTAATAATTTGGATCGACGGTATTAATGCGTTTAACAAGCAGGAGAATCTCATGGGGACTTGACCGCAGCAAACCGACAACCTCACGAGATGACAGACGCTCTACGGCTATACCATTCACCTGGAAGAAAGAGGATATTCATGTTAGATTTGAATTTAGCCCTGAAGAGCCTAGTATTGTTGACTTTATCCGTTTATGATTCTACATTTTCATATAGAGGCATGATTGTCAGCACTAACCATGTCAAAGTTACATTTGGTCTTATCAAATTTATATTAGATTTGAATTTAGCCCTGAGGAAGTCCAGTATGCTAGGGCGAAATGACATCAAAATATTCAATCTAAAAATATTGCAAAATAATGCAAAAAATGCAAAATATTGGCAACATTTTTTTATACATACAGTAGAATTCCGATAACTCGAACAAGCAAGGGACGATCAAAATAGTTCGAGTTATGGCATATTCGAGTTATCGAGGCTCTCGATAACTCGAATGAGGTTCAAGGGGAACGCATAATGTGTTCGAGTTATCGCATGCTCTAGTCATCGGGATTTTACTGTAATACTTAATCTATCTGGGTTTTTTATGTTTCTGTCGTCTTGCGTTGTACCTGTCTCGTATCATTCTACTTACTTTGTCGCAATCATCCTAAGAGGATCTGCCATAGAGTCTAGTATTGTGTTCTTTCTTCGTTAATAATTCTCCTGTTTATACTAGACATGATTGTCACCACTAAACATGCCAAAAGTAACATTTAGTGTTTCAAGGCTGTTTCTGACACGGTGTTAGAGTTGATAGTCACTACTTATCATGACAAGCCTTCCATATTTAGTAAGCTAACGTTGTAAGTGCATTCGAGCTTTTTAGTAGGGTTATGTTCATATATTCGTCTTATCAAGGCTGTTTCTGACACAATATTGGACATGACATGATAGTCACAACTTATCATGACAATCCTTTGATATTTAGTATAGAGCCAACGTAAAGACATCCTTTCTCATCAAGGTTGTTTGATATCATACACAACAGTCACCACTTATCATGACAAGCCTTATCATGATATTCAGATTCGTGTCAATATTGGGAATTTCTCTATTTTCCTCATTTTGATTGGAAGTTTTATCATTTCAGTAATGGGACATGGGATCAGTTACCCCTTCAGGACCTTCTTGCTAAATCAAAAATTCAAACGAGATCAGTCTCACCTCCAACAAGAAGTCACCGGGCTGAAGCTGTCCACAATCGTCCGCTGATGAACCTTTCGCAATTTTCTTTATCCGGACAGGTCCTGAACAATTAAAAAGAAATTTGTTTAATTGGTAGGTAAGATAATATCCTGCACGTAGACTGAACGCTAAAGTCTCAACTCAATCCTGTAAGTATGTTTAAATGTTTAAATGGTAGGTGTAACAACAAAAAGAAGACTAAGGAAATTCAAGGATGGGTAGGACAGGGCACTGGATATACATAACATCATTCTATTTCACATGTGTTGTGAAGAGCCAGTGCTAAAGATAAACGTACCAACATTCTGCTACTTATCAGCTATCATCAAACCTAATGGGTCCTTGAAGCAGTATTATTCATGCTGGCATGTGTAGGAATATTTTGGATTTTAATGCTTCTAGATTACTTAAAACAGCCTATTTGACATTGTTTTCATTATCACCATCCTCTTTTGTATCGTGTCTGACCTCTGAAATATATTTAGTACTGCACAATATTTCCTATAGAACTGCAAACAAGGATTTAGAACTGCACATATTTTGTAGAGCTTCACGTTACAAAAACCCTGCAGAAGGGATCAAAATCAATTTCAGGCTGAAGATTTTTGATAGATCAATACCTTCGTTTCCTCCTCCGTAGAGGCTCATTCCGAGCCCTACAGGGCCTTTGTAGAGAACTACTTCGAATATATGGTCATCTGTAATTGGAAAAGGTTTAACATTGAAAATGGATGTTAGTTTCATGTATTGTATATACCAAGCGCACAAAAAGAATCTTTAAAATGTACGTATACCAAGTACAAAAAGGAGCTTGTACGAAGACCCCGTTTACATGATAAAAAAGTATTAGGATCCAAAAGTATCTGGCTAGTTTTTGGTCAGATCCCTAAACGGAATCGGATCCAAAAGTATCCACGTTTACACGGGATCTGGTACTGGATAATAGAACAATAGCTTCTGAGCTCTCTAAGGATGATGAAAAGGAGTGATTTCCTTTTTGGTGGGTAAATGTTTGTATGTCGAGCTTGTAGACTGTTTGCGTTGCCTGAACCGGGAAGTATTTAAATTCTATTTGATTTCAAAATCTCTCATTTCTTCTGAAATGATATTCTAGTCAATGTCTCGAGGAAGGAGAAATTTACAAGGAACTCGCTGACTTCATTGATTTGACTCCCAGTTGGTAGATTGATAAAGGTGCAAACTCAGAGTTGGCTGGTTCGAGTCCTACCAAAAGAACTACGAAGTGGTCAAAAGAGGTTTCAAACTTAGGGATTTTTCAAAGCTAGCTTTATTTAGAATCAAACTCAAATGCAATAACAACTCAATAAAAGAGCCTTAATAAATTAAAAACATACAGCCTAAAAGTTCAATCATTTGCTCCTTAAGATAAGAATCCTGTATTTCAAAAAGTTTTATTTTTTCAACAATCATTTGTTTTGCAATTGAAAAAGACATCTATGATTTGTAAATCATTAAATGTATCTAGATGCTTAACCATGAGAAGGGGACTATGCTCTTAAACTCCTCTCTAATGGTTCTCCCCAAGGAATAGAAATAAAGGCTTTTGCATAACAAACTTTGAGAGCCTCCTAATAAGAACCTATGAAAACCTCTCCCTATATTTCCGTAAAAGTTATCCTTTAGAAAAGAACCAAAACAGCCTGGTTCAAAAATGGTAGGTTTGTATACGCAGATTTTCACTGTATGTAAATTAAAAAAGCTAGAAATGAAATAAGGGTAAAATGATTATAATAATAACCTACTTGAGAACGGAGAAAATCCTGAAGTTCCTTTCTTGACAGACGGTTGTGGAGGAGCATTTTCATACACCTTGCTACCACTTCCATTATGCCTCGCAGGTACCTCATTCTGGTTGTAATCTGCACCCACAGGCGGTGGTGGATACTGTTTCATTCGCTGGTCTGACCACGTGGTATGAGCCACGTTATCATTGTTTCCCTGTTGTCTGTGCTGTTGCGATACTTGGGCACCTCGATTTGACTGGTTGGGTACATTGCTATACCCGTCATTGGTTCTTTGAGGAATGCTTCCCGCATTAGTTCCCTGTGGCATATGCTGTGAGATGCCTTGGGCACTTCTGTTGGTCTGGTTGGGCACATTGCTTTCGTTGGGCCTTCCCGCATTGGTTCTCTGTGGTTGCGAAATGCTTGAAACGCCTTGGGTACCTCTGTTGGGCTGCCCAGGCACGTTAGTTTGTACGGGCCCTTGTGGTTTATGCTGTTGGGACATGCTCAATAGTCCTTGGGTATTCCGGTTGGACTGGTTGGGCACATTGGTGTGCACTCCGTCCCCGGTTCTCACGCTCAGTGGTGTGTCAGTACTGGTTGACCGCCAGAGTGGTTTTGACATACTACTCGTGATCTGGGATCTCTCACCTGAAAAATAATCAGTTAAAGTGTTGGATACAGTTCTGCATTAACCAATCAAAAGCGAAAGATAACTCTATTTATTTGACAAAAAAAAGTAAGATTCTTTTGTTTAGACAATGGTATTACGTGCTGGTGAGCGAAAAACAATACAACGAAGAAGCGTGCTATTGTTTTTAGTAAGGTATAAAAGGCTATGAAGTAGAACATGGTTATAGAAATAGATGGTTAGGAAACCCATTGTTGTACGTCTTTGTTCCACAGTTGATGTTGAGCAGTACTTGAAAGTGCACAACGAATGTCTAATCCTCTCTTTTTACAGTTAGAATCTTAAATGAAAAAATTACCTACATAGATATGATGCTTAATATTATAAAATCTTCTCTAAATAACGAATATTTCTGGATAGGTAACTAAAAGAAGTGTTTTGGTCTATTCTATCAACTGTGACCTTGTTGGCTGAAACAATTGCGAAAAACTGTGCACTATCAATTTTGAAAAACTTGCACAAAAAGATACAACAATAGGTTTCCTAGCCATCTATTTCTATAAACCATGAGTAGAAGTAAAGGTAACACGTCGATAACTTTATCGTTGGACAGATAAACCAACCCAACCTACCCAAAGTAGGAGATGGTTGATATTAATGTTATATATCAATAATAATTTTTGTATTGGTTTGCAGTATGAACCATATGATAGTTTGTAGTATGCGTCTGTACAACAATCTTGCTAAAATGACCATTTGCTAAACTGACAATTTTTCAATGATTTGATCAAAGACCGTTCTCATGTAGAAATATCTGTTAAAGGAAAATACATGGCAGTCAAGAAGAAATAATGGTTAACAATGGTTATTAATGGTTAATAATAGCTGATAATAATCGATAATGGTTGATGATGGTTGATAATGGTTAGTAATGGTTAATAATGGTTGATAATTGTTAATAATGGTTAATAATGGTTAATAATGGTTATTAATAGTTAATAATGGTTAATAATTGTTAATAATTGTAGATAATAATGATTTATAACGGTTGATAACGGTTAATAATGGTTAATAACGGTAGATAATGGTTAATAACGGTAGATAATGGTTAATAATGATTGATAATGGTTAATGATGGTTAATAATGGTTAATAATGGTTGATTATGGTTAATAATGGTTAATAATGGTTGATTATGGTTAATAATGGTTAACAATACACCCTAATTACCTTGAAGTTTCTGTGTCTGTTCTCGTGCCATTCTCACATCATTGTTCATGACTGCTGTCTGACCCAAGGCAATCTGCCCAAGGCCCATTTGTACCACACCACCTTGTCCCAAATTACCTTGTCCCATTCCAGCTTGCCCAGCAGTTTGTCTCATCGGGCTTTGTCCCATAGTGTCCTGACTCATCGTATTTTGGCTCATCGGATTACTGGCAGTGCTTCTGTTGTTGCTATACACACTCTGCGACTGGCTGTACGTATTTTGATTCATACTAGATCGACCGATGACCTGTAAGTAAAACGGTTTAAATTGTGTCAGATGGCATGGCAGAGGATTTTCTTAAGATTTTTCTACTGCTGGGGAAAACATGAGAAGGTGGCCCTAAAATTTTGCAAGGGCTACTGGAAGATTAACGCTGATAATACTGCCTTCAAAAGCATTCCAAGGAAAAATTATAATCTATATTTCATCTATAAAATTATCATCTATATTTCATCTATGAAATTATCATCTATATTTCATCTATAAAATTATAATGTATATTT
Organism: Pelagia noctiluca; assembly: GCA_963924455.1. Classification (NCBI taxonomy): domain Eukaryota; kingdom Metazoa; phylum Cnidaria; class Scyphozoa; order Semaeostomeae; family Pelagiidae; genus Pelagia; species Pelagia noctiluca. The sequence continues at coordinate 2,062,091 of OZ004330.1, read as the reverse complement.
CATCTATAAAATTATCATCAATATTTCATCTATAAAATTATCATCTATATTTCATCTATAAAATTATCATCTATATTTCATCTATGAAATTATCATCTATATTTGTAAAAACTTATTGTCGAATATTAGTAATGCTATAACTTATGTTTGAATGAGAAACTATATATTTTGAAAGGGAACAATAGACTCACTGTTGAACAAAAGATCTGAGCTGATATCCAAATGCAAAACTCGGAGTCACAGAAGTACATGTAATAGAACAGTCTATGGATGGTACAGAACTTCAGTATAGCCAGAAATATTGGAAACATAATGAAACGAACACATATATTACTAAAGCTTTCGTCTGACACTCAACAGAGTAATACGTCATGTGTTCGTTTCGCTATATTACCGATATTTCTGGCTATACAGAAGTACATGTCTGTTTTTAATGTGTTAATTCTGCTTTATAATTGCTCTAAACTCAAGTATATTGGACACTATAACCAGGTCTGGCACTCTCTACTCGAGCTAGATGCATGGCATTTGTCTTATATCAATCTTCTTAGTTCTAACCCTTATCATCGATATATGAGTTGGGTCTAACTACAGTTATCACATTAAACCCACTTATATGGCAGTCAAGAAAATATAAACATCAAGAAAAGACATGTTCTTCTGGTGATCCTTATACTTCCATACTCAAGTATATCGAGCACTATAGCCAAGATAGAAACTTCCTACTCAAGTTAAAATGTCAGATGAGTGCTTGAAGATCTGGTGAATCAATGAATTAATGAAGAATTTATGAAGAATTAATAAAGAATGTACCAAAAGAATATACTAAATGAAATTGGTATAGTGTTTCTAATGAGTGCGTAAGCACGAAACTCAGAGTAACAGAAGGACACGTCTGTTTTTAATGTGTTCATTTTGCTTTATTATTGCTCTATACTCAAGTATATTGGGCACTATAACCAGGACTGGCTTTCTCTACTCGAGCTACAATCCTCGCCAAAAGTCTTGGAACACTTGCATGATTTTTACAGTTTCTTCCATTTCGCCCCCTCCCCTCCTCCTTTACAATGTTGTTTTTGATAACAAAAACTAGCACAATAGCATTTAATCAGTGCTTGGTGTGGTCTCATAAAGTTCCTTTTGTAAACAACATGGTTTTGAGGGGGAAGAGGTGTTGGATTGGAAATAAAAGGCTAGGAAAGCTAAAAATGTACTTATTTGGTAAAAAATCAAGAGTGTTCCAACAACTTTTGGCGGGGATTGTAGATGTAAATGTAGACCTAGTTACTCGTCAGTCCATGTCTAACAAAACAAATGATTGGTTACCTCACTCGAGTTCTGGCCAATCACATCTCTCGCACCAACAGAGCTCAATCCCGACTTGCTTTGCGTGGCTGCATATATCGAACTATGCAATGAAGCAAAATCATTGGGCTTGCCTCGCTCCGATCCGGGATTCGACATTTTGCGATGATTGATACTGTAAACCGAGGCTGATGTAGTCTTGGCAACATCTGATGTCACTGTTGGTTTCTGGGATTGATCTGAAGATTGGCCGTAGATTGAAGATTTGATTCTATCAACTGGATTCATTGCTAAGGATGATGCCTTTGGTAGCATACCCCCGGCTCTGGGTGACGTTTGGTTATGGCTTAGTTCTTGCATTGAATGGCTTCCGAAATTTGAAGTCAGGGGGGTTAATGAAGAATTACCTGCCTTGCTGAAATGAAGTACACGGTATTAGAGAAGTTATGGCTTATCAGGTGGGTTAGAAATTTGAAATCATCAAAAACAAAGAGAGCCACGTATCAAGAAGTATTTCGGACAAATTATCTCTAGTTATTATTGGTATAACCATTCAAGGCTTTGACAAACTGAAAAATCAAATTATGAATTAAACAAAATCGAAACTCGAAGGATAAAATTCCTTTTCATGGCAGATTTCATTAATAGTCCAGTCAATCTATGAATTTTTGTAGCCCAAGTTCAAACAAATTGCAACAAAAGCTTTTAAGGCGGTTTTGGCTTACTTTAACCTTTATAAACATCATACTAAAAGTTCCATAAAATTCTCGTGTCGGAACAAGGTTAAAAAGGCGTTTATTTTGCTTTCGTGTACCACAGGGTATCGTAGAAAAAACAAATATCGGATTTCTTTTATTACGTGGAAACAGAAATAGTTTTTATCATGTTTATTATAAGTCAAAGCTTTTTCTCAATTCTACAATATTCAAGTTAGACGTCTCTCAATTCAAAAATGGCGTTTATTGATTCTAATCAAATTAAACAACATCTTCATAAAAAAGGGACGAATGATTCCATTTTGCAATTATAGTTGCAAATCTTGTTCTTGAATCGTTGTTCTCATAGCTTTAGAAAGTTGCAAATCTAGTATCAAAATCTATCTTGATAATCAAAGAGTGAAGGAATCTTTTTGAAGAATCCACAAATTTAAATTATCAGATCCACAACACTTTTAATACTCCAAGAAACACCATAAAAATCACCTTAGAATAATCACTGTGGGGATACATGAATACATGATGCTGAACAACGCAGCTGTCATAAAGATAGCAACTTACCTTACTGTTGCGTATATACTGGTGCTAGAGCCATACGATGACGTCATCCCCTCTCTTGTAGTCCTCAACGTCCTTGGCAACGTTTGCGCCTGCAGTCCCGCAGGAACTTGACCAGCGGAGTAAATAGAATCAGACTTGACCTCGCTCAGACCAGTGTGTACTGTACTAGAAGTACCTCGTTCAGAAGAGAAACTTCGCTCAGATGAAAAACCTCGTTCAGATTGCAAGCCTCGGTCTTGATCACTGTTCTTTGGTGAGTTATCGCCCAACGGAATCCATTGCAGTCCGGCTTGCTTTGTTGGTGTTGTGTTAGCAGAGCGTGGTCCGGATGTCTGGACCGGTCTCTTGGCAGGGACTACTTGAGGTGTGGTAGTAGAGTAAGTGCTCATTGTTGCTACAAATAAGATAGATATGATGAGAGGAAAATAAAAATTTATTAGCTTATAAGTATATAAAACTCTTAATGGCCTTAACCCGCCTTTTATGCAGGATTATTTCTTACGGAAAATAACAGGTCACAACCTTCGAGTACGCTCTTGCAATTCCAAAGGTTAAAACTACTACCTATGGAATTAAATCACCCATTTTTCAAGGGCCAAAAATTTGGAATACACTTCCCGATGCAATAAAAATGATCTTATAAAAATTTGGTTTCTTGAGAACAAATGTTCCTGCACATTTTGTAGTAGATAACTTGTCTGATGCAATCCTTAAAGATGCTTTATGTTAGTCTAAATTAGTGAAGTTGCACTATTGCTTTAACCAACATTAAATAATATATATAATACAATACAATAGCTTGGTCAAGGGTTTAAGCTGCATTTGTTATAGTTTAAGTATGATACACCGTTTTTCAAGTAACAAGTAAATTAAGCAACCAGGGCTGAATCGAATAAAATAATAAGCATCCCTTTCACTCGATGAAATAAATCGAGCAACTGAGGAAATAAGCAACTATGCCGAAAGTGCTTAACCTTATTTGATCACACTATCTTTCATTGCTAAAAGAAGTATATTTGGTATTTCAAAGGTTATTAACATGTACACCACCAATTTAAACAGTGTGGGGTACAGGGAAAGGGGTGATAATTTGCTTGTTTTTCAAAACTCATTTGCAACTCTTTAGCCACTTCGAGAGAAGAATCCAAAGTCAGTTGAAGAAAGTGTAATGACGATAATGACTAATTCTTACAAAAAAAAAGTAATAGTGCGCACTACATACTTGCGGGTGTTGAGGTTCCAGACCCGGTCTGCAAAACTCGGACGGGGGTAGATGCATCTGCCACTTTATCAGACTTCACATTATAAATTGAGCCTGACCTATTCCTCTCAAACCCCCGTGTTGGTGAAGACGGCTGAGAAAGAGACCGGAACTGAGTTTTGCCTGGAATTTCACGACCGTTCACTTGCAAGTCGGCCCTCTGTGAAAACTGCATGTTGCTATCAAACTGTGAATCGTTCCGAATGGTTCTCGGCGTACCGGATGCTCCTTTGGAAGTGACCGGATGAAATGCAGAAGGTTGATTCTGGCCGTGGACTTGTCTTGGTAAGGTGCAGTATGCAGGTAGTTGAGAGTTCTGTCCTGATTGGTTAGATTGGGAATCTAAGGCTCCAAGACTCTGAACGCTGGTCCGTGATTGGCTGAGGTTTTGTTGTGAGAGATTGAAAGCTAAGGCACCGCTTGACAAGGATCTTGAAGATAGCTGGGAGCCACCAGCTCTCTACAAATAATGAATTTAAATTAAAAAATCGAAATTGAATTTGTTAAGAAATCGAAATAGAGCTCATTATTAAGCAATAATATACAACAGATTTGTTTTTATGGCTATATCACTGAAAAACCTATGTAAAAACCATAAACCAAATCTTTATAACTCAAGAAAAAGCAGGATTTGGATCATTTTCATTCTCACAAAATATCTCAATAAATCTTCATAAAGTTAACTTCTTTGATAGGAGCCTTAATTCCAAAATTAGCTGTATTTAAGTGATGAAATTATAGCCTAATGCCCTTAAAATTCACGGTCTTATACATAGGTTACTAGTGAATACCAAAAGAACCAGAAAAACCCAAAAATCCATAAATCATAAAAGGAAATAGGATTGAAAAATTTCAATTAATTTTCTTCTTTGGTGAAAGAAGGAAACTTAAACTACCATAAAACGTTATAAGTAGCAAAACACACAACGCACACATTATAGACATATACACTCAAGTTCAAATCATATTGGGCACCTGGCAACAAGATGGCGTCTCTTCTTTCACAATCCACTTAAGCCCAAATTTTCATTTATTAGACCAGGCTGTGGTGGAGGTAGGTACCACTTTTGTGCGGAATTTATCCGACTATGATTTTTGGGTAGCCCTTTTGTTGGTAATTAAGAATCGTGATGGTAAACAGCGATTCGGGGGTGGGTGTGGGAGATGTGGGGGGTCAAAGTTGGGGTTTTTGATGTTTGACCTCTGCGGAGGAGCTGACAATAAAATCCTTTTTTCTGAAGTAACTACAATACTTTTGGTGATAGATTTCATTCAAGTGTGCACCTTTTGGGTGCTTTTGGGTATATTTAAGGTAAACACACCCATATTCTGGTCACGTGACCAAAATTTACCCTTTTCCTTATAAGGAGATTTTTTCATATTTTTGAAATTTTAAACAGGATAGCGGACAAAAGTGGCCAAAAATCATTCAATACTGGCTAAGTCAACATTTGCATGGGTATATCATCATCTGAACCCAATAGTAGGCCCAGAATTGCAACGTGAAAAAATAAATCATCATAACTAAAGATTTGCTGCAGTTGACAATATTTACTTTAGCAAGTAATTAGGGTCTTAAACTTTATCTGGACTCAAGCTGTTAACCCACAGCAAATTTAAATATAAGATATGATGTCGTTTTTGAGACCCCACACGCGGAGTTAAATGAAGACAGTTGCAGTTTGAACATTGAGTTATCCATAGTGGTTGCATTATTGTTCATGAGTTATCCAAGATAAATCTTACGCTGTTTCGTGAATCTTTTGGGGGTGAGTCTTATCAGAACTATAAATAAAATATACCGTGTTTTTAGATCTCTTCAATTCTTTTATTAATTTATTGTGCTTTATCACAGTTATCAGTCGTTTTCTCTTGTTTATGGACTTTTGTTATTTTTGTTGATTTACTGTATTAAGCTTTACATATTTTGTTTAGCTATGGAGCCTCCCGATTGTATCATTCACTACAACTTAAAGGATGCAAAGTATAGTAAGCTAAAATCAATCTCGGAAATCAATAAGCAAAGAATTATTTCTGCTAAGAATCTTCGAGAATCAAAAGGAGGTTTGAACCACCAAAAAGAGTAGTGTGACTCCATCCCACAAGTAATTGATCCTGCAAATCATTGCATACATCTCGAACCATGTTACAAAACATTTGTTTTGATTCTCTCTCAAGAAAAAGCAAATTCGAAAGAAGAAAACAAATCTCAAGTTACTGCTAGGCCAAAGCGACAGTGGTCTGAACAAAGCTGCTCACAAAACATCTACCCTAAAGAGTGTGCATTTTGCAAGAAATACAGGGTGAAACATAAGGGAAAGGAGCATGTTCCATTAACAATAACCACAACAAGTGCATCTGTGAAAATCAAAGATGCTGCAAAGACCAAAGATGAATCACTGTATTATGAAATCAAAGACCTCGACCTGATTGCCAAAGAATTCAAATATCACGTGTTTTGTTATAAAGAATTTGTAAGACAGGAAAGACCCGCCCGATCTCAAAGCCACTCAGATTCAGAAAGCTTGAAAGGTAATCTTAAAGCGGTGATTGACTGTATCGAGAAAAGGGTGTTGTTGCAGAATCAAGCAGTTTCCATGTCTGTAATTCATGAAATATACGGAATTCATACGCAAGACACGAGATACCGAAGCAAATTGAAAAGCAGAATTCAGTCATATTTTCCAGAAAAACTTTTCTTCGTAACAATCAGCAAGATAGTTCCAGAAGTTCTAATTAGCAAAGATGGAATAAATGCGCACACTTCATTCAATAACCCAGATTTTATAATAGAAGAAGCCGCTGAATCTCTCCGTAGAGATATACTTGACTACGCAAAAACGATGCCCGAATTGAAATGGCCACCTTACATTGAAGATCTTACATCAGATCCTAGAAAACCACCCCAGTCACTAGTTTCATTCCTCAGCCAGCTCCTCAAAGCTAAAGACCACTCAGAGAGCTCTACTGTAAAGCGCTTGGTGGATTCGTACTCGTCAGACTTGATTAATGGTGTCACAAAAGGCAAAGTCATTACAGCAAAGCATTTCTTACTTGGTTTAGGGCTGCACAATATTACGGGACAAAAGAAACCAGTGCAGATTATCAACCGTCTTGGACATTGCATAGAATATAATGTAGCATGTGAAATCGAAACAGCTCACGCCGAAGCAAGTCAACAACAGTACACCGATTCAGATATTCTCCCAGTAAAGCCTATTTCTGCCAACTACACTGTCAATACGTTTTTCTGGGCAGATAACTTTGATGTAAATCTTGACACCCAAACTGGCCATGGTGCTCTGAACTCCACGCATATGATTGCATTTCAAGAAGAGTCCCAAGTGTCGTTATTAGAAAGTCAAAGAACGCGATTGATAAGAACAGGGAGGCGGTCCCTCACTCGGAATGATCCTGAAAACTTTTCAATTAATTTGGATCCTAAGAAAGAGCCTAGCACTCTCAGTTCTTTTAGCACAGATGATGATTGTACCACATTGAATACCTCCCCACGTTCGATGGCCTATTTTCTTTGGCTGTTGCTACGAGTGCTGAACTCTGGAGACCAAATAGTCCCATCTTTCTTTGCCTGGAGAACAAAGATACGAAATATTGGAGTATCTTATGGCAGGATAAAGAAGACAGTTGTGACTTACCTTCCTCCCATCGATGCAAAAGTGACAGAGTTCAGTACAATAAATCAGTATTTGTCATGCATGCAGAAGCTAGCAGAGAAAGCAAACATGCCTTTCGTAAATGTGAGTTTGGATGTAGGAGCTGCAATGAATGCCTACAAATTGATCTGGAACCACCCAAAAAAATTCGGAAATGTAATCATTCATCTAGGGGATTTTCATTTTATCAAAGAAAATTTCGGAATCATTGGTCAATTAGTTGCTGGGTCAGGTTTTGAAGACATCGTTTTTCAAGCTGGAATATGTTCGACTGGCAGCCTGAGAGGAGTATTAGCAGGAAAGCACTACAATAGAGCATGGACAGTCCATTCAGTATATGCGGAGGCTCTTGAAAGGCTTTTACTTGAAAGGTTCATTGCCGAAAGTGGAGAAGAGATCCCCGCTATACTCCATAATGTTGCACAAGAACCATTTGAGAACTTCGACGCACTCTTGGGGCAAGTTGAAAGTTTTTGTCTGAAATATCGGAACTTCAAGGACAGGATTCGCAGAGGTGATCTTGGTAAAACAGCACAGTTTTGGCTTTCATTCTATCTAGATCTGATGAGCATCCAGGAAGCAGCTCACTTAGCTGTGCAAGAAAACGACTTCGAAACCAGACATCACGCATGGAAACAGTTTTTACCGTTGTATTTTGCTCTTAACAAAACCAATTACGCTCGATACGCTAGTTATTACGTTGGGGTTTTAGAGAGCATCGATTTGCTATATCCTGATGCGAAGCAACTTTTGAGTGATAACGGGTTTTCAGTCCAAGCACAGGATCGATATTTACTCCGCACAGCTGTCGATCAGAGGGGTGAGCAAACTATTAACCGTGATGCGAAAACTGCTGGAGGAGTTAAGTACTTCGCAAATGATAGCAAGTCGATACTGAAGTGGACACTGAATAGATCAGAGGAAGCAAACAGTACATCAGAGCTTTTAAATATGGTTAGTCTGAAAAATTCAAACGAAATGCATAAAGCACTGCGGCCGTCAATGATCCTCAAAACAGAAAAGATGGCAGAAAGAGTTGCAAAGGTGTTGAAAGATGAACTAGTAAATCCTTTTGCGGCAGAACTAGACCAACGCTATCTCTACCATTTAAGCTCTGGTATACCTCTTGAAGATGATATCTCAGATCAGATTTTAGAAATTCATGATGTTGGGAAAGCTGCATTTACTGCGTTTGTAAAGGAACGATTGATTGACAAGTCAGTTCTATTCCACGACTCTATTTCAAGATGGAAACTTCAACTTTTTAGTACAACAGGCAAGAAAGTGGAAATCAAACGAAAGACAGCAATAAAAGCGGTAGAGGTCAACAGAGACATGCTGGGAACAATATTGGCGCTTTCAGCAAAGACAAACAGAGTGGTAAACTTTGAGTTTGCATTGGAGCATCCATTATGCGCAGTACCACTTAGTTTAACGAATCCAGATGGTTCCCGCAGAGTAACAGCGAAATCTTCTCTTATGCACATCATAGAAGATAGATGTAGAACTCCGTTACAACATCCAAGAGAAACCCAACCGCCAAAGCCATCAGTTGCAGCATATGTAATTGATTTCATGGCATGCATAAGGCTTTTGAGGAACATCCCAGAGACGTATGAAGGACTTACATGGCAATTTTTACAGATGATTCCGTCAGGATATAAACGCGTCGATATCGTTGCAGATACGTACCAAGAAACCTCGATCAAGTCCACGGAAAGAAACAGACGTGGTAGCTCAAGGAAAATAATCATCCGCTCAGAAAAATCAAAGATTCCTCGAGATTTTAATACATTTCTCAAGAACGGTGAAAACAAAACTCGGATGATTTCACTGATCGTGTCAGTTATCGTGCAAAATAAGGCAGCAGTACTTGGTTTGCTGCAGTCAGAAGAGATCTTTGTGTCCACAGACAATCACTGCTCGAAAATTACAGTTGAAAATGTAGAAACAGAACCAAGTCTTGTAAGTAATCAAGAGGAGGCAGACACCAAGGTAGTCTTGCATTGCATTCATGCACTTGAGAGGAACCCAAGCAAAAATATAATCATTCGGTCACCATCTGGAGACACTGACAAAGCTGTTCTAATTAACTGACAAGGCTAGCACAATACGAAACAAGATGCTTCCTGGATAACGGCACTGGAAATAACCGAAAAGGTTTGTGGCTTGACAATCACGAAATGAGTGAAAATGCTAAACTTTGTCTAATTGGGTTTCACGCATTTTCTGGAAATGATTACATATCAAGTTTCTTTCGAAAAGGTAAATCGCTGTGTTGGAAGGTAGCAGAGAAGAATCCACGATTCTTGCATGCATTCCAAAGAACTTGGAGTGGAATGGGATTTGACACCAGCTGTTTATGAAGTGTTAGAAGAATATGTTTGCAATCTGTATGGTGCAAGAAAAAGAAAGGTAAATAGCGTACGCCATCAGATGTTTCAGCGAAAATACGAAAACGAAAACAAGATCGTCGACCTTTCATCAATTCCTCCATGTCAGTCTGTTTTAAAACTGCATATTAGCCGAGCAAATTTTGTTGCTAAGATCTGGAAGTCAGCCAGTGAAAATCAATTGGAGTTGCCACATCTTTCTAGCCATGGTTGGACAGAGAGCGGCGAGATTGTTTGGATGGAAACGGCATTCCCAGAAAATGTAGAAGAATTGCTCATGGAGTCGGGTGACAGTGAAGATGAAGACGCAAATGGTGTACTTGGAATGGACGATGATACTGATGAAGACGACGAATTGCGAGATTAATGTATTATGGGTCACAATTTGTTATGTTGTAAGTTGAACAAGCTTAATTTCATATATTTTTCACGTTGCAATTCTGGGCCTACTATTGGGTTCAGATGATGATATACCCATGCAAATGTTGACTTAGCCAGTATTGAATGATTTTTGGCCACTTTTGTCCGCTATCCTGTTTAAAATTTCAAAAATATGAAAAAATCTCCTTATAAGGAAAAGGGAAAATTTTGGTCACGTGACCAGAATATGGGTGTGATTACCTTAGATATACTCAAAAGTACCCAAACGGTGCACACTTGAATGAAATCTATCACCAAAAGTATTGTAGTTACTTCAGAAAAAAGGATTTTATTGTCAGCTCCTCCACAGAGGTCAAACATCAAAAACCCCAACTTTGACCCCCCACATCTCCCACACCCACCCCCGAATCGCCGTTTACCATCACGATTCTTAATAACCAACACAAGGGCTACCCAAAAATCATAGTCGGATAAATTCCGCACAAAAGTGGTACCTACCTCCACCACAGCCTGGTCTATATGATGAGTGATCTCTTCTTGTGATACGTAAGCGAGGTTTTGGCGCGAAATTGAAAACACTTGCTTCGCCATCGTTTGAAATGAAGATTTAGAAAGTTTGACGAGTTTCTAGGTCGGGAAAAGCTTAAGCAGTTGCTTTCACTTTTGACAGCAATTTTGTTGCTCGCTGTCCAAATATTTTTGAATAGGAGTGTAGAAATGAATTTCGTAAATACCTGTGAAAGTCTTCTTGGTGACGTCTTGTATCTTTCAAGAATAAACGTGGCAGTTTGTGGAGAGCTCTTGAGAATTTCGATGGCCTAGGAGTAACAAAACATATCATTATCGAATACTGATTGTTCAAATACTGTCTTTAGGAATTCATTACATTGAATACACTATTAGGATACCATCAGTAATGTAGATAGATACCATCAGAACTGTAGAGGGTTTTTAATGCTGTGAAGAGATACTATTAACACTGTAGAGAATGTTCAGTACTCTCATCAAATACTGATGCTGCAAATGCTATCTATCAAAATTCATTGCATTGAGTAAACAGCGGGCGGATAACATCAGTTCTGTGGAAGGTGTTCAGTACTGTGTGAGGGATACCATCAGTAATATGGAGGGGTTACCATTTAGTGATATGGAGGGTGCTCAGTAATGTGGAGGGATATCTTGAAGTAATGTGGGGTGTTTAGTTATGTGGAGGGATACAATCAGTAACATGGATGGATACCATGAACACTGTGGATGACGTTCAGAGCTGTCATCAAATACTGATGGTGCAAATGTAGTCTATCAAATTTCATTGCCTTGAATACACTCTTGGGGGATACCATCAGTACTGTAGAGGATTTTCAGTACTCTGAAGAGATACCATAAACACTGTGCAGGGAACCATCAGTACTGTGGATGATATTCAGTACTGTAGAAGGAAACCACGAGCACTCTATTTCCAAGGTATGTATTTGCTTTTACAGACCGTCAGAGCTGCTGAAACTGAGCATTATACTTACACGAAGCTTGCTACATCCTTCAAGACTTATTCCGTTGATCTCCGTAACCTTATCACCTACAAATAGTAAAGTATATAAGTACACAAGTCGAAGGATCCCTTCAACAGGCAATGTATTATCAGAAGTAAAATGTCACAGATTTGAAATATTGTTGGCTCAACGAAATATCGGAATATTTAGTTTAGAATATCTCATAGCATAATAGCATAAGAAATTATATAAGGCAGCAAGAAAGATATAGGTTAAGGCCAAAGGCAAAAAGATAATCAGATAGAAAATATAGGTTTCTAAAGCCCTGGCCGATGCCGATGAGACTGGACACTGAATGGAAAATTTAATTCAATATTGCTTTTTTTCAGACTCACTGCGCACGAGTCTATTGAAAGAATTCCAAGTGACTGTTCAAATGGTCTCGACGTCACTGACAACCGTTGAGAAGCAAATATTCAGTAACTATTTTCAAGACAATTTTGATCGAGATAAATCCTGATTGAGCAAGATTAAACAAGACTGAACAAGGACTCTTCCGAAATCCCTCAACTTTCTATACCGTAAAAAAGTCGTACAATTAAGTGTTCAGTATGTTTGGCTGAACATGATTGAACATGATTGAACGAGATCTTCTGTACTGTGCAAAACTCGAGAAATGCTCAGTGTGTTTGGCCGGGGCCTAATTGAACATACCTAGTTGAACTCTTCCATCAATTTCTGCAGTTCCTCCGGGCATCATGGCACGTACGAAGATACCTCCAGACTCAGGACCACCCTGTTGAAATTCATGAAAACATATTACCTCTATAGCATTGCTTGGTATAAAATTACATCATAGTTCTCAATCCACAGAAGTACAAAGCCAAAGACAGAGAGCCAGTCTCCTTTCTTATTTATAATCTATGCAAATATGTTGAATTTCTCTATTCAAATCACGTAACAATATGTACGAAGATTACTCTAGACTCTAGACTACCCTGTTGATGATGAAAAATGAAATTTATGATAACGAACCATCTAACGCTATCATTTATTGGAATCATCTAAAGCTACATAAAACATTTTCAAAATCAAAAATTTCAATGTTTCTTCAAATCGGTTAAAGCCTTAGTCAGCCTCGCACATTTAACAAAAACTAACTCAGTCACAAATGGTTCTATAAACACACTAGCACCTGATACTACTATATGTAATAATGTAATGTATGCTATACTCTTGTTGGAATCAAGGCACTGGTTTAGCCAGACAAGCATATCAAACATAAACTCACTGACTCGTAAAAAGATGCAATAAACACACTAGGCCAACATACTACGATATGTAGTGATGTAGTATATGCTGCCATACCCCTGCTGAAAACAAGGACTAGCCATAGTCAGGGGTCCCGTGCTTCTTGCTTTTCGCAACCTAGCACGTTAAACAGAAACTCACTTACTCACAAATGGGTACAATACGAAGTGATGTAGTATATGCTACCATGCTCTTAGTGGGAACAAGCCCTTCTTTAGTCATTCAAGCACTTTCAACAGAAATTCACTTACTCACAAATGGGTGCAGTAAACACACAATAGGACTTCTTACTACTAAATGTAGTGATGTAGTGTATACTACTGTACCCCTGCTGAATTCAATACCTAACCTTACTCAGGCCAGCTCGATAAATAAAAACTCACTCACTCATCTCACCTAAGTTGAAATTTCAGTAAAAATACAATATCTTTAGTGAAATTATCATGATATTTTCCTTTTCAACTGTGTCAAACTCCAGTAAACGGCAAACATAAAACTATTGCCTGGCAGTTGTTTACAGTTTTGGCAGCCATTTCGTTTACTTGGTGTCCCAATATATTTTGAACCTAACTGTACATAAAGAAATATTTCACTTACGGTTAGACTGAGTCCAAAGCTTCCAGCGACTTTTGTTAACTCCACAACAGTAAGAACCTAAACAAAAAAGCAATCTTAACAAACAAGCAGAATGGAAATGAAACTAGAAACTCGGGCGAATATTACTGAATCGAGATAAATTGTGAGAATGAAAAATGACCCGAGTAGGACTCGAACCCACCCACGACCTCTAGATTTGTACTCTAGAACTCTACCACTGCGCAAACGGGGCTACGAGAAACCCAGGCCTTTTCATTCAAGAAATATTACTGAATATATCTCTACAGCCGTTACGTTGCCCGTAGAAAGGTTGAAGGCTTTCTAGAATCAAATTGAATTCAAATTTATAAAAAGTCACTTACAGTATCGAGTGGAGGAACATCACTACCAACAGTACACCTTTCCAAATACAAGATGACTTTGTTCACAGAACCTTTCAGTTTTTCGTATGCCTGAAATAAAACATTCGGATACATCAACACTGCTCACCTCTATTGAAAGAAAATTCTGTCAAAATGCTTCCACAGTACCATCATTACACCCTCTTTAGTACAGATGCTGTCTCTCCAAAGAATTGATGATATCTCTCCATAGTACTGATTGTATCCCCTACAGAACTGAACATCCTCGACAGTACTGAACATCCTCTACAGAACTGAACATCCTCTACAGAACTGAACATCCTCGACAGTACTGAACATCCTCTACAGTACTGAACATCCTTGACAGGAACAAAGGTATCTTTTCACAGTGCTAATGTAATCCTTCCACAGCACTGATGGTATACCTCCATAGTACTGAACACCTTCAACAGTACTGTACATCCTCCACAGTACTGAGAACCCTCTATAGTACCGATGGTATCCTGTAAAGTACTAAAACACCTTCCACATTACTGAACACCCTCTACATTACTGAACATCCTCTACAGTGCTGCGGTATCTCTAGCGCAGGGACCCTGTTCTCCCTATATCTAATCGAAGATTCAAGAAAGTATAGTTTGAATTGGCCTTACCTGCTGCCTTGTCATTCCATCAATTATGTTTCCATTGATCGCCACGATTCTGTCTCCTGAAATCAGAAATCAAAGCAAATTTATGGAGCGTCTATAAATTACGGTGCAAATATAGACGATATGCAGCGATTTAGTGACAAGATTTTAAGGTTCTTGCAACAATTTGACGCGATTCGTGGCGATTTGCTGCAATTTTTGACGATTCGCCACAGCTGAGAAACGAATTACAACGATGATATGATGCTTGCTAACCAAGGTGAGGTGATAGAAATTTCAAGTCATTCCACTCAACAATGGAGAATTGTGTCAGTGTGGGTTCTCTGGTAATTTGGGTTCAGTATTTGTAGGAACTTACTCTATTTGGATATTTACGGGTGATTGAATATTTAGGGGTACTGGCCTTTTTAGCATTCTGCTACCGTGCTCAAAGTAAGGCCTCTTGTGGTCTTTTTCAGGTTAGAATGTTAGAAATTTAAGTCATTCAAATCAGAAATTGGGAATTAAATTGGTTATCCAGTGAGAAATAGGGTATGGACAGGAAATGGGGTATTTAGGGGTAATGAAGAAAGAACTGACCTTTTTGCATTCTTCCATCATCAGCAGCTGATCCGCCAGACTGGATTGATTTTACATAGATACCATCTATCTCCGGACCACCCTGCAATCAAAATTCAAATAATATAATGAAAACGAATTGAAACGTGTAGTACCATCGGTACACTCTCAACAGTACTCCACAGCACTGACGATATCTCTATCAACCCGGAAACAAACTTAAGATGATAAAATGAAAATTAATTGAAACGGGTAGAGTCTCAGCAGACTAAAGCAGGGTCGAATAGGAGGGTCCTAGTTCCTCTGTTCCCTCAGAAAATTATTATTTGTTCCCATGTGTTTTTAGGAATTTTCAACGTTCTCCCTGAAAAATATATGCAAAATGTATCCTTATTCCGCTATATTAATTGGTCAATTGGTAATTTTTTAGCTTGCTCTCATGTTCCCTAGAAACCCTCTTATAACTATCAAAAGGTCCTGGCTAACTAAAAACGTATTGTCGAGATATATCAATATGCAGGGGTGACGCAGTGGTTAACTACGTCCATCCATGTTCAAAGTGTCGCAGGTTCGAAACCAAAATCAGACCTGTCATATTAAATGTGAGAAGAGAATTCGTCAGCTCTTTGTAGCTCAAGGTAAAAAGGCAAAAGAAGTCATGAGATATGTTCACATTAATATAAGGGTTGCACTGCTCAATTAGCTTAACCTATCGAGTGAGGTCTTTTGTTATTTGCAGGCAATACCCTTACAAAGACAGTGAGCGTATTTATGCTTTGGGTTAATTTACGTATTCAGTGGGCCTTTATGCTTTACAAATAAACCAATACTTTACGAAGATAGTAAGTGTATTTTCCTATCAATTTAAAATATACTGCTTCGATTAGTCTACCTGTGCAATGGCACCATTGTGCTTTGAGCATAAACCAATACCTTACGAATATAGTTAGTGTCTTTGCCTATCAACTATTAATGCACTGCTTTGACCAGTCTACCTATTCAATGAGCCCTTTTTGCTTTTAGTATAAACCAATACCTTACAAAGATATAGTTGTTGCAGATATAGGTGTATTTGCCTATCAATATTAACTAAAAACCATTCATGTAACAAAATTCACTTACTGCTAGATTTAGGCCAAAGCTGTTGTTTTTCTTGACCAGATCAACTGTGAAAAAATCCTGAAAAAAAATATTCGATTAAAAACAGGTGCATTAGTCCCATGACCAGAATTTCATTCCAAGGCCCGTCACCAATCGTAAAGAGCCTCATTCTACAGACAATTGGGACTTATGCACTAGTGCCAGCTTTGAGCTAAGGATAGGGATAGATTATAATTTTGGTATGACTAAAGTATTTATTTTGGTCTCATCCTTCTCATATAATGTTAATGTATTCGTCCTTTAATATTTAATAACTTAATGTACAGTTATTGAAACAACAATGTTTGAAGACCATACCAATCAACTGCCGATATTTCTGATGGTTGCATGGTATATCTTGACATTCTGGTATTAAAGGAAACATCAGGGCAACATCAAGCAATATAAGAATAAGAATATCGAAATAATGTAACTTACCGACTCGGGGATGACCATGTTGTCGAATACGGCATTCCTCTCCAGTAATAGTGAGATTACATTTGCTCTTTTCAATAGATCACCAGCCTAAAGAATAATTAGTGTCAGTAGGCCTAGTTATACTACATTCAAACTGACATGGTTTACCGAGCTTAATTTACTATAGGTTTCTTCCACTGATCTCAAAAAAGACTGGAACGATCTTCTGTTATTCTGGAATGAAGTCATTGGCGGCCATATTGGTAGGTCCAATTCAATACATTTAGATTCCACTAGGGGCTGCTTTTTTCTTTGATGATTGTTGGAATGTTATGAATGCTCAGCACAAAAGAGAATGATTGTGCAGCTATTGTTAGCAAAGAATCAAGTCAAAGATTTCTTTGGCAGTCATATTGGGAGGCTAAACCGAAGCAACGGGCTTCAATCATTTGGCCAATCCAGTCTTTATTTTGAGGTCAGTGGGTTTGGTCTTCACATTAGTATTAGTAGACCTAGATCCCCAGCCTAAAGAATTGCAGAAATACTATAAAAAGTCTACAATCCGCGCCAAAAGGTTTTGAGATGCAATGGCGATGTTGGCATTACCTCAATTATGGAGCTATCAAACTGTAAGATGATGTTTGACCCCCACCCAAACCAATTACGATTCAAAATTATTTCATGCTAATTCTACTATCAAATAAGTGTTTAATCATCATCATCAGTTTGAGCTTGCTAAGCAATCTTTTTCTCTAGTGTAGATGTCAACGTTTAGGGTATTGAACCATAGACAAAAACTGCGTTTAATGATAAATATCAAATAGCCGATTTGGTGAGAAAATCACTTTTCAAATGTTAATCTAGGTGACAAGAAGTCTAGTAATTCTTAATACCATAGAAGGAATAGTTTCCTTTGGTAAAATGAATTCCTAACCTATCATGTATGCTAAATATTTCATTACCTAAAGTGAAAAAATCAAAATTTCATATCCCTTATCCGTCCACAAATCTCAGTATAATGAAGACTGACTGTAAACTAAACGAATGACTCTAACCTGACCCTGATACTAATTCTAATTTCAGTCAGAACCCTAACCCTAACACTAACCCAAACCCGAAACCGTAACTACTACCCTAACCCTAATTCTAAACCTAGCCCTAGCACTAACCATACCCCTAACCTTAATCCAAACCCTAACCCTTACCTTGAACCAAACCTTGACAATAAGGTAACCCTAACCCTAACCCTAACCTAAACCTAAACCTAAACCTGACCCTAACACTAACCGTAACCGTAACCCTAACCCTAACCCTAACCCTTACCCTAACCCAAACCCTAACCCAAACCCTAACCCTAACCCTAACCCTAACCCAAATCCTAACCCTAACCCTAATCCAAACCCTAACCCTTACCCTAACCCTAACCCTAACCCTAACCCTAACCCTAACCCTTACCTTGAACCAAACCTTGACAATAAGTTAACCCTAACCCTACTCCAAACCCTAACCCAAACCCTAACCTAAACCTAAACCTGACCCTAACACTAACCGTAACCCTGACCGTAACCCTAACCCTAACCCTAACCCTTACCCTAACCCAAACCCTAACCCAAACCCAAACCCTAACCCTAACCCTAATCCTAACCCTAATCCAAACCCTAACCCTAACCCTTACCCTAACCCTAACCCTTACGTTGAACCAAACCTTGACAATATGACAATAAGGTAACCCTAACCCTAACCCAAACCCTAACCCAAACCCTAACCCTAACCCTAACCCTAACCCTAATCCTAACCCTAACCCTAACCCTAATCCAAACCCTAAACCTTACCCTAACCCTAACCCTAACCCTAACCCTAACCCTAACCTTACACCTAACCCTAACCCTAATCCTAACCCTAACCCAAACCCTAACCTAAACCTAAACCTGACCCTAACGCTAACCGTAACCCTAACCGTAACCGTAACCCTAACCCTAACCCTAACCCTAACCCTAACCCTAACCCTAACCTTACACCTAACCCTAACCCTAATCCTAACCCTAACCCAAACCCTAACCTAAACCTAAACCTGACCCTAACACTAACCGTAACCGTAACCGTAACCCTAACCCTAACCGTAACCCTAACCCTAACCCTAACCCTAACCCTAACCCTAACCCTAACCCTAACCCTAACCTTACACCTAACCCTAACCCTAATCCTAACCCTAACCCAAACCCTAACCTAAACCTAAACCTGACCCTAACGCTAACCGTAACCCTAACCGTAACCCTAACCCTTACCTTCAACCAAACCTTGACAATAACTTAACCCTAACCCTAACCCTAACCCTAACCCTAACCCTAACCCTAACCTTACACCTAACCCTAACCCTAATCCTAACCCTAACCCAAACCCTAACCTAAACCTAAACCTGACCCTAACGCTAACTGTAACCCTAACCGTAACCCTAACCCTAACCCTAACCCTAACCCTAACCCTAACCCTAACCCTAACCCTAACCTTACACCTAACCCTAACCCTAATCCTAACCCTAACCCAAACCCTAACC
Organism: Pelagia noctiluca; assembly: GCA_963924455.1. NCBI lineage: Eukaryota > Metazoa > Cnidaria > Scyphozoa > Semaeostomeae > Pelagiidae > Pelagia > Pelagia noctiluca. Next base: position 2,042,721 of record OZ004330.1, on the reverse strand, counting down.
TAAACCTAAACCTGACCCTAACACTAACCGTAACCGTAACCCTAACCCTAACCGTAACCGTAACCCTAACCCTAACCCTAACCCTAACCCTAACCCTAACCCTAACCTTACACCTAACCCTAACCCTAATCCTAACCCTAACCCAAACCCTAACCTAAACCTAAACCTGACCCTAACACTAACCGTAACCGTAACCCTAACCCTAACCGTAACCCTAACCCTAACCCTAACCCTAACCCTAACCCTAACCCTAACCCTAACCCTAACCTTACACCTAACCCTAACCCTAATCCTAACCCTAACCCAAACCCTAACCTAAACCTAAACCTGACCCTAACGCTAACCGTAACCCTAACCGTAACCCTAACCCTTACCTTCAACCAAACCTTGACAATAACTTAACCCTAACCCTAATCCTAACCCCAACAATAAACCTAACCCATACGTATTAACACAGCAAAGGTAAAAAGTAGGCATCGATTCGAGATGGTTACCTGATGCTTAGATAGACCATCCAAACAGACACCGTTTATCTCCACGACTCTATCACCTGAACAAATAAATAAGAAATATCAACTACTTTCTTAACATAAAACAAAAGGAAAAGTTTTGTAGATAGATATTTTGCCAGGTTTGAAATTGGAAAATAAACATCGATATGATTTTGTCTGTTGCAGTATTTTAGCCTTATTTTTCTAATCTACATTCAAAATTATCATTCATTTCATGTCAAATTTCCCTTTGAAGGATTGCATGGCGAAACAGTTAATTCTCAACGCCTTCCCTCGCTACAGTCTACATTTATTTAATATTTCCAGTGCATTCTCGTCCTCGAGTACTGCTTAAGGGCAGTTTTCCTTCCCCGCAGATGGCTTTTGAGATTACATTTATTTGAAATTTTCCACATATTTACGTCCTCGAGCAGTTTTCCTACCACATCAATTGCTTCTATCTATAATCAAGACTGCAAATGTTTCATATGGTTCTGGCCATTGTGAAATTCTAGGCCCATAGGAAACGGGTGGCAGGGGGTATTTGCCTCCCCAATAGTTCTAGAATTCAATTGCTCACAGCATGGCCCATAGTCTCTCTATTGTTCTTGAACGATGGGCGCCCCCCTAATAATTTTTCCCAAGCTACGGTTCTGGAAATTCTGGTTATTGTAGATAGATATTTTGCGAGTTCAAAACAAGAGCAATATATGAGATACCTCTAGCGATTCTGTCGCATTGTTCTGCTTGGCTTTCTGGCATGATTCCTTTTATGTAGATTCCACCTATGTCAATACCACCCTAAACGCAAACAAACAAAATCAACATCATTAATATAAAAGTAAAAAAACTGGTAAGTTACATGTGAAACTAGGTTCAATCATACCTCAGTTCAACCATAGTGCACTCTAAAATACCGATCTAGAGGTCGTAGGTTCAAGTCTATTGATCTTAAAATAAAGACTGGATCGAGCATCTATCATTCTGAAATGACGTCTATGGCAGCCATATTGGAAGGTCTGATTCAGTACATTGAAATTCCACTGGGGTGAGCATTTTTCTTTGATAATTGTTAGAATGTTATGAATGCTCAGAACGAGACTGAATAATCATGCAGCTATTTCTAGCAAAGAATCAAGTCAATATAATTTCTTTGGCAGCCATATTGGGAGGCCAAACGTAAGCTGAAGCAATCGACTTCACACATTTGGCACTAGAAACAACAGAATGCTTGATCCAGTCTTTATTTTGAGACCAGTGGATTTTCTTAGACTACACTCTTTTTTTATAACAATTTTATTTTATTTATCCCGTTCAGCTATTGTTAGCAAAGAATCAAATCAATATAATTTTTGGCAGCCATATTGGGAGGCCAAGTACAAGCCCAAGCAATTGGCTTCAAATATTTGGCTCAAGAAACCAAAGAATGGTCGATCTAGTCTTATATTGAGATCAGTGGTTTGAGTCATTTTCAATCTCACAAATTGGCTCCAATGATTTCCAAATCCTACTTCTTCTCAAGGTAATAAGCCAACAGCAGTAAAGTACAGGTCTTTTCAAGACAAGTGCAATACAAGGAATAAGGCCGTAGGAAAATTGTGTACTTACGGTGAGTGTGATCCCAAGCCCTCCCTCACCTCTCCGTAGCTCAACGTTGAACAGGTCCTAAAAACATAAAAATACAACCATGAGCTGTAGTAGAACATCACAAGGGTAGTTCATTGTTTCGTTTAATCACGGAAAATGGGCCGGAACAGGAGTCTCAACGTTCCTACTCTACAAAATTTGGCAATTTCTCCTTCTTCTTCCAGTTTCTTTTTTCCATAACGTAATATTTTTAGTTTAACCTTCCTTCTAAAGTTTCCCTCCTGACTTTTAGCAATCCTCCCTTCTCACTTAGTTATACCAATTCCCTACATAGAGGGGATCAGTTGTTGTTCTAGGAAGGACTTGGTGATATTTCTTAGAGTTGTAAGGATATTTATGGATAAGTGACTTAAAATCAGGGACTTTCAAAAAAAGTCTTCAAATGCAAACTAGGTGAAAAAATCATCCTTCATTTGATGGAGGGTGGGATTAAATTTCACATCTTTTAAAGTTTAGATCGTGAAAGTCCCAAACCCATGGGTAGAAAAGATCAAGAAATTCTAACCTCGTCCATAGCAGGCACATCCTCCGCATTTCTAACTCTTTCAATCATCAACACAATATTATGTGGCGTTTTCCTCAACACTTCATCACACTGGAAAAAAAGTGTTAACAAGTTGAGAACAAAATATCATAAATGATTAGAAACTGAAACTGAAACTGAAAGGCAATGGTAGATTTTTCTTGAATTGGGTATTATTCTAAGGAGAAACTCTTTCTAAAGTAGGAGCTCTCTCTAAAGGAGGAAGTCTCTCTAAAGAAAGAACTCTCTCTAAAGAAAGAACTCTCTCTATAGGACGAACCCTCTCTAATGGAGAAACTCTCTCTAAAGAAGGAACTCTCTCTAAAGAAGGATCTCCTCTCCCTCTTAAGGAAGAACTCTCTCTAAAAGAGGAACACTCTCTGGAAGATGGAACTCCCTCTAAAGGGTGACCTCTCTCTAATCGAGGAACTCTCTCTAAGGGAGGAACTCTCTCTAGGAATAAGTGAAGGACTATATGAAGTACCAATCAAAGCTTATTAGAATAATTTGTGAGATAATTTTTGGGTGTAGAATACTCAGATGAACTGGGAGTGAAATAACCTGTGATTTTGAGAATCCATCAGTAGGAATTCCATTGATTTCTATAATTCTGTCTCCTGTGGAGAAAATTAGAAATATATACATTTCTGTAATATTATATTTCTAGGGCGTTAATTCATAAGGCACGGTCTAACATGGGTAATCAAATTATACCAGGGTAGGCTGCAGTTGACATATGCCACCACTGGGTCTCGAAGCCAGGTTGTTGCAACCCTTGGCGAGAGCGCTAACCACTGTCCTAAACCAGGACCCATCCAAGTACTGACATGGCCGTACCCTGATTGACTACAATGATTGGTCGAGAACTGGTATACTTGAGGTGGCATGGTCGAGAACAATTCAATTCAATTTCAAGTAATTCGTTTTTACAAGTAAGCATCAGGGACGTTTTCGAAGATGTAAAGTACAGAGTCATGAAATAAGATAGAAGGGAAAGGAGTTTACTGATGTTTGCTTACCTTTGCAGACTTTTCCATCTGAAGATCCCCCAGGGAGGACATTTTTTACGTGAAGTCCACCAAGATCTGTGCCATTCTGCAAATAACAAAAAACAAACGATGGTTAGCGTATTCACCTATCAGCATCAGTGCACTGCTACAGTTAGTATTATCCAAGTCTTTGAGGTCGGAAGAAAGAAATCATGGATGGGGGCTGAGCAATAGAAATCGGTATATGACGTCACACATTTATGAGAATCACCATTGTTCTGCCATTTATTGGGGGGGGGGGGGGGGGCTCTAGCTCTAGGGGGAGGGCCCCCCGCTTCCTACAGGCCTGTGATCTTTTATGCTTTGCACAAGAAACAAATACCCTAACAGAACAGTAACCATTGCTATCACGAACTATCAACGATTTTGTGCACTTTCATACTTGTACTAGACCGATTTAAGCCAGAAACATTTTTCACAGAAGTTAGTTTTGGTGAGAAAAGTTGTGGGCTGTGAATCAAGCTACGCTCGTATAGATCTAGAGGGTCTCTTCTTGTCCACCTAGAATATAAAATTAACTAACCAATCATAGGATAGAAGATGAAAAGCCTACCGAAATGCAGAGACCGAATGTTCCATTTTTCTTGAAGAGCTCAACAGCAACGCATTCCTATGAAGATGAAAGATAATGGCAAAAATTACAACAAAGCTCAACTGTTATCTTGTCTTGAAAGGAAGCGGGATTTTTAAAATCAATCGAGATAATTTGTGAGAATGAAAATGAATCGAGTAGGACTTGAACCCATGACCTTTAGATTGGTACTCTAGTGCACTAGAGTATAAATTAGCGCACTAGAGTACCAATCTAGAGTTCGTGTGTTCAAGTCCTACTCGGGTCATTTTCATTCTCGATTGTTCTCTTCTCTACTTATTTCAGGGAAGGCATGGTCCAAATGACGAGAGAACATAGAATACAGAAAGAAATGTCTGTATATGGCGTTGAACTCAAAGTAAACCAGGAAAAACAATTGAAACAGGTGACTAAAGGGGGAACCTCTTAGAGGGATGATATAATCAGCATGTAAACAGGCTTTTACACGTAGAATATTTCTGTACTTAACAACAATATTCAATGAACCACTCACCCCATCAAAGCTTGACATCTGAGATGACGTCTGTCGTGGCTGGTGGTACCCATACCTCTCAAAAATCAGTGTTGCCATGCCACCAGAAGATTTCAGCATCTCTACAGCCTAAAATCGATAAGGAGAGCTTCGTTTTAAAACTTGAATCTTTTCGAACAAAGCTGCATTGTTGCATTATGGTTGCTAATAGACTAATAGGATCAAACCTAAAACAATGGTTCGATTAAGTTTAGCAAACTTGAGGATGGTGAGAAAAGTCTGAAACATAGTGAAACATAATAACTACTGAAGCTTTGCTTCTAACACTTATCAGAGTAAAATACTTCTTATGTTTACAATGTTTAAAACAAGTGAAAAACATTCTTCTTACGTCATGTTTACTAAATCCATCCATTCTTCTGCCATTGATTTCCACAAGTCGATCACCTTTTAAAATCAAATGAAATGTGTCAAAAATATCGAAATATCAAAATATCATTTCTATTAGAGCATCTGAGCATCCATTCACATTGTAAAATCCCTTGAAAGCATCCCCCCTTTGGGGAACAGGATAATTTGCAAGCTTCAATTGTACGTCATTAGAAGTCTCCTTATCAACCCTTGACCTCATAAGCAGTCTCACCAACATTTATTACGTCATAGCCTCGCATGAACATTTTCATTTCCTCTCAAAAATACCTCAGAATATTTCAAATTTGAATTGTCTTGAGTCTCCTCAGAGAAAATCTGGCATATTTTGATTATTTTTATAAAATCTGTTGTAGTCTTATTGTTTTTATGGGGAGGGGGCTCTTTCTCGATTAGTTAACCTATTTAGAGAGCTCCTCCTTAATCGATCAATCTTAAATACAATCATGTAAAGCTCTATTTATCTGATTTTTGTATTCTATGGTATTTTAGTAAGTAATTAGGTGTTGTAGTGTAATGTGTAGAGAATTGTATTTAGGATTGATTGATGAATGAATAAAACTGAAACTGAAACTGAAACTCTCTATAGTTTATGATTGTATTTAGCTTGAAGTATTTGTAATTATTTTTAGTCAATAGTCTATTAGAAACTTTTTGAAAGCATCTTAAAACTTTTCTCATACCTTTTTGTATGCGACCATCTTGACCTGCGGCACCACCAGCTTGTAGAGCCTTCACGAAAATTCCAGCCACTTCAGGACCACCCTAAAATAACGAATATAACTATTAATTACAGAGTAAAAGATCCCTGGCAAAATTTGATATTAACTCTTCTGAATGCAACTGAAGAAAGTGATTTTAATTTTTACAGCTTGGGCTTATATCGCTACATCATTTTGAATTGTGAAGAGTTTTGTTCGTCTATGCTGGATAAAAGAGTGCTCTATACAATGGGCAAAAAAAGCAATAAACGATGAGGTAAAACTGAAAAGTAACCTTCTCTTTTCTGAGTGAAAGAAACCCCTCTTTTCTTAGTGAAATCCTTCTTTACTTAGTGAGAATAACCGTCTCTTTTCTGAGAGAAAGAAACCCTTCAATTCTAAGTGATGAAACCCCCTTTTCTGAGTGAAAGAAACCCCCTCTCTTTGAGTGAAGAAACCCCTTCTTTTCAGAGTCAACCTCTGTGTCTCTGAATTTCAAACATTTTATAAACTTAGAGAGTTTAGCTCTGGCATCATTGCAGCAACTTTGAAGAAATACTTACAAGGGCCATCAAATCTACCCAACAAAAGAACATCTAGAGCAGAATACAGAAACTTCCCGTCCAAATCAATGCAGTAATTGTAGAGAGCAGGCTTTCTCCTTCCTGGGAAATCACATCAACATTAATTTAAGGGGGAGGGTTGCATAATTGCAAATACTTACCGTGAGACCAAGGCCAAAGCTCCCATTAATTCTTGGAAGATCAACAACAAAAACTTCAGCCTAAAACAAAAATTACATTTAAAAATATTACAATAAATGAAAATCATACAAGACAACAATAAGAATTGTAAGGCTACAAAGCTTGACTCCCGTGTCTCATAGTTGACTCTTGCCTTTTTTGGGTTATCCACATAGACTTATTACATGAGCCGAATTTACCGCTATTGCTAAATTTCTTGGACGCTCAATACTAGGGGTTGCCTATTCTGACATACATTGACTGCAGAGTAAATACATTTGGTCTTTTAGGCTGTTTCTGACACAATATTCGACATGATAGTCACCAGTTATCATGAAAAGCCTTTGATATTGAGTAGGACAACGTTGTAAAAGCATTCGGACTTATCAAGGGTGTTTCTGACATAATATTTGACATGATAGTCACCACTTATTATGACAAGCCTTTGATATTTAGAAGGGCAACGTTTCGGGAGAGATCCGTCTCCCATCATCGGGCAATGAGAAATGTGGTTTCTTCCCTATTTATGCAATGTATCAATCAGATATCATACACCATCCCAGAAATCTGGTTAAACAATGTCAAGAGCACCGAACACAACTTTGGCGCCACTAATGATAGAAACTAACCACTAATATCTGAGAAACCTCACTCAATGTTCACACCTTTCGATCCGACCTTTGCATAATTTTAGTTGAGGATTAAACTTTCTACACGAGTCTCAGTTTTCTGCATTGAGTTGAATTGCTGTGATTGTTTCAAACTGAGACTCATGACCTAGCTGGTATGAGTGATAAATAAAGAAACGTTGAACGAATACAAGGAATCACGCAGTAAGGTCAGGATATGGTAGGTAGGCATGGTATTATGTTATTCTAGAAGACAGGAAGAAATCCCAACACAGCCTACACTAACCCTCCCTAACAGAGCATAAAATATGTAACAGAATCTCAGGTTTTATGGGATGAGATTTTGTAAACTCCATTTCCAGAATGAAATCTGTCTCACCGCCATTGACTGACGTCTGTTAATACTCCCAGTTGATTGGCTAACATCAGGTCTACGTTGTTGCTGCTGTTGTTGAAACTGCTGTTGCTGCTGCTGAGGCTTCACTTGTTGTTGTTGTTGCTGTTGTTGTGGTTTCCTGATCTGTCGTGAGTCAGACATGTCGTAACCGTAGTCGAAGCTGTGGTTGTTGTTGTTGTTCATAGTCATTCCAGTGATATCTTGCATTGATAGCGCTAGGCCACGTGCAGTGTTGTTCGGAATTCTAACGGAAGAAAAGTGTAATTTTTAAAGAGAGCGTAAACGGTTTTATTCACGAAACATTGACAGGAATAGTCGATTGGCTGTAAATGGTTGCAATAAACACACGACAATGACATTTGAAGTGATGCAGCGTGTATTACCATGCCCCTCCTAGTTGCAAGAACTTGATCAGACTAGCACATTTAACAGAAACTAACTCACTCACTCACGAATGGGTACAATAAACACACTAGGACCTTAATAAAGGGAGTGATGCAGAATATATTACAATGCCATTGAAATGCTAGTAAGTTAAACATATACCAATTAATTGATGAGGAGCAGCAATAAAAACACTCAAGCCTAATTGTAGATATATAGTGATTTAGTGCATCCTACATTAAATAGAGATTGGACACATTGGTCACACATGGGTTTGCCGAGTGGTTAGATCACTCCAACCCTGTTTGGTATGGGTTTCAACCCACCTTCAGACAGACCTGTCACATGTAAGTGTTAAGAGGGAATTTGAAAGTTCTCTGTAATTCCAGGCAAAAAGGCAAAGTTTTGCTTAGTGAGGCTAGCATGTTAAATAGGACATCGCGCACAAATAGGTGCAATTAACAGACCAGGAACTCATACTACTGTATGCAGTTATGTGGTGCATGCTACTGTGCCCTTGAAACAAGGCCAAAAGGAAGAAAGTTCTATTTTTACTAAGAGCTGAAACGATTTTATTCGTCAAACATTGACGGGGATAACCGAGTGGTTTGATTACTCTTAACCCTTGTTTAATGTTTAGTTTAACTCTCAACCCACTTTAAACATTACAGTGTCAAGTAAAAATTTGCAATTTCTGCAAAATCTATTATTTCAGTCAAGCTAACCTTTCACAAATTAGAACCTTAGGACCTAATACTTCTATATGTATTGATGTAGTGTATGCTACCGTACCCCTGGTGGGAACAGGGCCCTGCCTTAACGTGATGTAGTGTATGCAGCTATATGCAACCTCGTTGGAAACAATGCCCAGTCAGACTAATACATTAAACAGTAACTCTGTCAATCAAAAATGAATGCAATAGACTTGAGACCTAACTACTACTATTATATGTAGTGATGTTGTCTCTTCTGCCTATCGTCTCCCTGCTAAAAATAAAGCCTTTCCTTACTCATGCTAGCATGTTGGATTGAAAGTAGCACCCTTCCTCATCGTATGGGGAAAATCAACTTCTTCTGTTTTCAGGAAACGGGATCCAATGATGTAACTAGGGTTGTGGGCTCTGATTTCAAGATTGCAATGTGCCTCAAAAAAATTCACTTAAACATTTAAAATTGTTTTAGAGTATGAAGACATGACATTAAAAGTCTGGCCACATGTGGAGATTACATATTGATTATGACAAAATATGATAGTCATGATGAAATATGATAATAATGATAAAATATGATAATTGTAACAAAATATGATAGTTATGGTAAATCATGCAAATACATGTCAAGTAATAGGTGAAAAATACACATCTAAAATCTATTAATGTAAGAAAACATATTTTTTTTTATTTCTTTTAAAAATACATTTCACACATTGTATACGATTTTAAAACATCTAATTTATAAAATAGAAACGATGTTTGAACTACGATCTAAGATCGTTGCAAAATAGTGCTGAATACTGAATATAAGTAGCATTTGTATGAAGATAAGAGACAAAATAAATTGATATTTTCATAAAACTCAGATGGACATTATCCATAGCTGTAATATACTTTAAGTTCTCTGCTACGTTATTTTTGACTTGCAATGCTCGATAAATCTATGCTCAAGAAACCAATACTTTGAGAAAGCGTATTTGCCAATCAACTATCAATGCACTGCATTTATTAGTCCACTTAGGTCCTTTGTGCATTGCACATGAACCTATACCTTACAAAGATAGTAAGTGTATTTGTCCATCAACTATAGATACACGGCTCTAATAAGTCTACCTATTTAGTGGGCCTTTGTGCTTTGCACATAAACCAATACCTTACAAAAACAGTAAGTGCATTTGTCAGTCAATTTGTCGATTTGCCTGTCGACTAGCAACTTCAAGTTCCTGATTCCAGTTTAACCTGTTTATCGAACCAGCTCAACTGGTTTATTCGACTGGTTTAGACAACTAGTTTATGCAGCTATGGACAACCAGGAGAGCAACAAAGCTGGCGGATGCAACGTTGCCTAAAATTAGTATTTGCCAAGCACAGGCCATCATACAATTATTAAAATATGTGCATTTATACATACTATGGTTAAATCTCTACACTCTGAATATATATTTTCTCTCAAAAATAAATAGAAAATCACTGTAAAATGTACTTTGATGTTTTACATGCTTTCCTTGAGTCACGTGGTAAGAGTTGCATGAGTCACGTGGTTGAGTCACGTGGTTGAGTCATTTAGGTTTACCATGCGTCGCAACAATTCACCAATAGAAGAAGAACTGGAGGTCGAACTAAGGGAAAACAGAAACCGGATGTGAGTTTTGAATTTGGACTGTTCAAAGTTCAAGGTTCAAAGGTCATAGTTCAAGATGATAAGGTGATTCTAATAGTGTTGGTAGTCTAACATTATCTGTAAACCAGAACATCGAGCTAAGGGGAAAACAGAAACCGGATGTGAGTTTTGAGTTTGGACTTTTCAAAGTTCAAGGTTCAAGGTTCAAGGTTCAAAGTTAAGGCTCAAAGTTCAAGATGATAAGGTGATTTAGGTAATATAGTTGATTAGAAAGATGATAATTGATGATTCTAGTAGTATATAGTATCAGTGAAATTAAGTATCTGTGTTTTTGTGCTCGAGATTCTGAAAAGCGTGGGTTCAAGACCACAGTGGGAATTATTTTTGAGGATGGCCTGGCGGGCAGTCGTTTACAAGATCATGAACTTCTGCGGAGAAAATGAGAGAACTAAATGTATATGGAACCCACTATATGTAGTGGTGTAGTGATGTAGTGTATTGCATTGAATTGAATTGCTACCATGCCCCTGCTGGAAATAAAGCCTCTTCTGGCCTTTCGCAGGCTGCTGGCACGTTAAAAATTAACCTACTCACTCACAAAAGAGAGCAAGCAAACATACTCGGACCTCATATATATGTATATGTATGGTTGTAGTGAATGTCACCGTACATGAAATAGGGCTTCTAGTGGCCTTTGGCAGACTAACACGTTAAACATCAGATCACTAACTCACAAAGGACAGCAATTAAACATTCTTGGACCTCATAAAGCTATATGTATATGTACTGATGTAGTGCATGCTACCATTCCCTCCCCTGCTGAAAACAAGCCTTGTTGTGGCCATTCACAAGCTAACACGTTCAAAATGAACCCACAGAAGTGGACTAATGTATCCATCAAGTAATTTCATACTATCTAACAACTCAATTAAACAGAATCTTTAGAAGATGTAAAAGAAAATAACCCATTTATTTGACGATCTGGAAATGGCACTCAATACCCCTCTGCTTAGCACTCAGCAAAAAGAGATGGAATGAGGATAGGTGGCTATAAAGCCAGGGATGAGAGTCGTTTGTGACCCTATCTGAGAAGACAGTAGCAAAAGAAAGAGGAGCCAGATTCAATGATATAGATTCGATGAAGAAAAAGCAAATCCTTAAATCATCAATATACTTCATGAATTAAAGTTGTATATGCAAGAAATCTGAAACATTTTCTTGAATTAGAAGTATTGCGAAGAGTGTTGAGTAATGTGGAGGGATAACATCAGTAGATTGAAGGGTCCTTAGTACTGTGGGGGATACAATTCAGTACTGTGGAAGATGTTCAGCACTATGGAAGATGTTCAATACTGTGGAGGGATGGAAATGACGCATAAAATATCTATGATTACTAAGGATCACTATATTCATTGGTTGTGAAGCCATACCAAGGTCTAACATCAGAATTCGAAGAGTATACCCTGTATAAAGGTATATTCTATGATTGGTTAGTATTTGCATTTAGACCCATTTTACCATAGCATCAATTGTAATAAGCTACTCGGAGTAATGATCAGCGTGGGTTTTAATCCAGCAAATCAAAGAGAATCATATTGCAGGCAGTTGTCTTAAAATATATAGCTTCTCTTCTTTACCACAAATGGGAACATTAAACACACTATGACGTCACCTCAGTTGGTAGTAATGTAATGTATATTACAGTTCCCTGCTAGAAACAAGACCTTACTGCGTAAAAACAGAAACTCACTCAATCTCAAATGAGACCATTAAAAATTCTTGGATCTCATAACAATATTATGTAGTGATGTAGAGCGTACTATAGTAACCTTGCTAGAAATAAGGCCTCATCTTGCTAGAAATAAGGCCTCAGTCAAGCGAGCAAGTTACATAGAAACTCAATCAATCACAAATGGATGTAATAAGCACACTAGGACCTCATACTTCAAAAGGTAGTGATGTTATGCAACCAAACCCCTGCTACAAACAAGGCCTTGCCATCAAAGAGAAACCCAAACACTCAAAAATGGATGTAATAAACACACTAGCACCTTATACTACTAAATGTAGTGATGATATATTGCATACTACTGTACCCCTGCTAAAAATACGTCCTTGGTCTGGCTAGTGTGTTTAACAGAAACTCAGTAAATCACAAACGGGTTTATATTTCTGTGCAAGAAATATGAGCATTAGACTAACTATGACTTCATGTCTCATTCATAGTATTATGGCTTTTATTTGTAACATAATGTCTCTTATATACCGGTTTTCTAACTAACAATAAATAACCTCTATGTTTCTCTTGTCTCATAACTTATGTCCTTTAAATTGATTATATTGCATTCTAAGAGGCCTAATATTATATCTTTTCTTACTTCTCTTATAAACACACGCTTCAATACACTGTAAAATAAATTTGTCTCACTTTAAGCTAAACATTATGTTTCTTGTATGATTCATTACAACGCATCTCAATATTCTTGATGTAAAAATACTTACACAGTAAATACATTATATTAGACATTATAGTAACAACTTATCATGACAAGCCTTTTATATTTGGTAGGGCAACATTTTAAATACATTTGGTCTTATCAAGGCTGTTTCTGACCCAATATTTGACATGATAGTCACCACTTTTCATTACAAGCCTTTGAGGATTAGTAGAACAACGTTGTAAATACGTTCAGTCTAATAAAGGCTGTTCCTGATACACTATTTGACATGATAGTCACCACCTAAGCTTAAGTGGTTATCATGCTTAGTGGTTATTATGCTACTTTCCTATTTTTAATAACACTGTAAAAAACGGGGCATAGGATCGAATCATTTCTCATTTTGCTGCATTATCATTATTAATATCATCGCTAGCCTCCTTTTCATCATATAGACAGCCTCGTATTGTATCAGGTATCTGTTCATGTCTATTAGGCTTAAGGCCCATATGTAGTCACTTGAATCATGCAAACCTTAGTTGTGGCTGTATTTGACATCAGTAAGCATATCTATCATAGACTAAACTATGTTTCTTATTTTGTTTCTGTTGTCTTATCGTTATTAGTATTATGGCTAACCTCCTTTTCATCATATAGACAGCCTCGAATCGTAACAGATATCTGGGCACACCCGTTAGAGTAGGGACTCTGTAGTCATCTGAATCATGCAGGCTTAAGTGATTGTTGTGTTTTACATCAGTAAGCTTATCTATCACATACTAAACTATGTTTCTTATCTTTTGTTTGTTGTCTTATCATTATCAGTATTATTGCTAGCCTCCTTTTCATCATAAAGACATCCTACTGTTTTGGGTATCTGGGCATGCTCAGTTGGCTAGAGACCCTCCTGTAGCCACTCGAATCTTATAGACCTAAGTGATGGTTGTGTTTGACATCAGTATGCTTATCTATAATATATTTGATTATGTTTCTTAGTCTGGTTCTGTTGTACTCACTATCATTATTACTATTATCTTTAGCCTCCTTTTCATCATATAGACAACCTCGTATTGTATCAAGTATCTGTGCATGTCCAATAGGCTCGAGGCTATTCTGTTGTCACTTGAATCAAGTGGGCCAAAGTTATTGTTGTGTTGGACATCAGTAAGCTTATCAATCACATACTAGACTATGTTTCCTATTCTGTTTCTATTGTCTTATCATTACTGGTATCACAAGCCTCTTTTTCATCATATGGGCAGCCTCGTATTGTATCAGGTATCAGAGCGTACCAAGGAGGCTTTTATGTAGTCACTTGAATCATGTAGGCCTAAGTGATGGTTGTGTTTGACATAAAAAGCTTATCTATCACATACTAGGCTATGTTTCCTGTTCTGTTTCTGTTGTATTATCATTATAACTATTATTGTTAGCCTCCTTTTAATAATATAGACAGCCTCGTATTGTATCAGGTATCTAGGCATACCCGGTAGACTAGAAACTCTGTAGTTACATAAATCACGTAGGCCAAAGTTATTGTTGTGTTGGACATCAGAAAGCGTATCTATCATAGACTACGTTTCTTAATATGTTTCCAACTTTCAGCCCAATTCACCATGTTAAAAATCATCCAAGAGCTATCTTGACATAGAGCCTGTGATAAAAACTATTAAACATATTTTTTTTATTGATTAAAACAAAAAAAGTAATTACCTACGTGCCATCCATAATGGGAAAGGACTTATAGTCAGCGAGTTCCCATTATGTATGACACTTACAATTGATTTCTAATATATTCTGATTATGACCATAGCTGTAGGAGAGGCACACCCAAGGACAATTCACCAAGAAGCTTAACAAGCAAAAAGCATGCACCTTTATCAATATCAACCCGTAATATCAATATCAACCCGTAATATCAATATCAATCCGTATCAATATGTTTAATACATCCATATTAAACATAATGATGAAAAAACAAAACCCAACCTCTAGTTCTCGTAATTCACCGTGCGCAAAACTATCAAAGGCTTGTTGGCCTAAAGATTCTTGATAGAAACTGTTGAGACATATTAATAGAAGTACAAAAACTAACCTCTGGTTCTTTGAGTATCCTGTAGGCAGTGACTTGATTGAGTCTGACCGATGAATACCACTTTCACCAGGTTGTCCATGCGGGTTATTCTCTGGTGGTACACATTTCTCTAATATCAGTCTGACAGGTGATACTGCGGTACGGATGACATCTAGGGCCTTGATAATACAAACATGTCATGGTTACATAGCTACATTGTCTCGAGGTTTATTTCTTCGGGGAGGACTGTGCAGTACTATGGAGGATACTTAATAATGGGGAGGATGTTCCGTAATGGTGGGGATATTATCAGTTCTGTGAGGAGATATCATAAGTACTGTTGGAGGATACCATCATACTATTTAGAAAATTTAGTATAGTGAAAGGATACCATCACTTAGTGGAGGGATACCATCAGAACTATGGAGGATAATCAATACTGTGGGAGGATATCATCAGTACTGTTGGGGGATACAATCAGTAGCTACATTGGAGGGTGTTCAGTACTTTTGGGTGATACCATCAACAATGTGAAGTGATGCTATCAATTTTTGTGGAGGACATTCAGTGCCGTGGGGGGATGTTCAGTACTGCACTCAGAATAGTGGAGAATAACATCAGTACATTGATAGATTGTTCAGTACTGTTGAGGATATTCAGTTTTTTAGGGAAACCATTTGAACTTGGGGGTATACCATCAGTACTGTGAGGGATACCATCCAGTTCTGTGGGGATATTCAGTACAGTGGAGGATGTTCAGTGCTGTGGAGGATGTTCAGTACTATGGAGGGATTTTCAGTACTATGGAGGGATGTTCAGTACTTAAGAGATATCATCTGTACATTGATAGATTGTTCAATGAATGTTTGGAAACTGGCGTGAGCTTACCTTTGGTCTAGTTGCAGTTTCCAAACTAACATTATTGATAGCTACAATTCTGTCTCCTAGAAAAAGAGAAAAGGATACCTGGTCAGATTTGTGGTAGCTAACTTGGGAGAGTAAATCTGGAGGGGGTACTCCCATTATAACAGGGTAGAAAATATATTTTATTTAGAGCATTCAAGAGCTACAGAAATGCGTGCAGCTTATTTTGAGGTTATGAAATAACTGAGAATATGCATAGTTATACGAAGCTGTAAACAAGACATAAAGTAATGATTAGGAAAATTAGCATGAATTTAAGATACGCAATCAATGAGTCCTGCTACAACATTATGGTCTAACAGGGTGGTCCAGTTGGTTTAAGGGTCTGATGAAAGGCTAAAAAGTGGCCCAATCTAAGAAAATAAGACTACCGTATACTAGACTACCCACGGGAATATTTCCATAATTTAGAATGTTTTTGGGGGGAGGGGATTATTTGTTACTGTTGATTGCTGAGATTTTGGTTGACTATTTGGGGGTCGTTGAAAAAATTATAGCGTAGTTTTTATCTAACACGAGAAGAGAGTGCCTATCCTGGCTAAAGTGCTCAATATACATTAGTATAGAGCAGTTATATGTCTGCTTTTTAACGCGTTCATTCTGCCTTATAGCGTAGTTTTTAGAATCTTAGCCTTGGCGCTCTTTAACCCTGTCTGGATCCCCCTTTAACTCAACATTATAGTAGTCCCCGAGAGTAAATAAGTTTCCTGTATTAGATCCTGCCTTGTGAATCTATCTTGTTAAAATAAAAGCAGAATGACGTGTCGGCTATTTAATGTGTTCATTCTACTTTATAATTCTTCTATACTCAAGTATATTGAGCTCTATAGTCAAGATAGGTACTTCCTACTCGAGTTAGATGTATCTCGTGGAAATAATATCCAATTTGAATATTAAAGCCCAAACTGATATCTAACTCAAACATAATTTGCTAATCTTACCAACTTCAAGGCGACCGTCCATGGCAGCGGGACCATTCATGTTCAAAGATTTGATGAAAATTCCACCAAGTTCGTGTCCACCCTGATAGGAAGAGAAAAAACCTTGATCAATCTAAAGTAAGCTATTGTAAACTAAAGTAAACTATGATAACAATAAACGAATCTTCTTTGGCAAACATTCAGGTCTTTTGGTTTAACGAGCGCCATCATCCCTCTTAGCCTACCACTTAGTATTTCGCAGTAGTCGAGTAGAGTTTGAACCCATAACCTGACACAGTGGTGAGCACACTACCATTAGACCTCTGCTAGGTAGCCATAGTAGGGGTACCCAAAATTTTACTAGAAAAACACTGAGTATAACTTTGAAAATTTTTACCATAGAGACATTGAGTATCACTTATAAAGTCTTTGGTAATTCTTAGCCAGGGTTTGAACCTATGATCGTCTGTCACAGTGCTGAGTAAACTACCATTAGACCAATGCCAGGTAGCCATAGTAGGGGTAGCAAACTTTGTACTAGAGAGACATTGAGTACACCTTTCACAGTATTTGTCAGTACTCTGCCAGGGTTCGAACTCATAACCTTCTGCCACAGTGGTGAGCAAACTACCACTAGACTACAGCTAGGTAGCCATAGTAAGGGTACCCAAATTTGTACCAGAAAACCATGGAGTACCACTTTAAAAATTTGCACCAGATACACATTGAGTACCACCAAGTTTTTGGCAGTTCTTAGCTAGGATTTGAACCCGTGAACTTCTGACACAGTGGTAAACAAACTATCACTAGACCATTGCAAGGTATCTATAGTGCGGACACCAAAATGTATACCAGGTACCCAAATTAGTACCAGAGAAACATGAAGTACTTCTTATTAAGTCTTTGGCCAGGTTTTGAGCCCGTGACCTTCTCAAACTGTGGCGAGCAAGCTACCACTAAACTACTGCTAGGTAAGAGCACCTAAATTTTTAATTTCCATTTAAAGATTTGATGCACTCAAACTAGAGTATGCCCAAGGAGATGGGATCTGGACATTGGGAAATTATATATCTTAGATTTTAGTAATCTGTGCTACATAAATGAAATATCTAAGTTCTTGAATATACGACGACAAATCAAGCAAAATTTCCATCAAAAGTCCACTTTTTAACAGCACTGCGTAACGAAGCAGTAACAGAAAAACCACTCACCGTAATGCTAAACCCTAAGCTTTCTTGCTTCTTCACAAGTGTAACAGATAGGAAGTTCTGGTAAGAAAAATACATTTTCCAGTGATAGCGTTATGATATAAAACGTAAACGTATATAAGTATAACGACAGTCACTCTACGATGAATAGGACAAAGGTCCCAAGGCAGTGTTTCTTCTTCCAATATGTAAACAACAAAGTTGTCATCGTCCACTTTTGTAGCTGCTTTGACTATTTGGCCATTGCGTTCTCTCGGCAGCCATGCTTTCCAAATCTTTTGAATTGATTCTGGCAGTTGTAAGACTACACTTGAGGAAGTCTTTATAACGGCGACGGAGTCTGCTAATTCGACACTTTCCTTTGCTGAACTCGCCATACTAGACTGCTTTGGCAGGCGTGAGTCGTCCATTTGGCTAACATGGCCAGCCTATTGTGACTGAGCTTTCGTGATTGTGGCTTCTACATTAGGTATTAGTGTAGAAAATGTAAACTAGTATATCCTCGCTTATCGGAACAGATTGGAAACCAATTCATGTTGGATTTACTCGGTCAGCAAAACTCTTAAAGACCAAAACATAATAAAAAACAAAGTCTACCAACCGGGTTTGATCTGAGAACCCGTTCGGGGTCGATGTAATGCACGACATCATTCATCGGAATCTTCTTGAATCGCTCAAGCACAAGAGTAACCACTGAGGAGGAGGTCCGCAACATGTCTTGCACCTGCAGGACACAACAACAGCAACACACAATTACACGAAGTATAAACTCTATGTTAGAGCTGCAAGTTGGAAATCTAAATGCAAGTGTAATAAACTAAGACCAAAAGAATCAACAAAATAATTAGAAGTTAACAAGCAACTATCCGATCCCATGACATGGATATGTTGGTGTGGGGTTGAAGGTGACCTGGGGTAAGGGTAAAATTGTAAAGATTAAAATGATTAAGTAAGAAAAGCAAAAGAAACGGGTACAACATGTGTAAAAACGACATAAACAGGTGAAAACGTGTCGAAAAGGTGTTTAATATGGATATTGTAGGAGGCTTGCATTTTTTGGGACACCCAGTACTAATGCATACTTTTTTTTATTACAAATAAAAACGACAAAATATTTCTAAATATGCTGAAGCTTCCATAGCTGGAAAGGACATGAATGTCATCGAGTTCCAACTATGACAGCCATTTAAAATTAATGTTATAATATTCAAATAATTCAACGAAAAACGCAAACAATCATTATAATAAGAAAAGAAAAAAAAAGAAAAGAAAAAAGTAAAAAATAAAGCTTAAAAATTTTGCTGCTGCTGCTGCTACTTGGTATCTATTTATTGACCTGAAAACCTCTTTGTATTCTTAATAAAGGAAATCGTCGCTTCCAGGATCATTCTATTAGTAATAACAATAGTGCGAATCCCAACGTATTCTCACCCGATCTGTTGTCTTCCTTCCAAACCACTAAGATATGGAGAGAGCGAAGGGGGCTTCGCTGTCTGGAAGGAAGGTTGGATCGTGCGAGCCGTCGCTGAGGGAGGAGCGGTGGGTCGATTTTATTCTGTGCCTGTTTGTTGCTCACAAAGAAGGCTGAAACAGCCCCTAAATTTTCTTTTTTATACGTGCCTATCCCCCTAGGGGCTACGAAACTGCTCTTACCAGGCTCCTATTGCATCTAGTCTGTGTTATAACTTAGAGCTTTGGAATTTCGCAGAACTTCTCTGGTGAGAATACCAACGTATTCTCACCCGATCTGTTGTCTTCCTTCCAAACCACTAAGATATGGAGAGAGCTTCGGGGGCCGCAGATCTTGATGGCAAAGTAATACAAAAAGTAAACACAATTTTAATGCTTCAAAAATATATTACTTACCTAGATATAAACCTCCATAACTCAAGTATAATAGGGTAATAGGAAAGCTCAATTTAATCAGGAAAGTTTTTGTTTTTGTTTTGTTTTGAATAATTGAACATTAGCTATAAACAAAAGGAAAACAGATGAGAAGGAGAACCCTCCAACCCAACCACTTAGAACAGCAGCGTGAAGCCGTGTATAAAGGTCTTTAGTTAGGCCCCTAAGTGGCTGAGAGGAAGAAGAGGTCCCTCAAATCCCCTCCTTTGTTAAGAAACGGGCTTATTTATGTGTCGTGTATATGTTTCAGGGCTATTGTGATTACCAAGGCTCTGAAATTGAGTCTGAGAGAAACGGCCCTTACTGAGGTTTTTGAAACCCCTTGCACGAAAGCTCTTATAGAGCTCAAAGGTTTCTGATTGGCTGGGTCAGAAGGTTCTCCGTTGAGGCTGCACCAAGCCATTTGCATATTTTCGAATCCGTCTTATATTAATTTTTTGAGAGAGCTCTCGAATGAGTAATGCCTGACTGGGAAACTTTTGGCCAAATATACTGTGGCGTTGATAAATATTTTTTTAAGGGCAAGAAATGGGAATTTTTTTGACAAAATTTCTGGATTACCTTTTCAGAAAATGCATTTTTTGGTATGCAAATTAATAATAACTACTACAGTTGTGTAATAAATTTTAAACAGTTATGAATAAAAATCACTAAAACCTTGTTCATTTGCGGGTTTTTCCAATATGAAACCATGAAAGTAAGTTGTCGTCATCCGATAAAGGCCCTGTAAAGCTAGTGAGATATTGTTATTTTGCAGATTTTTTGGCTGCTGGAATCATAAAAATAACTCAAAAAGCAAAGGCAGCTATTTGTCTGCTATTTTGCAGATCTAATGCCCAAACACGCTTGAATTGTAGAACAATTAAGAACTTATAATGAAGCTGAAATGATCACCCATGGGAGCGTTGTGAATTATGCTCACAGAGAATGAATTTTGTATTGTTAAACCATGCTTGTTTTTTTTTCAGATTTTTGCTCATAGAAGATGTGTAGCATAATATTTTTCCTTGGCTTAAAGATCTGAAAGTAAACGATGCCATGCTTTTCGCAGGTCTTTCGCTGTTAAAATCATAAAATTAAATGATTTACAGCCCACCCTAAAATCAAACGATGCAATGCTTTACACAGGTTTTTTTTGCTGCTAAATTCCAGTACAAATTATTGCCTATTTTGGCCTAAAAGCAGCGATGCCATGCTTTTCGCAGGTCTTTCGCTGCTAAAAATATGCAGTTAATAAATAATTGCTTAAACCAAAGGGCTACCGATGCCATGATTTTCACAGGTCTTTCGCTGCTAAACAACATGCAGTTAAGAAATAATTTCGCCTATAGGCCTAAAGCTAGCGATGCCGTGCTTTTCGCAGGTCTTTCGCTGCTAAAAATATGCAGTTAATAAATAATTGCTTAAACCAAAGGGCTACCGATGCCATGATTTTCACAGGTCTTTCGCTGCTAAACAACATGCAGTTAAGAAATAATTTCGCCTATAGGCCTAAAGCTAGCGATGCCGTGCTTTTCGCAGGTCTTTCGCAGCTAAACAACGTGCAGTTAAGAAATAATTTCGCCTATAGGCCTAAAGCTAGCGATGCCGTGCTTTTCGCAGGTCTTTCGCTGCTAAAAATATGCAGTTAATAAATAATTGCTTAAACCAAAGGGCTACCGATGCCATGATTTTCACAGGTCTTTCGCTGCTAAACAACATGCAGTTAAGAAATAATTTCGCCTATAGGCCTAAAGCTAGCGATGCCGTGCTTTTCGCAGGTCTTTCGCTGCTAAACAACGTGCAGTTAAGAAATAATTTCGCCTATAGGCCTAAAGCTAGCGATGCCGTGCTTTTCGCAGGTCTTTCGCTGCTAAACAACATGCAGTTAAGAAATAATTTCGCCTATAGGCCTAAAGCTAGCGATGCCGTGCTTTTCGCAGGTCTTTCGCTGCTAAAACATGTGGTTAAGAAATAATTACCTAAACCTAAAGCTAGCGATGCCGTGCTTTTCGCAGGTCTTTCGCTGCTAAAACATGAAGTTAAGAAATAATTACCTAAACCTAAAGCTAGCGATGCCGTGCTTTTCGCAGGTCTTTCGCTGCTATAGACCATGAAGTTAAGAAATAATTACCTAAACCTAAAAGCTAGCGATGCCGTGCTTTTCGCAGGTCTTTCGCTGCTAAAACATGAAGTTAAGAAATAATTACCTAAACCTAAAGCTAGCGATGCCGTGCTTTTCGCAGGTCTTTCGCTGCTATAGACCATGAAGTTAAGAAATAATTACCTAAACCTAAAAGCTAGCGATGCCGTGCTTTTCGCAGGTCTTTCGCTGCTAAAACATGTGGTTAAGAAATAATTACCTAAACCTAAAGCTAGCGATGCCGTGCTTTTCGCAGGTCTTTCGCTGCTATAGAACATGAAGTTAAGAAATAATTACCTAAACCTAAAAGCTAGCGATGCCGTGCTTTTCGCAAGTCTTTCGCTGCTATAGAACATGCAGTTAAGAAATAATTACCTAAACCTAAGAGCAAGCGATGCCGTGCTTTTCGCAGGTCTTTCGCTGCTGTAGAATATGAAGTTAAGAAATAATTACCTAAACCTAAAGCTAGCGATGCCGTGCTTCTCGCAGGTCTTTCGCTGCTATAGAACATGCAGTTAAGAAATAATTACCTAAACCTAAAGCTAGCGATGCCGTGCTTTTCGCAGGTCTTTCGCTGCTATAGAACATGAAGTTAAGAAATAATTACCTAAACCTAAAAGCTAGCGATGCCGTGCTTTTCGCAGGTCTTTCGCTGCTAAAACATGTGGTTAAGAAATAATTACCTAAACCTAAAAGCTAGCGATGCCGTGCTTTTCGCAGGTCTTTCGCTGCTAAAACATGTGGTTAAGAAATAATTACCTAAACCTAAAGCTAGCGATGCCGTGCTTTTCGCAGGTCTTTCGCTGCTATAGAACATGTAGTTAAGAAATAATTACCTAAACCTAAAGCTAGCGATGCCGTGCTTTTCGCAGGTCTTTCGCTGCTATAGAACATGCAGTTAAGAAATAATTTCCTAAACCTAAAAGCTAGCGATGCCGTGCTTTTCGCAGGTCTTTCGCTGCTATAGAACACGAAGTTAAGAAATAATTACCTAAACCTAAAGCTAGCGATGCCGTGCTTTTCGCAGGTCTTTCGCTGCTAAAGAACATGAAGTTAAGAAATAATAACCTAAACCTAAAGCTAGCGATGCCGTGCTTTTCGCAGGTATTTCGCTGCTAAACAACATGAAGTTAAGAAATAATTACCTAAACCTAAAGCTAGCGATGCCGTGCTTTTCGCAGGTCTTTCGCTGCTATAGAACACGAAGTTAAGAAATAATTACCTAAACCTAAAGCTAGCGATGCCGTGCTTTTCGCAGGTCTTTCGCTGCTATAGAACACGAAGTTAAGAAATAATTACCTAAACCTAAAGCTAGCGATGCCGTGCTTTTCGCAGGTCTTTCGCTGCTATAGAACACGAAGTTAAGAAATAATTACCTAAACCTAAAGCTAGCGATGCCGTGCTTTTCGCAGGTCTTTCGCTGCTATAGAACATGAAGTTAAGAAATAATAACCTAAACCTAAAGCTAGCGATGCCGTGCTTTTCGCAGGTCTTTCGCTGCTTTAGAACATGCAGTTAAGAAATAATTCAGTAAACCTAAAGCTAGCGATGCCGTGCTTTTCGCAGGTCTTTCGCTGCTAAAGAACATGAAGTTAAGAAATAGTTGCCTTTGGGCCTAAAAGCTAGCGATGCCATGCTGTTTGCAGGTCTTTCGCTGCTAAAAGATTTAGTACAAAAAATAATTGGCTATGGGCCTATGGGCAAGCGATGCCGTGCTTTTCGCAGGTCTTTCGCTGTAATTTGTTGGTTTGGCCAAAAACTTTTTCAGTAAGAGTACATTTCTTAGCCAAACTCCTGATATCTGTTATACTATTTTTTGTATATTGCTGATAATAGGCTTGAAGAATTGTGTGTACTGCCCTCAGAAAAGCTTCCCACGGGACCCGAAGGAGTTTGCAATTTTTGTGAAAGGCCATAAGCAGTTAAAAATTGTAAAGGCCACGTTAATGGGGCGTGAAAGAGTACAACTAACACTTTTTTTTAAAAGGTAACTTACTGGTTGTGTTTGGTGGATTGAGCTCGGTGCATGGTTAATGTTGTTTTCAGAAGCAAGGGCCGGTTGGTTTACAAACTGAGGAGCCTGTATCTCGGCTGGGTTATCAAGCTCGGCCAGGACCTCTGCTATATCTGGCTCTTCTGGTTTCGGAGCTTGTGACATATCCAGTCAGCGAACGGCGAGCAGTTTTATCTGTCGATTTTGTTCTGTGCACAGTGCAGTTGCTCACAAAGAAGGCTGAAACAGCCCCTAAATTTTCTTTTATACGTGCCTATCCCCCTAGGGGCTACGAAACTGCTCTTACCAGGCTCCTATTGCATCTAGTCTGTGTTATAACTTAGAGCTTTGGAATTTCGCAGAACTTCTCTGGTGAGAATATCCAAACAGAAGTAAATAACATAAAGGTTTATCTTCTAGATCAAAACTTAAACCAGGAATCTTGGAGAGCTGATCAAAGAGATCTCACCGCATCATAGCAAACTGAGGGCAGTGCGGGAGAAATGGCTTATTGTCTTCCTTGTTAGTACCACAAGAACAATATAGGTGCTTCATACCCAATGCATACTTCATACCCTATCCCAAACATACCATACATATCAATGCTACTAACCTGTTTCCGAGTGAAACTTTCTACGTTTGTATTTCCGATTTCAACCAACCGATCACCTGAGAAAATCAATAAGAAAAAAGTCATCGGGTGAGCCAAAAAAACCCGTTAAAAGTAACAAACATAAAATGACAGAATCGATATGAAGCTTGACTTTCTAAAGTCTAATTTTGCCCAGCTGGTGCCCACTCTATGTAATGTATGAGTAGTATAGTGGAGGGATAATATCAGTACTGTGGAGGGATACCATCAGTACAGTGGAGGGATAACATCAGTACAGTGGAGGATATCTTAACAGTGGAGGGACACCATGAGTACAGTTGAGGATATTCAGTACAGTGAAGGAATATCTTAAGTACGATGGAGGATATTCAGTACTGTAGAAGGATATCATCGGTACAGTGGAGGAATATCTTTAGTACGATGGAGGAGATCAGTACTGTAGAAGGGTACAGTATAGGAAATCTTCAGTACAGTGGAGGGATACCATCAGTACAGTTGAGGATATTTAGTACAGTGGAGGAATATCTTCAATACGATGGAGGATATTCAGTACTGCAGAATGATACCATCAGTACAGTTGAGGATATTCAGTACAGTGGAGGACATTTAGTACAGAGTAGAGGGATAGCTTCAGTACAGATGATATTAGTACTGTAAAGGGATATCTTCAGTACTGTGGAAGATATTCAGTACACGTTGGGGAAATACCATCAGTACGGCGGAGGATATTCAATACAGTGGAGGATATTCAGTATTTGTGGTGGACAATAGGCACTGTTGCGGATACAATGATACCATAGTATTATGAAGGGTGTTCTGTACTGTGGAGGCATACCAATATTATTTGGGGAATGTTCAGTACGGTGGGAGATATTCAGTACGGTGGAAGATATTTAGTATGGTGGAAGATATTTAGTACGGTGGAATATATTTAGTACGGTGGAGGGACACTATCAGTGCGTTGGAGGATATTCAAAATAGTAGAGGATATTCAGTACGGTGGAGAATATCTTCAATACTACGTAGAAATAACAATTCCAATTTTCTTACCAATTGCGATTCTTCCGTTAGTTTCTGCTGATCCACCAGGTA
Source organism: Pelagia noctiluca (assembly GCA_963924455.1). Lineage (NCBI taxonomy): Eukaryota > Metazoa > Cnidaria > Scyphozoa > Semaeostomeae > Pelagiidae > Pelagia > Pelagia noctiluca. The sequence goes on along the minus strand of OZ004330.1, from coordinate 2,017,041 downwards.
GAAAAGACTTGATGTAGATACCACCCAATTCAGGACCACCCTAAATGCAAGAACAGTCTTTTATTGTATAGCCAGAAAAATCGGAACCATAATGAAACGAACACATAGATACTACTTAAGCTTTTCGTCTGACACTCAACAGAGTAATACGTCAGAAAGAGAACGAAACAGAAACCTAACTGATTTGATTGGTTTTCCCACACCATACCAATCTTTCACCTCTTTTCTGATTGGCCTATTTCGATCCACATCTGGGTATATAAATCAGTTAGGTTTCTGTTTCGTTCTCTTTCTGACGTATTACTCTGTTGAGTGTCAGACGAAAAGCTTAAGTAGTATCTATGTGTTCGTTTCATTATGGTTCCGATTTTTTTGCTTATACTGAAGTTCTGTACCATCCAAAGACTAGTCTTTTATTGTACAGAACTTTAGGATGGCGAGGAAAATCAGAAATATAGTGAAACATAATAACTGCTAAAGCTTTGCGACTAACATTCATCAGAGTACTACCACAAAAGAGTCTTTGATCAGTACAGAACTTGAAGATTGTGAGGAAAATAGAAGACATAGTGAAACATAATAACTGCTTAAGCATTGTGACTAACACTCAGCAGAGAAATACCACAGAACAGTCTTTGATCAGCACAGAACTAAAAGATGGTGAGGAAAATCATAAGCGTAGTGATACATAATAACAACTTAAGTCTACATCTGACACTTATCAGAGTAGCTAATACGTCAGAACAGTTAATTGTTACAGAACTTGAGGATAGTGAGGAAAATAGAACACATAGCGGAACATCACAAAAGCTTTGCATCTGAAACTTATTAGAGAAATACCACAGAACAGTCTTTGATCAGTACAGAGCTTGAAGATGGTGAGGAAAATCATAAGCATAGTTCTACATAATAACAACTTAGGCTTTGCATCTGACACTTATCAGAGTAGTACGTCAGAACAGTCAATCGGTACAGAACTCGAGGATGGTTAGGAAAATAGAAGACATACACTCTTTTTTCTTTATAAGAATGAATTTTATGATAATATTGAGGCTCAAAATACCCAAAGAATAATGGAAATTAAAGAATAAATAATGGAAAACTCGAGGCTCAGGAAAATTTTAAGTATTCTTATAAAAAAAGAGTGTAGCGGAACATTACAAGAACCTTGCATCTGACACTTAACAGAGTATTACGTCAGAACAGTCTTTGATCTTTCAGAGCTTAAGGATGGCGAGAAAAATCAGAAACATAGCAAAACATGATAACTACTATAGCTTTGTATCTGACACTCATCAAATTACTACATCAGAACAGTCTTTGATCTTTCAGAGCTTAAGGATGGTGAGGAAAATCAGAAACATAGTGGAACATAATAACTACTGAAGCTTTGCAATTTACACACATCAGAGTAGTACGTCAGAACAGTCTTTGATCTTTCAGAACTTAAGGATGGCGAGAAAAATCAGAAACATAGCAAAACAAAATAACGACTTAGGCTTTGCATCTGACACTTATCAGAGTATTACGTCAGAATAGTCTTTGATCTTTCAGAACTTAAGGATGGCGAGAAGAAATCAGAAACATAGCAAAACATAATAACAACTTAGACTTTGCATCTGACACTCATCAGAGAAGTACGTCAGAACAGTCTTTGATCTTTCAGAACTTAAAGATGGCGAGAAAAATCAGAAACATAGCAAAACATAATAACAACTTAGGCTTTGCATCTGACACTTATCAGAGTAGTACGTCAGAACAGTCTTTGATCTTTCAGAGCTTAAAGATGGCGAGAAGAAATCAGAAACATAGCAAAACATAATAACAACTTAGACTTTGCATCTGACACTCATCAGAGAAGTACGTCAGAACAGTCTTTGATCTTTCAGAACTTAAAGATGGCGAGAAAAATCAGAAACATAGCAAAACATAATAACAACTTAGGCTTTGCATCTGACACTTATCAGAGTAGTACGTCAGAACAGTCTTTGATCTTTCAGAGCTTAAGGATGGTGAGAAAAATCAGAAACATATCAAAACATAATAACAACTTAGGCTTTGCATCTGACACTCATCAGAGTAGTACGTCAGAACAGTCTTTGATCTTTCAGAGCTTAAGAATGGCGAAAAAAATCAGAAACATAGCAAAACATAATAACAACTTAGGCTTTGCATCTGACACTTATCAGAGTAGTACGTCAGAACAGTCTTTGATCTTTCAGAGCTTAAGGATGGCGAGAAAAATCAGAAACATATCAAAACATTATAACAACTTAGGCTTTGCATCTGACACTTATCAGAGTAGTACGTCAGAACAGTCTTTGATCTTTCAGAGCTTAAAGATGATGAGAAAAATCAGAAACATAGCAAAACATAATAACAACTTAAGCTTTGCATCTAACACTCATCAGAGTAGTACGTCAGAACAGTCTTTGATCAGTACAGAACTTGAAGATGGTGAGGAAAATCGGTAACGTAACAAAACATAATAACAACTTAGGCTTTGCATCTGACACTTATCAGAGTAATACGTCAGAACAGTCTTTGATCTTTCAGAGCTTAAAGATGGCGAGAAAAATCAGAAACATAGAAAAACATAATAACAACTTAGGCTTTGCATCTGACACTTATCAGAGTAGTACGTCAGAACAGTCTTTGATCTTTCAGAGCTTAAGGATGGCGAGAAAAATCAGAAACATAGCAAAACATAATAACAACTTAGGCTTTGCATCTGACGCTCATCAGAGTAGTACGTCAGAACAGTCTTTGATCTTTCAGAGCTTAAGGATGGCGAGAAAAATCAGAAACATAGCAAAACATAATAACAACTTAGGCTTTGCATCTGACACTTATCAGAGTATTACGTCAGAACAGTCTTTGATCTTTCAGAGCTTAAAGATGGCGAGAAAAATCAGAAACATATCAAAACATAATAACAACTTAGGCTTTGCATCTGACACTTATCAGAGTATTACGTCAGAACAGTCTTTGATCTTTCAGATCTTAAGGATGGCGAGAAAAATCAGAAACATAGCAAAACATAATAACAACTTAGGCTTTGCATCTGACACTTATCAGAGTAGTACGTCAGAACAGTCTTTGATCTTTCAGAACTTTAAGATGGTGAGAAAAATCAGAAACATATCAAAACATAATAACAACTTAGGCTTTGCGTGTGACACTTATCAGAGTATTACGTCCGAACAGTCTTTGATCTTACAGAGCTTAAGGATGGCGAGAAAAATCAGAAACATAGCAAAACATAATAACAACTTAGGCTTTGCATCTGACACTTATCAGAGTATTACGTCAGAACAGTCTTTGATCTTTCAGAGCTTAAAGATGGCGAGAAAAATCAGAAACATATCAAAACATAATAACAACTTAGGCTTTGCATCTGACACTTATCAGAGTATTACGTCAGAACAGTCTTTGATCTTTCAGATCTTAAGGATGGCGAGAAAAATCAGAAACATAGCAAAACATAATAACAACTTAGGCTTTGCATCTGACACTTATCAGAGTATTACGTCAGAACAGTCTTTGATCTTTCAGAGCTTAAAGATGGTGAGAAAAATCAGAAACATATCAAAACATAATAACAACTTAGGCTTTGCGTGTGACACTTATCAGAGTATTACGTCCGAACAGTCTTTGATCTTACAGAGCTTAAGGATGGCGAGAAAAATCAGAAACATAGCAAAACATAATAACAACTTAGGCTTTGCATCTGACACTCATCAGACTAATACGTCAGAACAGTCTTTGATCTTTCAGAGCTTAAGGATGGTGAGAAAAATCAGAAACATATCAAAACATAATAACAACTTAGGCTTTCCCATCTGACACTCATCAGAGTAGTACGTCAGAACAGTCTTTGATCTTTCAGAGCTTAAGGATGGCGAGAAAAATCAGAAACATAGCAAAACATATTAACAACTTAGGCTTTGCAACATAATAACAACCTAGGCTTTGCACCTGACACTTATCAGAGTAGTACGTCAGAACAGTCTTTGATCTTTCAGAGCTTAAGAATGGCGAGAAAAATCAGAAACATAGCAAAACATATTAACAACTTAGGCTTTGCATCTGACACTTATCAGAGTAGTACGTCAGAACAGTCTTTGATCTTTCAGAGCTTAAGGATGGCGAGAAAAATCAGAAACATAGCAAAACATATTAACAACTTAGGCTTTGCATCTGACACTTATCAGAGTAGTACGTCAGAACAGTCTTTGATCTTTCAGAGCTTAAGGATGGCAAGAAAAATCAGAAACATAGCAAAACATAATAACAACTTAGGCTTTGCATCTGACACTTATCAGAGTAGTACGTCAGAACAGTCTTTGATCTTTCAGAGCTTAAGAATGGCGAGAAAAATCAGAAACATAGCAAAACATATTAACAACTTAGGCTTTGCAACATAATAACAACCTAGGCTTTGCACCTGACACTTATCAGAGTAGTACGTCAGAACAGTCTTTGATCTTTCAGAGCATAAGAATGGCGAGAAAAATCAGAAACATAGCAAAACATATTAACAACTTAGGCTTTGCATCTGACACTTATCAGAGTAGTACGTCAGAACAGTCTTTGATCTTTCAGAGCTTAAGGATGGCGAGAAAAATCAGAAACATAGCAAAACATAATAACAACTTAGGCTTTGCAACATAATAACAACTTAGGCTTTGCATCTGACACTTATCAGAGTAGTACGTCAGAACAGTCTTTGATCTTTCAGAGCTTAAGGATGGCGAGAAAAATCAGAAACATAGCAAAACATAATAACAACTTAGGCTTTGCAACATAAAAACAACCTAGGCTTTACACCTGACACTTATCAGAGTAGTACGTCAGAACAGTCTTTGATCTTTCAGAGTTTAAGAATGGCGAGAAAAATCAGAAACATAGCAAAACATATTAACAACTTAGGCTTTGCATCTGACACTTATCAGAGTAGTACGTCAGAACAGTCTTTGATCTTTCAGAGCTTAAGAATGGCGAGAAAAATCAGAAACATAGCAAAACATAATAACAACTTAGGCTTTGCACCTGACACTTATAAGAGTAGTACTTCAGAATAGTTTTTGATCTTTCAGAGCTTGAAGATGGCGAGGAAAATCAGAAACATAGCAAAACATAATAACAACTTAGGCTTTGCACCTGACACTTATCAGAGTAGTACGTCAGAACAGTCTTTGATCTTTGAGAGCTTAAGGATGGCGAGAAAAATCAGAAACATAGCAAAACTTAATAACAACTTAGGCTTTGCATCTGACACTTATCAGAGTAGCTAATACGTTAGAACAGTCTTTGATCGGTACAGAACTTGAAGATGGTGAAGAAAATAGAAGACGTAGACACTCTTTTCTCTCTATAAGAATAAATTTTATAAGAATATTGAGGCAGAAAATCCCCAAAGAATAATGAAAATTTAAGAATAAATAATGGAAAAGTTGAGGCTCAGGAAAAATTTAAGTATTCTTATAAAAAAAGAGTGTAGCGGAACATCACAAGACCTTTGCATCTGACACTTATCAGAGTAGTACGTCAGAACAGTCTTTGATCTTTGAGAGCTTAAGGATGGCGAGAAAAATCAGAAACATAGCAAAACTTAATAACAACTTAGGCTTTGCATCTGACACTTCTCAGAGTAATACTTCAGAACAGTCTTTGATCAGTACAGAACTTGAAGATGATGAGGAAAATCAGAAACATAGTGAAACATAATAAAAACTTAGCCTTTGCATCTAGCACTCATCAGAGTAATTCGTCAGAACAGTCAATCGGTACAGAACTTGAGGATGGTTAGGAAAATAGAAGACATAATAACAACTTAGGCTTTGCATCTGACACTTATCAGAGTAGTACGTCAGAACAGTCTTTGATCTTTCAGAACTTAAGGATGGCGAGAGAAATCAGAAACATAGCAAAACATAATAACAACTTAGGCTTTGCATCTGACACTCATTAGAGAAGTATGCCAGAACAGTGTTTGGTCAGTACAGAACTCATGGATGGCGAGGAAAATAGAAGACATAACAAAATGTAATAACTACAAAAAGCTTTGCATCTGACACTCATTAGACAACAGACTTTGATTAGACTCTTTTTTTATAAGATAAATTTCAAAAGAACACGAGTCTCAGATTTTGCGAATCTTAAGAACAATTTAATAACAAACCTAGGCTGACCATTTCAAGGTCAATATAAGAATCATTCAAAATAACCAAGAAACTGACAAATAATAACAAAAAAAGCAAATTGACAGCACACAGATATATCAGATGTTCAAAAGAGTCCACATTTGAACCAATTAAAACAACTGATAGCAAAAACCGGCTTCCAAATCATTATAACGTAAGAACAATTTAAGAACATTTCAGGTTGTAAATAGAGGTTCAAATCGAATTTACTGGTTTTTATAAAAAAGAGTGTACTCCAATGCGTTCCACATTTAAAATACCTTGCTCATACATGTACGTTTCTTCATACACCCATTTTTTATAAGTAATTTCAGCTCGAAATCAGTACAAAAAATCGCTTAGCTAGAGGGCAAATTTGAGTGCTCATAATTGCTTAACAATTGCTTAGCTTTTTATACTTGAAGAGTTGTCTCTTAGGATATTATTTCACAAGTTTTTCTACAACGAATATCAATGGTATCTTGCATGCAGAAGTGTGCTAGAGTACTGATATCCACTGTAACCTACTTCTCTATAGCTGCTGCACGATTTTCATTGCCAATTGGATCAGAACTAAAATTTCCAAATTGCTTAGCATTCCTCTATCCAGTACTGGCATTGCTTAAGTTTTTGTCATATCGAGTACTGACTTGCTTATAAAGTAGTTACTTGTCAAATAAAATGCGTGTAAGACGTGAGATGGTTCAAAGAGTCAAATTTTTAAACAATTAACACTACTGATAGCAAGAAAGGCTTCCCATTCATTGTAAAAATAAGAACAATTTAAGAACATTTCAGGCTGAAAATAGAGGAATATTCAAGAACAGCCAGCTTCAAATCAAATTTACTGGTTCTTATAAAAAAAGAGTGTATAAGACATCAACTTACACTCTTTTTTTTTATAAGAATAAATTTTATAAGAATAATGAGCCTCAAAATCGGTGAAATTTAAGAATATTTTAAGAATATTGCGAGGCTCAGATCCCATGGAAAAAAATTTTAGCGAGTGTTTCTTTACTTCTGAATTGGTGTGCTTTTTACCGGGAATGGTTTAAATACACTCACCTAAATTTTGATGCAAGTGTCGATGAGCTCTGTTTTACAGGCAATAAGGATATTGTTCTGTTAGCCACCATATTTGTAATACAGTAGGTGTGCTTTTTTGGCATTTATGACAATAGTAACAATTTATTGCTATATCCGTGTTTTCTGCAGTAAGAATAATTTAAGAATATTCCGAGGCTCAAAATAGCAAAAAATTAAGAATATTGAGGCTCAGAAAAAAATTAGATATTCTTATAAAAAAAAAAGAGTGTACTCACTCGAAACACAGCTATTCTTTGAGCACAATGCCAGGTATCTTTAATCATTAGAAACAGTTTTTAAACAATTACCTCACTCGACCACTTCGACAGGCTTCGGAGAGTTTAATTTGATGAGTAAGGACTACGTAAGCGCCCACTGGTCACACTGACTCTGTCGTCAGGTAAGTTTGTTTTTCTAATAACGTTAGTGAACAACGATACCCCCTGGAATGAACACTCTAGACGAATTACTTCCTAGAAGGAACGACACCCCTGAACGGAGGTTTACATCATTATCCTCGCAAAACGCATGACGAATTTTTTTAAAAGGAGCTATGTATGTATAGCATGATAGCCACCACTTAAAATGACAAGCCTTTGATATTTAGTAGGGTAGCGATATTTGCTCCTATCAAGGCTGTTTCTGACACAATGTTAGACATGATACGCACACTTATCATGACAAGCCTTTGATACTTACTTGGGCAACGTTGTAGATACTTTTAGTCCTATCAAGGCTGTTTCTGACACAATATTCGACGTGATAGTCACCACTTATCATGACAAGCCTTTGATACTTACTTGGGCAACGTTGTAGATACTTTTGGTCTTATCAAGGCTGTTTCTAACACAATATTAGACATGATAGTCACCACTTATCATGACAAGCCTTTGATATATAGTAGGACATCATTGTAAATACATTCAGACTTGTCAAAGCCGTTTCTGATATGATATTTGACATGATAGTCACCACGTATCATGACAAGCCTTTGATATATAGTAGGACATCATTGTAAATACATTCAGACTTGTCAAAGCTGTTTCTGACATGATATTTGACATGATAGTCACCACGTCTTTGCCTTTGATATTTACTAGGGAAACGTTGTAAATACATTCAGACTTATCAAGGGTGTTTCTGACACAATATTTGACATGATAGTTACCATTTATCATGACAAGGCTTTGATATTTGGTAGGACAACGTTGTAGATACTTTTGGTCTTATCAAGGCTGTTTCTGACATAATATTTGACACGATAGTCAGCACTTATCTCAGTGGCGTACCCAGCCCTGGAGAAGTGGGGGGGGGTCTAGGGGTTTTGGGGCGGAGCCCCCAAAAAAAATTTTCGCGACCACGCCCTTTAGACTCTCGGAAAAGAGGGGCGATGCCCATTTTTGTGCATTTTGTGAGAGAAAGATCGTAAAATGATTTCAAACTTTGCTGGATCTGCCTACCCCCTGAGGTACTGATTTTATTGCATTTTTGGGAAAATCTCGAGGACCATCTTTTTCAAAAGTGGGGGGATCCGGACCCCCCCCATTCCCCCCCGTGGGTACGCCACTGCTTATCATAAAAAGCTTTTGATATTTAGAAGGGCAGCGATATTCGCTCCGATCAAGGCTGTTTTTGACATAATATTTGACATGATAGTCACCACTTATCATGACAAGCCTTTGATATTTAGTAGGGCAGCGATATTTGCTCCTATCAAGGCTGTTTCTGACATAATATTTGACATGATAGTCACCACTTATTATGACAAGCTTTTGATATTTAGTAGGACAACGTTGTAAATACATTTGGTCTTATCAAGGTTTTTTCTGACACAATATTTGACATAATAGTCACTACTTATCATGACAAGCCTTTGATATTTAGTAGGGCAGCGTTTTAGACACATTCGGTCTTATCAAGGCTGTTTCTGACACAATATTTGACATGATAGTCACCAAGTATTATGACAAGCCTTTGATATTTAGTATTTGCTTAAAATTACACTCAACAGAGTAATACGTCAGAAAGAGAACGAAACAGAAACCTAACTGATGTGTCAGACGAAAAGCTTAAGTAATCTATGTGTTCGTTTCATTATGTTTCCGATATTTCGGCTATACTATAGTATCTAGGGTGTTCTCTGTATCTAGGGGGCTCTATTTATTGATAACAATAGATAAAATACATAACAATATAGATAACAAAATAACAAGGGGGCTGCACCCTCAACAGCATACCCCTACTCTACAGCCCTGTGAGTCCCTATAATACCATTGAGGGTTAAGTGATGTGTGACTACGTATACACGATATCGGATTAAAATGAATACGGTAGGATTTCATACCGTATTGGCCTTCTTTTTACAGGAAGACACTGATGAATACGGTATGAAATAAATACTGATGAATACGGTATGAAATGCAGACGCTGATGAGTACGGTATGAAATGAAGACGCTGATGAATACGGTACGAAATAAATACTGATGAATACGGTATGAAATGAAGATGCTGATGAATACGGTATGAAATGAAGACACTGATGAATACGGTATGAAATGAAGACCCTGATGAATACGGTACGAAATGAAGACGCTGATGAAAACGGTATGAAATGAAGACGCTGATGAATACGGTATGAAATGAAGATGCTGATGAATACGGTATGAAATAAAGATGCTGATGAATACGGTATGAAATGAAGATGCTGATGAATACGGTATGAAATGAAGACGCTGATGAATACGGTATGAAATGAAGACACTGATGAATACGGTATGAAATGAAGACCCTGATGAATACGGTACGAAATGAAGACGCTGATGAAAACGGTATGAAATGAAGACGCTGATGAATACGGTATGAAATGAAGACGCTGATGAATACGGTACGAAATGAAGACGCTGATGAAAACGGTATGAAATGAAGACGCTGATGAATACGGTATGAAATGAAGACCCTGATGAATACGGTATGAAATGAAGATGCTGATGAATACGGTATGAAATGAAGACGCTGATGAATACGGTATGAAATGAAGACCCTGATGAATACGGTACGAAATGAAGACGCTGATGAATACGGTATGAAATGAAGACGCTGATGAATACGGTATGAAATGAAGACCCTGATGAATACGGTATGAAATGAAGATGCTGATGAATACGGTATGAAATGAAGACACTGATGAATACGGTACGAAATGAAGACGCTGATGAAAACGGTATGAAATGAAGACGCTGATGAATACGGTATGAAATGAAGACACTGATGAATACGGTATGAAATGAAGACCCTGATGAATACGGTACGAAATGAAGACGCTGATGAAAACGGTATGAAATGAAGACGCTGATGAATACGGTATGAAATGAAGACACTGATGAATACGGTATGAAATGAAGACCCTGATGAATACGGTACGAAATGAAGACGCTGATGAAAACGGTATGAAATGAAGACGCTGATGAATACGGTATGAAATGAAGACGCTGATGAATACGGTACGAAATGAAGACGCTGATGAAAACGGTATGAAATGAAGACGCTGATGAATACGGTATGAAATGAAGACCCTGATGAATACGGTATGAAATGAAGATGCTGATGAATACGGTATGAAATGAAGACGCTGATGAATACGGTATGAAATGAAGACGCTGATGAATACGGTATGAAATGAAGACCCTGATGAATACGGTACGAAATGAAGACGCTGATGAATACGGTATGAAATGAAGACCCTGATGAATACGGTATGAAATGAAGACGCTGATGAATACGGTATGAAATGAAGACCCTGATGAATACGGTACGAAATGAAGACGCTGATGAATACGGTATGAAATGAAGACCCTGATGAATACGGTTTGAAATGAAGATGCTGATGAATACGGTATGAAATGAAGACGCTGATGAATACGGTATGAAATGAAGACCCTGATGAATACGGTACGAAATGAAGACGCTGATGAATACGGTATGAAATGAAGACCCTGATGAATACGGTATGAAATGAAGACGCTGATGAATACGGTATGAAATGAAGACCCTGATGAATACGGTACGAAATGAAGACGCTGATGAATACGGTATGAAATGAAGACCCTGATGAATACGGTATGAAATGAAGATGCTGATGAATACGGTATGAAATGAAGACGCTGATGAATACGGTATGAAATGAAGACCCTGATGAATACGGTATGAAATGAAGACGCTGATGAATACGGTATGAAATGAAGACCCTGATGAATACGGTACGAAATGAAGACGCTGATGAATACGGTACGAAATGAAGATGCTGATAAATACGGTATGAAATGAAGACACTGATGAATATGGTATGAAATGAAGACACTGATGAATACGGTATGAAATGAAGATGCTGATGAATACGGTATGAAATGAAGACACTGATGAATACGGTATGACATGAAGACGCTGATGAATACGGTATGAAATGAAGATGCTGATGAATACGGTATGAAATGAAGACACTGATGAATACGGTATGAAATGAAGACGCTGATGAATACGGTATGAAATGAAGATGCTGATGAATACGGTATGAAATGAAGACGCTGATGAATACGGTATGAAATGAAGACGCTGATGAATACGGTATGAAATGAAGATGCTGATGAATACGGTATGAAATGAAGATGCTGATGAATACGGTACGAAATGAAGACACTGATGAATACGGTATGAAATGAAGATGCTGATGAATACGGTATGAAATGAATACTGAGTAAGGTATGAAATGAAGATGCTGATGAATACGGTATGAAATGAAGACACTGATGAATACGGTACGAAATGAAGACACTGATGAATACGGTATGAAATGAAGATGCTGATGAATACGGTACGAAATGAAGACACTGATGAATACGGTATGAAATGAAGATGCTGATGAATACGGTATGAAATGAATACTGAGTAAGGTATGAAATGAAGATGCTGATGAATACGGTATGAAATGAAGACACTGATGAATACGGTACGAAATGAAGACGCTGATGAATACGGTATGAAATGAAGACACTGATGAATACGGTACGAAATGAAGACGCTGATGAAAACGGTATGAAATGAATACTGAGTAAGGTATGAAATGAAGATGCTGATGAATACGGTATGAAATGAAGATGCTGATGAATACGGTATGAAATGAAGACGCTGATAAATACGGTATGAAATGAAGATGCTGATGAATACGGTATGAAATGAAGATGCTGATGAATACGGTATGAAATGAAGACACTGATGAATATGGTATGAAATGAAGACACTGATGAATACGGTATGAAATGAAGATGCTGATGAATACGGTATGAAATGAAGATGCTGATGAATACGGTATGAAATGAATACACTGATGAATACGGTATGAAATGAAGACGCTGATAAATACGGTATGAAATGAAGATGCTGATGAATACGGTATGACATGAAGATGCTGATGAATACGGTATGAAATGAAGATGCTGATGTATACGGTATGAAATGAAGACGCTGATGAATACGGTATGAAATGAAGATGCTGATGAATACGGTATGAAATGAAGATGCTGATGAATACGGTATGAAATGAAGATGCTGATGAATACGGTATGAAATGAAGACACTGATGAATACGGTATGACATGAAGACGCTGATGAATACGGTATGAAATGAAGATGCTGATGAATACGGTATGAAATGAAGACACTGATGAATACGGTATGAAATGAAGACGCTGATGAATACGGTATGAAATGAAGATGCTGATGAATACGGTATGAAATGAAGACGCTGATGAATACGGTATGAAATGAAGATGCTGATGAATACGGTATGAAATGAAGATGCTGATGAATACGGTATGAAATGAAGACACTGATGAATACGGTATGAAATGAAGACGCTGATGAATACGGTATGAAATGAAGATGCTGATAAATACGGTATGAAATGAAGACACTGATGAATACGGTATGAAATGAAGACGCTGATGAATACGGTATGACATGAAGACGCTGATGAGTACGGTATGAAATGAAGACACTGATGAATACGGTATGAAATGAAGACGCTGATGAGTACGGTATGAAATGAAAATGCTGATGAGTACGGTATGAAATGAAGATGCTGATGAATACGGTATGAAATGAAGATGCTGATGAATACGGTATGAAATGAAGACACTGATGAATACGGTATGAAATGAAGACGCTGATGAATACGGTATGAAATGAAGATGCTGATGAATACGGTATGAAATGAAGACGCTGATGAATACGGTATGAAATGAAGATGCTGATGAATACGGTATGAAATGAAGATGCTGATGAATACGGTATGAAATGAAGACACTGATGAATACGGTATGAAATGAAGACGCTGATGAATACGGTATGAAATGAAGATGCTGATAAATACGGTATGAAATGAAGACACTGATGAATACGGTATGAAATGAAGACGCTGATGAATACGGTATGACATGAAGACGCTGATGAGTACGGTATGAAATGAAGACACTGATGAATACGGTATGAAATGAAGACGCTGATGAGTATGGTATGAAATGAAGACACTGATGAATACGGTATGAAATGAAGACGCTGATGAGTACGGTATGAAATGAAGATGCTGATGAGTACGGTATGAAATGAAGATGCTGATAAATACGGTATGAAATGAAGACGCTGATGAGTACGGTATGAAATGAAGACACTGATGAATACGGTATGAAATGAAGATGCTGATGAGTACGGTATGAAATGAAGATGCTGATAAATACGGTATGAAATGAAGACGCTGATGAGTACGGTATGAAATGAAGACACTGATGAATACGGTATGAAATGAAGATGCTGATGAGTACGGTATGAAATGAAGATGCTGATGAGTACGGTATGAAATGAAGATGCTGATAAATACGGTATGACATGAAGACGCTGATGAGTACGGTATGAAATGAAGACGCTGATGAATACGGTATGAAATGAAGACGCTGATGAGTATGGTATGAAATGAAGACACTGATGAATACGGTATGAAATGAAGACGCTGATGAGTACGGTATGAAATGAAGATGCTGATGAGTACGGTATGAAATGAAGATGCTGATAAATACGGTATGAAATGAAGACGCTGATGAGTACGGTATGAAATGAAGACACTGATGAATACGGTATGAAATGAAGACGCTGATGAGTACGGTATGAAATGAAGACACTGATGAATACGGTATGAAATGAAGACGCTGATGAATACGGTATGAAATGAAGATGCTGATGAATACGGTATGAAATGAAGACACTGATGAATACGGTATGAAATGAAGACGCTGATGAATACGGTATGAAATGAAGATGCTGATGAATACGGTATGAAATGAAGATGCTGATGAATACGGTATGAAATGAAGATGCTGATGAATACGGTATGAAATGAAGATGCTGATGAATACGGTATGAAATGAAGACACTGATGAATACGGTATGAAATGAAGACGCTGATGAATACGGTATGACATGAAGACGCTGATGAGTACGGTATGAAATGAAGACACTGATGAATACGGTATGAAATGAAGACGCTGATGAGTACGGTACGAAATTAAGATGCTGATGAATACGGTATGAAATGGGTACGGTATCGTGTAAACGGCCGAATCCGATACGATTTCGATACGGATCGATAAGGAGGCCATCGACAGATATGCACACGTAGCTGTAGATATAGGTAGCAGTCTTGTTTTTATAACAAACCTAAAAAACTACAAAGTAAAGAACTTATAGCACTAGTCAGGGAAAGTCCAAGGTTCCTTATAAAAATGCTTATATAGCTACAAGGAAAGAATTTCCCAGTCAACGGCTAAATTCTAATTGCCGTTTCCCACTGGCTACCTTGTACAGAGTGAATCAAGGCTTTCCTAGTTCCTTATACACACTATTTTTTATAAGGAATCTAATCTAAGTACCTCACTTATGAGTTGGTAGCTTCACTGGAAATTTACTTCCTTATCTCCGTCAGACAGTGATTACACTCTTTTTTTATAAGAACCAGTAAATTTGATTTGAAGCTGGTTGTTCTTGAATATTCCATTTTCAGCATAAGATGTTCTTAAATTGTTCTTACCTTATAATGATTTAGAAGCCTGTTTTGATTTCAGTTGTGTTAATTGGTTCAAATGTGCACTCTTTTGAACATCTGATATTATCTGTGTGCAGTTTATTTGCTTCTTTTTTGTGGTTATTTCATATAATTCTTATATTGACCTTGAAATGGTCAGCCTCGGGTTGTTCTTAGATTGTTCTTAAGATGTGGCAAAATCTGAGGGTCATGTTCTTATAAAATTGTTCTTATAAAATAGTGTACTCTAAGGTGGACTTGATGGTGATTGTTGGAGTTGTAAAAAGTATTGTTGATCTGTAAATTAAAATTTGTTGATTTGAAAAGATTTTTTCACTCTTTGATTATCAAGACTCAAGTTAGACACAAGGCTAGATTTGATTGTTGATTGTTGATAGTTGATAGGCACACACGCTTACTATCTTCGTAAGGTATTGGTTTATGTACAAAGCACAAATTGCCCACTGAATAGGTAGACTAATTGAAGCAGTGCATTGATAGTTGATATGCAAATGCTCTTACTATCTTCGTAAGATATTGGTTGATGTGCAAAGCATAAAGGGCCCCCTGAGTAGGTAGACTAATCAAAGCAGTGCAGTGCATTGATAGTTGATAGGCAAGTACCCTTACTATCTTCGTAAGGTGTTGATTTATGTACAAAGCACAAAGGGCCCACTGAATAGGTAGACTAATGGAAGCAGTGCATTGATAGTTGATAGGCAAATACTCTTACTATCTTTGTAAGGTATTGGTTTATGTGCAAAGCACAAAGGGTCCACTGAATAGGTAGACTAATCGAAGCAGTGAATTGTTAGTTATACGCAAATACGCTTATTATCTTCGCAAGGTTTGGGTTTATGTGCAAAGAGCCCCCTGAATAGTTGGGTATTGCATGCACGTTAAACAGAAACTTTATCATTACTCGATGCATTAAACACACTTGAGCCTAAGGGCCTGCTTATATGGGTAAAATTACTTCGCCTGCCAGACCCGGGGCTGGCAAGTGATATTTCACCCTCCTATAGAATACCATTGAAATCTCAGTTTGCGTTTATACGGAAAATAAAGCTTCACTCCACATTACCGGCATAGTGAAGTTTCGCCCTTCAAGAGGTGAAGTTTCACCAAGGTGAAGTGAAGTTTTTTTACATATAAATGCAAAACTATCGGTGAGGTGGAGTAAATTCGAACTCATAACAATGGAAAAGCAATGATGCGTTGACCATTAATGACGTCTAGGGATTTACCTCGCCTCTCAGACCCGGCATGAAAATCCCATATAAACAGTGCTTGAAATTTACTTCGCCTGCAAGCCCTGGGTTTGGCAGGTGAAGTAACTTTGCCCATATAAACAGGCCCTAATACTATACTGATGTAGTGCACGCTTCCTAGTCTCTGCTGGGAATAAGCCTAGAAGGTCTTTTGTAGACCAGCATGTTACACCCAGACTAACTTATTCACTTGTTCAGGATGATGGTGATGATGGTGATTGTGATGATGAAGAAGATGAAGATGAAGATTATGATGAAGATGATGATGATGGTGAAGATGATAATGATGACGATGATGATATTCTTTATCTAAAACATGCATACACATGCGTGATGATGATGATGATGATCAAAATGATGATCAAGATGAAGATGATGATGACGCTGATATTCCTTATAAAAAACATGCATGCAGGTGCAGAGCAAGATGAACGGTAAATGGTGACAGCGGGTTAAAGAAGATAGTTTCCTAACACTGTACATACACATCAGGTATGACGTGGGAAAAACAAAAACATCTGCTTCTAAAGGTGAATTCTTTACAAAAGATCACGGAATGGTGTATACATGATGATGATGATGCTGGTTATGATGATGATGATGACGATGATGAAAAAGAAGATGATGATGATGATGATGATGGTGATGATGAAGGTGATGATGATGAAGAAGATGATGATGTTTACGATAATGATGAGGATGATAATGATGCTGGTTATGATGATGATTATGATAAAGATGATGATGATGATGATGATGATGATGCTGGTTATGATGATGATTATGATAAAGAAGATGATGATGATGACGATGATGATGATAATAATGATAATGGTAATGATGATGTTGATGATGATGATGATGATGATGATGATGATGATGCTGGTTATGATGATGATTATGATAAAGAAGATGATGATGATGACGATGATGATGATAATAATGATAATGGTAATGATGATGTTGATGATGATGATGATGATGATGATGATGATGAAGATGATGATGATGAAGATGATGAAGAAGATGATGATGCTGGTTATGATGATGATGATGATTATGATGGAGAAGACGATGATGATGATGATGATGATGATGATGATGATGATGATGATGATGATGATGATGATGATGATGATGATGATGATGATGATGATTAAGATGATGATGATGATGATGATGATGATGATGAAGAAGATGATGGTGAAGATGATGAAGATGAAGATGATGGTGAAGATGATGATGATGATGATGATAATGATGATGAAGATGATGATGAAGAAGATGATGATGATGATGATGATGATGATGATGCTGTTTATGATGATATTGATGATGATGAAGATGATGAAGAAGATGATGATGCTGGTTATGATGATGATGATTATTATGATGAAGAAGACGATGATGATGATGATGCAGATGATGATGATGATGATAATGATGCAGATGATGAAGATGATGATGCTGTTTATGATGATGATGATGATGAAAATTATGATGATGTGATGATGATGATGATGATGATGCTGTTTATGATGATATTGATGATGATGAAGAAGATGATGAAGATATTGATTAAGATGATGTTTTTTTTATACCTAACCAATTCTTCATAAAAAAACATGCATGCAGGTGCAGAGCAAGATAGCCCAGTGCACCGTAAATGGTGACAGCGGGTTAAAGAAGATAGTTTCCTACACTGTACATACAGATCAGGTATGACGTGGGAAAAACAAAAAACATCTGCTTCAAAAGGTGAATTCTTCACAAAAGATCTCTCATTCGTCACAGTAGCTCAACTGACAACTGTGATATTGTCTCCACATATCGCATGCCTCGCTGGTAATCACTTGGCGATTATCACGATTATCGCGATAGCGATTCCTGCGATTAAATTTTCGAATGGCTGGGTAATTGAGGCTTGTACTCGCTTGCTGATTATCACGATTATCACGATAGCAATTACTGCAATGATATTCCGAATAGCTGGATGTTTAGCGCTTCATGTACTCATTATCAATCGCTATTATCGCAACTTGGCTCCTCACACAAGGAAGAGAAAGGACTAAAGCCGGCGACAGAGAAAGATTAGGTTCTGGGTGAGATGAATTTTGTTAAGCCAGAAATATCGGAAAAATAAATAATACGAACACATAGATTACTTAAGCTTTTCGTCTGACACTCAACAGAGTAATACGTCAGAAAGAGAACGAGACAAAAAACCTAACTGATTCATATACTCAGATGTAACAGTCTTTGGATGGTACAAAACTTCAAAATAGCCAGAAATATCGGAAACATAACATCTGGGTATATAAATCAGTTAGGTTTCTGTTTCGTTCTCTTTCTGACGTATTACTCTGTTGAGTGTCAGAAGAAAAACTTAAGTAATCTATGTGTTCGTTTCATTATGTATCCGATATTTCTGGCTATACTGAAGTTCTGTACCATCCAAACACTGTTGTCTATCTGGGTATATAAATCAGTTAGGTTTCTGTTTCGTTCTCTTTCTGACGTATTACTCTGTTGAGTGTCAGACGAAAAGCTTAAGTAATCTATATGTCCGTTTCGCTATGTTTCCGATATTTCTAGCTACACTGAAGTTCTGTACCATCCAAAGAATGTTTCTTCTCTTTCATACCTTATTTCCTTTAGATAGATTGTATAAAAAGTTACAATATTTTATTGATTGGTTAAGGTTTTCGTCTGAAACTCAACAGAGTAATACGTCAGAAAGAGAACGAGACAAAAAACCCAACTGATTCATATGCCCAGATGTTATGTTTCCGATATTTCTGGCTATACTGAAGTTGTGTACCATCCAAAGATAATTCTTTAAGAATAAACCGTCTAACGAATATAATGTGTTGCTTCAAGAATTAAGAATGAATGCCTGTGAGTTTCACTATCGCTATTTTTATCGAATTGGGAATTTTCAGTATCAACTTTCTTGCTTTTTGTGAAAATTTAGACGCAATTAAGTTGTCTATTTGTTGAGCATAACTTCAAAATTCCATTTTTGGCTGACTGTTCTGACTTCGAACCTAAACTGTTGATAGTTGAAATAGCAAATTCACTTCCTAATTGCCAAATACACTGCCACAAAATATCCTACCCATCTTGCTAGTTCCATAGGAGCAGACCAGAGAAGACAAGAAGGGAATTGGTGCCTTCCCTCTTCAAAAAGGCCTTTTTAATAGAACTGGCCTAAAGCTTTTACATTTGATTGTTGAGAGGGTGGTTTTTCAAGCATTCCTGTAAAGATTTTATTGCAAAATGTTTATAGCTATCAAACATAAAAGCTATAATTA
Organism: Pelagia noctiluca; assembly: GCA_963924455.1. NCBI lineage: Eukaryota > Metazoa > Cnidaria > Scyphozoa > Semaeostomeae > Pelagiidae > Pelagia > Pelagia noctiluca. The sequence continues at coordinate 1,997,059 of OZ004330.1, read as the reverse complement.
ATAGCTCAGCATCAGTAAAAATCATTAAAGGCAGGGATGGCAAAATGGGTAAAAATAGTCCTTGATTTTATCATGGTCCTGTGATCAGCTCCTATGACCATCCAACATTATGAAAGCGGCATGTTTCTACCAATATGTTTTTTGTCCATAACAATCTTTAATTTTGGTTTCTGAGTGGGCAGCTCTTTTGTCAATAACTTGTCCATGGTCATCCTCTTTCAAACACACTTCCTAACTTATTTTGTTGCCATTTTGTTGCCAGGTGTCCCAATACATATTGAACCTAAGTCCAGTTTATGATTCCGACCGTTCGAGGTTCGAATTAAACCCCCCTGAATTAAATCATGCAAGGGAGCCAAGACTTTTGGCGGGGATTGTAGATACTCATTCCGTCATTTACCGACCTCAAAAAGATAGACAGCTTAGCTGGCTGTCGGCTTGTAGTTCATGATTTCGACCGTTCGCAGATTTGAACCCAGCAAGACTGCACTTGAAGGATTACAGATCCAGCGCCTTTACCACTAGGCTACACCACCGTAAGGTATTGGCTCATGTGCAAAGCAAAGGGCCCACTGGATAGGTAGACTAATCAAGCAGTGTATTGATAGTTGATAGGCAAATACGCTTACTATCTTCGTAAGGTGTTGGTTTATGTGCAAAGCACAAAGGACCTACTGAATAGGTAGACTAATGGAAACAGTGTGTTGATAGTTGATAGGCAAATATGCTTACTATCTTCGTAAGTTATTGGTTTATGTGCAAAGCACAAAGGGCCACTAAATAGGTAGACTAATGGAAGCAGTGCATTGATAGTTGATAGGCAAATATGCTTACTATCTTCGTAAGTTATTGGTTTATGTGCAAAGCACAAAGGACCTACTGAATAGGTAGACTGATCGAAGCAGTGCATTGATAGTTGATAGGCAAATACGCTTACTATCTTCTTAAGGTATTGGTTTATGTGCAAAGCACAAAGGGCCACTAAATAGGTAGACTAATGGAAGCAGTGCATTGATATTGGATAGGCAAATATGCTTACTATCTTCGTAAGGTATTGGTGTACAAAGCACAAAGGGCCTACTGAATAGGTAGACTAATTGAATCAGTGCATTGATAGTTGATAGGCAAATACGCTTACTATCTTCGTAAGGTGTTGGTTTATGTGCTAAGAACAAAGGTTCACTGAGGAAAACAGAGGAAAACAAAGAGCTTGAAAACTTACTGTAAACCCGATACCAAAGTTGCCATCCTTCTTTGGAAGCTCCACACGGACCAACTCCTACAAAAACAACAATCTCTATGTAAGTGTTTTGATAGAGTCTACGCCACTGATCTTAACATAAAGACTGGATCGAGCATCTGTCGTTCTGAAATGAAGTCGATTGGCAGCCATATTGGGAGGCCCAATGCAATACATTCAGATTACACTAGGGAGTGCCTTTTTCCTTGATGAATTTTAGAATGTTATGAATAATAAGCACGAGACTGAATAATCGCGGAGCTTTTGTTTTACAAAGAATCAAGTCAACATAATTTCTTTGGCAGCCATATTGGGAGGCCAAGTGTAAGCTGAAGCCATTGGCTTCAAACATTTGGCTCCAGAAAGAAAAGAATGATCGATCCAGTCTTCATTTTGAGGTCAGTGGTCTACGCCAACATCTCGCCTTGTGAAAATCTCAACATTTACCTTATTGACTTGGTCTCGTAATTACGTAAAATATTAACCTCGTAAGCGGTAAAACTTTAGATAAACTATCATAGATTTGAGGAATGTAAGAATGGTACCAAATAGTTTACGTGTTTACAGCAGAAGAACAGAACCCTGAACGCAATTTTTGCCACAGCTTTCGCGTTTTTCCGCCATTTTCAGGACATTTGAGCTATGGAATCCTCGAAATCTATTGTTTTTTCAGTGATTTGATTGGATGAATTGTTAGTAAACAAATGCCCTGATTGGCCAAAACATTTTCCACCTTGCTGGTTTCGATTGGTACCGCCACACAACAAAATGTCTAGGTAGATTTTGGCAAAATAACTCGCAACACAACTTTTAGTCTGTGCCTAGTCTAAAGGCGATCTCAAGGACCACTAAAGTTGGTACCTGCGTAATGGTATCTCAAGGACCACTAAAGGACTGGATCGAGGGTCTGTTGTTCTTAAATGAAGTCATTGGCGGCCATATTGGTAGGTCCAATTCAACACATTGAGACTTAACTCGGGACTCCTTTTTTCTTTGTTGATTGATAGAATGTTATGAATGAATTAGCACAAGACTGAATAATGCAGCTACTGTTAGCAAAGAATACAGACAATATGATTTCTTTGGCGGCCATATTGGGAGGCCAAACGCAAGCCGAAGCAATAGGCTTCAACATCTGAATCTAGAAACAACAGAATGTTCGACCCAGCCCAATATTTTTACTTTCCTGTCCTTTCTGACACACAAGGGTGTCACCAGATGGCATTTTTTTATGTTTATTTCTTAGTCTCATGGTTATTTCTTATAACTATATATTTATTTAAAATGGCCAGCTTCAGCTTGTTCTTAGGCTGTTCTTAACTTCTGGCAAAGTTTGAGACTCGTTTTCTTATAGAATTGTTCTTATAGAAGAAATAATATAGGAAATTGAATATTGCCGAGCAATATTTAGAACTGTGGAGGATTTTCAGCATTATGGAGGGATACCATCTGTACTGTGGGGGGTACCATTCAGTACTGCGTAGGGATAACATCAAGAACTGTGATTGATACTCAGTATTGTGGAGGCTTAATCGTCAGTACTATGGAGGATATAAAGTACTGTGGAAGATGTTCATAACTGGGAAACCATTAGTAATGTTGAGGGATTCTATTCAGAACTGTGGAGGATGTTAAGTACTGTAGAGGGATGACACTAGTAATGTGGACGATATTCAGTACTTTTGAGTGCTAGCATCAGTACTGTGGAGAGTGTTCAGTACTGTGGAAGGAACTATTGAGTATATTCAGTACTGTGGAGGATGTTTAGTATATTGAAGGATACCATTAGTACTGTGGAGGATGTTCAGTACTGGGGAAGGAATATCATCAGTACTGTGGAGGGTGTTCAGTACTGTGGAGGGAACTGTTGAGTTTATTCAGTACTTTGGAGGATGTTCAGTACTGTGGAAGATATACATAACTGGGAAACCATTAGTAATGTTGAGGGATTCTATTCAGTACCGTTGAGGGTGTTCGCTATTTGTCAAAAGATATGAATGAACAAGAATAACTTACTGATTCTCTTTCCCCGCTAAGAGGTGGGACATTATTGTTTCAATGTTCAGTGCTGTCAAGGGTCTTTAGTACTGTGAAGGATATTCAGTACTTTAGAGGGATACTAGAGTTACTATCAGTGCTGTGGAAGATGTTCAGTGCTGCAGGGATAGCATTAGAACTGTAAAGGGATATTGTATAAGGTGTTGAGTACCGTGAAGGGTGTTCGCTATTTGTCAAAAGATTTGAATGAACAAGGACAACTTACCGATTCTCTTTCCCCGCTAAGAGGTGGGACATTATTGTTTCCAAGTGTTAGCGGAAGGATGTTCAGTAGTGTGGTTGAGGATGTTTACTGTGGAGGATGTTCAATACTGTGGAAGATATTCAGTACTGTGGAGGATGCTCAGTACTGTGGAAGATGTTCAGTACTTTGGAGGGCTACTATCAGTACTGTGGAAGATGTTCAGTGCTGTGGGGGATTCGTTGTTTGTATTCGTATTCGCTGTTTGTCAAAAGATTTGAATGAACAAGAATAACTTACCGATTCTCTCTCTCCGCTAAGAGGTGGGACATTATTGTTTCCAAGTGTTGCGATGGAAGAGGCAGACAAAGTCAAAGGTGTCAGAATCGACGGGTCTGCTTCCAACAGCATAGTTTGCCCGAATGTCTCGAATGTGAACTTGGATCTGTCTGAGGCATTTCTTAGCGTATTGATAGCCTGGGAAGATGAAATAGAAACGAATAAATCGAGAGTAACATTTTGTACCAATTTCCCATTTGACTGTTCTACCAATTTTGTATCAATCTTGTACCAATCTTCTTTTTGACTTTTTTACCAATTTTTATAACAATTTCCTCTTTAAATTCTGTACCAATTTTTGTATTGATTTCATTTTTGATTTTGTACCAATTTTGTGCCAATCTCCTTTTTACTTTTGTATCAATTTTTGTACCGATTTCCTTTTAGACTTTTGTACCAATTTTGAACCAATTTCCTTTTGGAATCTTGTACCAACTTTGGTACAAATTTCCTTTTTGACTTTTGTAGCTACTAATTTTTGAACCAATTTCCTTTTTGATTTTTGTATTAATTTTGAACTAATTTTGAACCGATTTCCTTTTTGACTCTTGTACCAACTTTTGTACAAATGTCCTTTTTGACTATTGTACCAATCCTGTACCAATTTTGTACCAATTTCCTTTTTGACTTCTTACCGTGCACAACGTATGTCATATCCTCTCTCTTTACTGTTAAAATTTTACATGTAAATATTGCGTACATAAATATGATGCTGAATATTATAAAATCCTTTCTAAATAACGAATATTTCAGGCTAGGGAACCAAAAGCAGCGTTTTGGTTTATTCGCTCAACCATGACCTAAAACAATAGCAAAACAAAAGACTGTGCACTCTCAATTTTCAAAAAGTTGCACAAAAAGATACAACAATAGGTTTCTTTTTCGATACACTTTGGTTTTAGTGATGTAGTAGATGCTACCATGCCTTTTCGAGGGAAGGAACCTTGTTTTACTCATTCTAATAAAGAAACTCGCTGATGCAGGTAGGGTTGAGGTGGGAGAAACCGTACAGTTAAGGTTTGACCGGCTACTATTTCTGAATATTTTTTTAAACAAACATGAAATTATTTCCACAATGTTCAATACACCATACTTTATTTTGGTTTGTTGTATGAATTTTCAACTCTGTTTTGATTAGCTGCAAACTGACTTCAAGTCTCTAGTAGTTGGTGCGGGAGTTTTCGTACGCCAGCGGGAGTTTTCGTACGCCAGCGGGAGTTTCCGTACACTCTTGCAAGTGTAAAATAGTTCACTTCAATCTATTTTCAAATCTTCATTTTCATTCCCTGGCAAAATATATTCCTATTCTTTCATTTTTAACTAAAATCTGCTTTAATAACCTATCTGTTTAATCTTGAGCATATTTTCATTAAAGGCATATAAATTTTTCGACACGCAAACGGCACACACTCATTTTACGTCGATTATGGATCGACGTTAGTTTAATGTTTACAACTTTAAAAGGAAAACCTCTACAGCCTAGAATATCCAAAAGAGCAGAAAGTATGAAGTATTTTACCTTATGGTTAGCAAATTTTTTCATTCAAGCAACCTGTTGAACTTCTGCGAAGCTCAACTTTACGGAAACTCCCGCTGTGCGGTTTCTCCCGCCTAGACCCTATAGACCACGCTATGCTATAAGGATTACATCACATATGTCATACGAACCTCTCGCCTTGTAACATTCTCGAAATTGACCTTGTTAACTTGGACGATTCTATCACCTACAAAAGATAAACAAAAACTTGAAATAAATGCTCAATAGAATACTGAGCAATATAGAATAGAAACAAGAAAGGAGACTGGCTCTCTGTTACTTAAAGTTTCATGCTTACGCAATCAACATACAGACTATTATATAGTCTGTCTGATAGTAATAGTCTGTCTGATGATTGCGTAAGCATGAAACTTTTAGTAACAGAGAGCCAGTCTCCTTTCTTGTTTCTATTCTATATTGCTCTGTACGTTCGTACATCGAGCACTATGATGCGGTGTTAACAACGCAATCGCTATAGAGATTAAATAAATGTTCATATATGTGAATTGATGCACACAAACCAAGGCATGAAATCAATGGGTATACATGCGCATAAGATAAAGCTGGATGGCATGCACTTAAAGCTCATGCAGAATGTCAACAGCAGTGCGACAGATAGTCAAGCACATGAGATTGTTGTCAAAGAGCTTGCTGGAACTGCCAAAAATTAACATTTAAAGAACTGCTAACACTGAAATCGTCGACTTATGGAGTTTTGTTCTATTTTTGCGCCTTGCTTTTTATTGTTGATTTTTTTATTCTTTATATTTGAAAAATCCTTAAAAAATCCTTAAAAATTTCAATTCCTTAAAAATCCCCTTAAAAGTCCCTAAAATTCCTTAGTTTAAGGAAAATTCACATGTCCAAATTTCATTCTAAAGCAATTACTTTCTATTTACCATTAAAAAGCCCCTCTGCCAAAATTCACTATTTTTTTTGATGAATGAAATTCCTGCTAACTCGAGAAAATAGTGCCTATCCTGACTACAGAACTCGAGAATGGCGAGGAATATCTAAAACATAGCGAAATATAAAAGCCACTAAAGCTGACATTGATCAGAGAAGTACGTCAGTAGTTAGTCAATGTTTTGAAAAGAAATATAATTATGGATAACTGTTAGTTTTCGGTTGCAACAAGTTTTCGCAAATATACTAGATAATAATGTTTGGGATCTGGGGATACTATATTCTACCGACAGATGATATAGACTTTAATCCTCCAGCAAACCTCGTAAGATTTTGGGGACCCCTTTTCATGTTTCCCAACAGTGAGAAAGCCTTTACAATTTATGTATTCAATATACATTGGCAATAGCACCCTATATGTGCATTTCAATTATTATCTAAATATTATTACCCTGTCGATTGCTTGAAGTAAAGCTTTTTCTATAGTTAGTCAATTAATCTTAAATACAATCTTGTAAAATGTTATTGCTTTTTGTAATCAATGTTAATGTATGTACTTGGTATTTTGAATTTAACAATATTTTTTCTGTAATTAGCTTTACCTAGTGTAATTTTAATGTAATGATAGACTGTATTTATGATTAATTGATAAATCAATGAAAATTACAAAAACTAAACTAAAACTAAAACTATATCTCCCTAAATTTTTTAATGTTCTTGATATTTCTAATTAATTTTGCTAGACTTGATGAAATGAACAGAAAACGAGTCTTCCAAAACATATTTGTTGTTCAGCGTTCTTACTTTATCGCCTAACAACGTAGATCTCTACGCGAGGGAAAAACGTGACTGGTTTATTTCAAACGAAGAAATTCGTTGATTTTGAATTAACAATAGTTACAGTAAAAACCCGCACATAAGAACCCTTCTTTTTGAACACAGCCTGTTTACGTTCTTATTATTGAGGTACATCCCGTAATCAAGGTATAGGTTCTTAACATTGAGTCTAGAGCAAGCAGAAGGAAAAAATGATAGTTGAAGGTTTAGCATTGAAATATGAAAGCAATGAAGCCAGCAACCCAAAGCTTTGATTCAAAAAATATAGTCCTTTAGTCCTTGGGGTTATATCTTCTCGTCTCCTGACCCATCCACAGTCTTTAGACAACCAGTTTTTTCAAAAAGTTTGGAGAAGATTTATTTCCCAATAAAGAATGAATGGAACCCTTTTTTAAGAACCTAGTTAGCATATCAGGATGAAATGGTTCTAATTTAATGGGTAAAAAATATCTAATTTCAGGCTGTAGGTTGTTAATAAAGGAAGGTTCTTATGTGCGGGTTTTTACTGTACTCATTTAATAGACTTACCAGCACTGATCTGTCCACTCAATGCAGCGGGACCCCCGGCAGTCAGTTCCTTCACAAATATCCCACCAAGCTCTATACCACCCTAGGAGAAAAAAAACACTCAATGTATATATGTGTAGTACATCATCCTTTTTTGATACAAAGGGAATATCGAGTGAATAAAGACATATGGACAGGTGTAGGAGTGGAAAATATAGCGGACCACGGCACCAATGGTTCCAGAAATAATCTAAGGCTCCAGAAAGAAAACAGCTCTCTATTTCAATTAAACTTGTATTTCCTCCTAGTTCAGATCAAAAGAGTATGAAGCATTGCAATCCAATACTTTACTCTCAACCTACATTCAACCGGTAGCCATCTTGTTTTTTTCAACTTTCCATGTCATGTCAGATAATGAATTCAGAGTGTTTGTGTGAATCAACTAGCTGGTTCCTGCATTTATGAGTATTGTGAGAGTCACAGTTTCCACCCATTTTTACTTTTTGTTGCATCTTTTCAATATGCTTGCATAAATTTCATACAACGTAAACCGCAGGCATCAAAGTTGTTGAATACAATGGATTTATTTTCGACATCCTTCAAGCCAGTTTTTAGCTTTGTGCAGGGTATCCCAAAACAGATAGCATTGAAAATATGTACTGAGTGGCCCAAACAATGCGACACGCCAAATGCCCTTCCTGACACCAACCTTTTAGTCGCCTCTTACCATACGCAGGGATACTATGGATGAATTCTGACCACCAACCTGCAGGATAAATGCTTCTCTTTCTCTTTGTATTATACAATGGCATCTATTCATGATTTGCGATTACCTTGAGTCTTATTTTCTTCATTTTGTAGGTGTGAAGATAAAGATTTGAATCGCCTCTCACACACGCAAGGATACAATGGATGAATTCTGACTCCAAACCACAAAAGAGAATAATCAGTCTTTAGATGGAACAGAACTTCAGTATAGCCAGAAATATCTTTTCTGATTGGCCTATTTCGATCCACATCTGGGTACATAAATCAGTTAGGTTTTTGTTTCGTTCTCTTTCTGACGTATTACTCTGTTGAGTGTCAGATGAAAAGCTTAAGTAATCTATGTGTTCGTTTCGCTATGTTTCCGATTTTTCTGGCTATACTGAAGTTCTGTACCATCTAAAGACTGATTATTCTCTTTTGTGGTTTGGAGTCAGAATTCATCCATTGTATCCTTGCGTGTGTGAGAGGCGATTCAAATCTTTATCTTCACACCTACAAAATGAAGAAAATAAGACTCAAGGTAATCGCAAATCATGAAAAGACTGTACTAATGGTATCCCTCCGCAGTACTGAATATCCTCCACAGTACTAATTGTATACGTTCAAGCTATATCAATACAAGAATACTCACCACAATACTAAATCCAAAGCTGTTTTCTATCTTGATTAAATCCACAGTATACTGCTTGGCTTGCGGTTTTGGTTTTTGCTTCGGTTGTTCTTTAGCGTGATCCTTGGAAGGTGCCGGTTTCCTCCGGTCATTCTGCTCCCGGTCCAAAGACATCCGGCGGCCTTCTTGTACGTCTGGCATCCCATCCGGATCGATCCGAACTGTTGGTATGTTGTTTGGTTGCACTCTTGGCGGTTCTGGAATGAAAGTTAAGTTTCGTTAATCCCACTGAATACGCCAGATAAAAATGAAACATATTTGATAAGCTCTTAATAATGTCTCTCTTAATTTGCTGCAATTGCGCAAAATAAATGTTACATACATACATACTACACCAGACTTGCCGAAGGTTAGGGTTAGGGTTAAGATAAGGGTTTGGATACAAATTGTGAGAATGATGTGGTTCGGGTTTTTCGAATAAATGCCAACAGCCTTGATGTGCTAAATCAGTTTGCCGTGGGTTGAAATCCAGCTTGAGTCGATTAACATTCTCACAATTAAATTTTGTTTTTTATCTTATGTGTATTTTGCCTTTTAAGACTGACCCTTGCTTGAGCTGAATTGTGCTTGCAGATGCTGTGCTCCTTTGAGCTTTGAGCCTACTTCAAATGCGATTTTGTGGAATTGTAGCACGCACAATTGTGCAATTGTGCAACTGCAGCACACACAAATCAGAACAAGTGGAGGTCGGCCTTTCGAATGTAGGTATCTAAATCTCCAGTGTGCAATAAAGTGGTCGTATGGGCAACTTTAAATTTTACTTTCATTTTTATCTAACTCACCAAAATAGTCATGGAATTTGGCCATTTTGTCTGCCATTCGCATTTGGAAATTGTAAAATGCAGAACACGTCTTGAGAAGGTATCTTGATCTGAAAATGAAATTGAATTTTGAATTTTAGACTTATTTCATTCATGATCGTAGAAAAATAGATAAATAAATTTCCAGATAGAAGAGAAACAAGAAAGGAGACTGGCTCTGAGTGACTTAAAGTTCCATGTTCAACGCAATCATCAGACAGACTATGATACATTATAAACCTGGTATACCACAAAAAATTAAATCATCATTATTATCTTTATAGCATTGCTTGGTCTATAACAACATCATAGTGATCGATGTACGAACGTACAGAGCGATATACATGAGAAACAAGAAACGAGACTGGCTGTCTGTAACTTAAAATTTCATGCTTTCGCAATCATCAGATACACTATAATAGATTTATAAACCGGGTATACTACGAAAAAGTAGATCATTATTATTATCTCTATAGCATTGGGTTGCTTATAACCGCATCATAGTGCTCAATGTACAAAAGTACGTACAGAGCAATATAGATGATGAGAAACAAGAAATGAGACTGGCTCTGTTGCCCAAAGTTTCATGCTCTCCCAATCATAAGACAGACCATAATACTTATGTTGAGTTGACGATAATAGTCTGTCTGATGAGTGCAAGAGCATGAAACTTTGAGTTACAGAGAGCCAGTCTCATTTCTTGTTTCTCATCTATATCGCTCTGTACCTTCGTACATCGAGCACTACGATGTGGCGTTAGACAATGTAATCTCTATACAGATATATTTTTAGATGCATATTCATGGGTCTTTTGGGTGTTGTCATAGGCTCATTCCAAGGAAAAATTGATGAAAGTGAAATCAAAATTGAATCGGAAGTTGTCACAACAACTATGAAGATTCAGGATTTACCGTTTATAATTTGCAGTGTACAACACGATGTGTCCTTGAGCGGCATTCAGTGACTCAGCATTTATCAGGAACTTTCTTCTCTGCAAAAATGAATTATCATGAAGTAGAGAACAATCATTAGAAGCATAATCATTAGGGGTAAATATGATCACCAAGGAGGATACATGAGTACATACAGAAGCACTGCAGGTCTTCTGCAAAAGGGGAACAAAACATAAAAAGAAGGAAAGAAATAAAATAGAACAGTCTTTGATCGGTACAGAACTTCATTATGGCCAATTAAATCGGAACTATATCGAAATATGGATTGCTAGAGCTTTTGTCTGACACTCAACAAAATAATACTTTAGAGAGAGGGAGCGAAACAAAAACCTAACGAATTATCATACCCAGATGTGGATGGAAAGAGACCCATTCCAAAAGAGGTGAAAAATTGGTATAGTTACTACCGATTGAAATGGCTAACTCTCTCATTACTATATAACTTATCTGGTTATGATAATTCGTTAGGTGTTAGTTTCGTTCTCTTTCTTACTCATTTCTCTTACGAGTGTCAGACAAAAAGCTTAAGTTATCCATGTTTTCGCTTAAACACGCTTCCAATTTTCCTTGCTATTTGTAAAATAGAGTTTCATTATTTTTTCAGCAAAGGAATTTATAAACAAACGAGGGCTAAGGCTTAATTATATCTATTGCAATAGAATCAACTACAGAAAAAAGTAATCGAAGCCATGTATAGGCTTAGCTGCAGACTAATGAAAAGTTTTTAGAAATAAGAATGTCTCAATAGCCATTAATTTGCCTTTAACCACACCATAGTGCTCGATGTAAGAAGCTACAGAGGAATATAGATGAAGGACAGAAAGGAAACTGTTACACCCTTTTAACTCTTTTGTTTTATGCCCTCACAATCACAGAGTATAGTCTGTGTGATGATTGCGAGAGCATGAAACTTTGAGTAACAGAGAGCCTGTCTCCTTTCTTGTTTCTCTTATACTATTTGTTAGATATAAGGATAATTTGAAATAAGGAAATTTATGAAATACCTTGAAGGACATCTTTTTGATCTTGCCCCATGGATGCTTGCAAAACGGATTCCTAACAGTTCCAGTGTCCTAATAATTGAAAAAAAGGAAATTATAAAAAAAGCTTTTGATCGGTATAAAAGTTGAAAATGAGATCGGAAACATAGCTAGTTGGAGGAAAAATAGTTTTTCCACTTTGGTTCTTTCATTAATAGTAATTGTTTGCCTCACTGGAGCTGCAAAAAGTATCAGAGCTTGAGGAATAAGTTTCCAGATATTTCTTTCGGGTTAAAAGAAACTTTTCAGCCCAATTTTGGTAAAAAAAGTTATTTGGCCAGTTTACATAATTCCAAAGCTTCAAAATCACAAATACGATTTCAAATAGGAAGAAAAAGACCCAACAAGACAATTTTTCATTTTTGAATTAATGTTCTGATCAGTAACCTCAAATGCTGCATTTCGTAGTAGGAACCCTAACCCCCTTGTACACAAGATATATAAGATATAAAATGCAAACTATAGTTGCAAGTAGTACCTCATAGATGATTAAGCCTCGAACACAAACACCAAGGGTGTAGGGAATCTTTCTGTTGTATTCTTTCTAAAGAGAAAAAATGATTTTATAAAGTAAAAAATATAATTGTAATGTCATTCTACGATAGTAAAGTGTGCCAATCCTGGCTATAGTGCTTGATATGCTAGGCATAGAGAAACAGCATAGACGAAGTAACATTCAAACACACGACATGTTTTTCTGTGATTCTAAATTTTGTGTTGTGCCATTGAAAATATACATTCAACTCGAGTAGATTTTGCCTATTCTGGCTATAGAATTTGATATGCTAAGTATATAGCAATTGCATAGAAGAAGCAAGACTCAAAAAATCGACATATTTTCTGCGAGATTTGTGCTTGTGTACTCAATAAACCGACAATACCATAAAGAGGGAATTATGACTAAGACTGTACCAATGATAGATTCATTGGTATAGTCTGTCTGATGAGTGCAGAAGCACGAAACTCGGAGTTATAGAAGTGCATGTCTGTTTTTTGGGTGTTACTCCATCTAATTCTAATTTCAAAATCCAACAAAAGAAATAATCAATAGCCTCGCGAAGGAGAAAAAATAACTATGCGGGTCATTTTGGTCTGAAAATGCTCAAAAGTACGAAATTGCTAAGACTCAACCATTTGAAGTAGGCCATTGCCCTGCTTCACCTCAAACCCCTCTACTTGGCTACCTATGGTGGGTGATCAATTCTCCTCCTTATTCATCTATCAAAGTTGAAGGGGATTGCCAAATTCAGTGTGAACCTTTTTTAACCCACCTGAGAGCAGCGAGGAGGGCAATGCACTGCCCACCTATTTAAAAGTATACTAGAATTATCCCAAAAAAGGTATATAATCGGTATAATTATTTGATCAGTCATAATTGAGGTAGAATGAGACTCCAGATATGAATTAAATGTAAACACATACCCTGAAAACTCTGTAGAATAGAATGCCATATTCACTTAGTTTTTGAGCTTCCTAGAAAATACAATAATTCATAATGTCAGCTGCAAGAATTGTCTTCCTCCTTGGAACCTAAATGGATTCCATTAGCCCTGTCAAGGAGTGGGTTGGGAGTAGCAGATAAGATCCATCCTCAAGTTTTGTACCCATCAAAAACTTTTCCGACTCTGATGAGTGTCAGAAACAAAGCTTTAGTAGTTATTATGTTGTACCAAGCTTTAGTACTTATTATGTCTCGCTATGTTTCCAATTTTCTTCACCATCCTCAAGTTCTATACTGATCAAAGACTGTTCTGACGTACTAATCTTATGAGTGTCAGATGGAAAGCCTCAGTAGTTATTATGTTCCCCTATGTTTCTGATTTTTCTCACCATCCTCAAGTTCTGTAATGGTTAAGGACTGTTGTGACGCACAAATCTGAGGAGTGTCAGAAGCAAAGCTTCAGTATTATTATGTTTGCTGAGTTAACTAACCTTGAGAAATTCAATCGCAGCCTGGGGCTCTGTTAACCCACGATGTGACTGATGCATGGCGGGAAGGGCACTCTTTATATATGGCACAGTCAGTTTCGCTATTGTCTGCAAAATAATCATTTAAGATATCATTAAAACATTTATAGTTTATCATTCAATGCATGAGGGCAGATCTGGAAATTTAAAGTGGGTGATTGCCCTGTTCCAATGACTTCCTAGGTACCTAAAAACCTCTACAATACCGTTTCAATAGCCTCCTCGGCTAATCGAGGTGAGCAATAAGTCGCCCTCCTCATTTTTTCAATTTGAGGCGATTCACCCACCTCAATGTGCACTTTTAATAAGGCATAGCAGCCCACCTGAGAGCAGTGAAGAGACCGATTCAGTGCCCACCTGCTATAAGCTTCATAGCCAAGTATGGGCAACTATGCATAATCACTGGTATATGGGTGGTATTACTTATTGAGACGTAAGTAGCATAGTTAGAATAATTAGAATAATTAGAATAATTTGTAACTTCCGCGGTAGGACGATTTTGGGCACATGGTTTTACAGTTTTTCAGGACTACACGTTCGTTTGGTTTCTAGTTTTATATATATCAATTAATCATGTTAGTGTAGCAACTATGGATCACCTTCTTTCAAGTACAACCTTCATTACCAGGTTTTTGGTAAAAAATTATTAGAAGTCAAATAACCTCTCACCTTAGCTGGAAGATAATGTTGTGGGACGAAATAGTCTGTCCCGAAAGTCGCTTTCTCATAATCTCCAAGCTCAGCTTGTAATGCGTACGAGGCTAGCACCATGGCAGTGTCATCATGGATACGGATGTTATTCTCCAGAACATCTTTGCGGAGCTGCAAGTAATATTGGTGTCTGGTAGCTTGTTCTCTGCAAAAAAGAAAAAAAATGTTGAATATAAATTTGATCACAGGAGTAGGTGTTACAAAGACAGGACCTGGGAGAGTTGCCAGAACTTAATGAAGGCGTTGTAGATATCTACAGTTTAAAGGCAACCCTCCACTTGAGCTCCTTTTTGTACAAGGGGTGTGCGATTAAGCAAAATCGTATTGGCAGTATATTGAAATCTCGAAGATCAAAGCTCAAAGCTCAGGGCCTACTACCAAATGCTGGTATTCTCCTGTACTCCTGTAAGAAGGGAAAATTCACACAAGTTTACGAGGGAATGGGAACATGTAGAAGGAAGGAGATACTATATATGTGTTTGTTTTTTTATGACTGTCCCAAATTCAAATTTTGAAAACGTAGAAAAACACATTTTTAGCCTCAAATCTCACAAAAGTTGATATTTCAAGTCGAAGTTTGGTCACGTGGTAAATTTCTGGTTCATACACGAGTCTTCTTTCTTTCACAGAGCATGTCAGGTGCAGTTATTCCATGAAATGTATATTTGAATATTTGCACCTGAGAGGCTCTCTATGGAAGCAATGTTGGTAAATGTTTCAAAATATATATCTTTAATGATGTAAATTTATGGAAAAGCTTTGAAGAGCACTTTTTGGAGCATCTAAGGTGTCGTATATTCCAATTCAAAATTATGAAAAATTACTCTCTCTTATTACTTCGATTGGAAATTTCGGGATTCAAAGGCAAACATACAAGCTCAATAAGGCTGTTTTTGTATCTAATAAGAACGTTCGAGTCTTGAGGAGCAATTGATGTGCATAATATTCCATTTTCTGTAGCCAAACTTGGACACTATATACAAGCCAATTCACACTTTAATTACAAACGATCTTCCTCACCGTAGAAACAATGGTACAAGTATAACAACAAACTTAAAGTCAACGGAGCATTTTATGTGTAACAAATTCCAAGCTTAACATGTTAATAATACAGTAGACAGAAGCTAATATCGAGCTTTACTTATTAGTCCATTGTAAACATTAATGTTCATCTGCAAATCATTGTTTATGTCTTTGTACATATCATTTCATCCGAATTCGAAATTTCGCAATAGAAGAATGTCAATGCCTCAGGCAAGCCTTTAAGTATATACATTAAAATTAGAATAGCCATACAAAGGGATAACATTGGCAGATTTTATATTTTCATATTTAAGATTTTAAGACCAACTCTGGGAAATGGAATATTTGCACCAAAAGTGCTCCTAATGTTTGAAATTTGGTTCAGGGCAATATTTGTAAGAATCTGACATGCCCTGCATCTTAGTAAAGTTTCTAAACTCGTTTCTTTGTCTCATCTAATTTAGTTTGTTTTAAGTGCAACATCTAAAAACTTGCTGAATTGTTGTGGAATTAAATTCACTTGTAATGCTCCTGAATCAAACATCCCAAAAATAATCAAAAACAGTAAGCCATCAGGACAAAAATATCAAACATACAACTTTAGCATAGGAGTACTTTCTGTGCAACATTGCATTTTACTTTAGGCCCTTTTTTATCAAAATGGAATATTTGCACCTGAAGAGCTTTCTAAATTTTGAATTTTTTGCCAAAAATCTACTCTTGGATGTTTAATGAAACTTTCCATTGATTTTTGCCCCAAAATTCCACTTCAAACTGCACATTTCAACGGTGGAATATTTGTAGCATTTCTCAAATGGAATATTTTGCACATAAAGTGCTCCAGACTTTAATCACTTATAACTTCTTAACATCTAATTGTATTGATTTCAAAACAATTGGAAGAAAACATTTAGTCTTTCGTACATATGTAAAAAAAGGTATAAGACGCTATTTCAAATATTAAAACTACTGTGGTATAATAAAGTCACTTAGTCAAAAATCACGGTTTGGGACATTCATAAAAAACAAACACATATATATTCTGTAAGGGAAAGGAGAAGGTTATATTTTTCACAGGGGAAAGGAGTAATTTCAAATTTTGAAGGGGAGAAAGGGATTTAGACTCTATTTAATGAGTAAAAACTTACAAGGCAAATTACACAAATAAACGTTCCAACCTCCTTACTTCATCATCCCTATAATATCCTAAACGCAGTCAAGTTACACATATATTATGTAGTCGTTCGGTGATGGTATACCTATAAACTAGCTACCTAGTGCAAGGGATTCTGGATGGCGAACGCCTCCATCTTTCGCACATTAAAGTAAGCAAGAAAGCAAGCAGGATTATTATTTTAACGGCCATTCCCTCCCTTGTGCTTCTGTAATCTCTTTTAAAACCTACCCAGTTCAATAAATACCCTAGCATTTAACTAACTACTTTTTGTATTCCAGCTGTTTTTCCGCTGGTCTTCCCCTCCTTTCGTTCTTGCCACCTGTATTTTTAAAACTTCAATAAGTTGATAGTTGATAGGCACATACACTAACTATCTTCGTAAGGTATTGGTTTATGTGCATAGCACAAAGGGCCAACTGAATAGGTAGACTAATCGAAGCAGTGTATTGATAGTTGATAGGCAAATACGCTTACTATCTTCGTAAGGTATTGGTTTATATGCTAAGCACGAAGGGCCCACTGAATAGGTAGACTAATGGAGCAGTGCGACCCTGGTCCTTCCTTTCGATGTGACCACACCTCGTGATTCCTTTTGCCTTTTTGCCTGGAATTACAGAGAACTGACAAATTCTCTCTTCATTCTTAATTGATAGGTCTGAAGGTGGTGTCGAACCTGGGACCCTTCGACCATGGGTCAAGTGATCTAACGACTCGGCAATCCCCGCCACTTGTTAATAATAAATGAACTAGCACTTCCTCAACTACTATTTGTATTGGTCAAGTGCGTGCTACCTTGTCCCTGCTGGAAACAAGGCCTAGCCAATCCTGTCTCGAAATAAGCTACGGTGGTACTTACTCTAACAAGCATATGTTTTCCACGTAGTATTTCACTCTGAAGAATAAGGTGAACACCAGCGAGCTGTTCCAGGAACTCTGCAAAAGAATCAATGATCGAGTTAACAGAGAGTATCCCAGGAGAACCACGAGAGAATCCCTATCAATTTTCAATTATCCCCTATGTAAGTCCTAGACACTGGGGAGTGGGCTGTGGAGGCGCACAAGCCCTACCTACCCTGAGAATAACATTCTCTAAGTCGGTGACGTAACAGGGAACCTAATTCCAGCCCACTCCCCAATGTCTAGAACATAATTCCAGCCCCCTGTCGGCAAATAACATTGAGCCGATGCACCCCTTCCATCTAAACAGGAGCCAGATGGTAGGCCTTTGAAAGGAAAGGCAGAAAATAGTGCCAATGCAAATATCAAATGAAACAATAAAATGAAATGAATAAACCCCATCGCACTAGAAAAACCCCCTGAGAAGGGGTGGGTGGTTGGGATTCGAAAGAACAGCGTGACTTGGTTAAATCCTTGGTCAGTGAATAACTCAATTGCTGATCAAAATAAGCATGCCATAGAATCAATGCTGCAGCACATGGAACAAATTAACATCTCCCATATAAGGTAGTCACGATAAACGCTGGAAAATAACTGAGCTGTAAACCAGAGTCCCAAAAACCTAGGCAGCAACAACAACCTTATAGATTATCTGTGGGAAAAACCAAATACTAGGACCCTAGAATTACGGATGGAAAACTATTTTTTTGAAGTGCAACAGGCCTGCAGCCATAGGGCTGGCACGGGATAGCATTTTCACCCCCGGTGCAATTTTGGAAAGCTTTTGCCACTCCTAGAAAACTTTTCAAGCAGCCATAAAGGTTTTCTGTATGTGTGCGTGTGTGTGTATTTATTTGAAATCGAAATATGTTTTACTTAGCTACAAATCTAACTAGTCTACTTCGATTATTTACATAATACATAATAAAAACAAGATGTATACTGATTTATTTTTGCAGTCTTCTATTTATGAAGGCATACATTGCATCTGCAGGTGGCCTCATCCCAGTTCTTTATTGCCCTTTTGAATTGCACAAGATTTTCAACTGATTTTATATCTTCCGGTAAACTATTCCAGATCTGTGGCCCAAGAGATTGGAGACTATTTGAACCGAAAGTTGTCTGGTTTGGCCTATAGTGCTTCAAGTCATTTGGGCGACGTGATGGCCGTTGAGAAGATCTTTTTTCAAAAACAGTTTGCATGAATTCGGGGTTTAGTTCTAACTGCCTAGTGTTGCCCCCATTAGAATATAATGAAATAGAATAAAATATTGATGGGTATAAGTAGGAATAACAGCATATTTCATGATTGATATATTAATGGGCCTAAATTCTGAAAGTTGTCGTTCCTATAGTGTCCTTAGCCGCTTTCCTTTAAGCCGCACCCTTCCCACTCAAGAACTTTTTTATTGACTTTGAAATTTTTCCACCTAAGCTCCAAAGACCTGGGTACTTCATGGTTACCCACTCATTAGGAGATGCACAGGAAACTCAGAAACTATAAATTACATCTAACTCGAGAAGATAGTGCATATCCTGGCTATAGTGCTCGATATACTTATACTATAGTGCTCGAAGTATAGAGCAATTATAAAGTAGAATGAACCCATTAGAAAACAGACTACTCTGAGTTTCGTGCTTACGCACTCTTCCGACAGACTATACCTTGATGCTACCTTAAACTAAACTACCTCAAACTTGGTATAGTCTGAAGAGTGCGAAAGCACGAAACTCAGAGTAACAGAAAATATAAATTATTGTTTTCTGTTTGAATCTAGATTCCTGATGAGTGGGAAGCCACAAAACAGGTTTGTCGAGCTGTAGAGTTTTGTCTATCGAATCTCTTTCTTCTCAGTGTTTATGGCGCTACATTATGTATTGAGCAGTGTTATAGAAAACCAATTTACAGACTTCGTAATTTTTTAGCATATGGGTGGTCAATTTTTGCATGACCTATCCTTCTTATCTTGCAAAACAAACCGACCTGCGTAATGACCCAGAGAAATACTGAATTCATCGTATGACCCAGAAGTCGAAAAATCTTTTGAAAAGATAAAACCATATGACCTAGACAATCTTTATTGAATAAGTTACTCTTTTCTTTAAAAATAGAATCATGTTACTTAAAAATGTCGACCATCCTTATAGGAATTGGTAAACTTCGTAGTTAAAGACGCGCGTCAGAGAGATATCACATTTCCTTTGACGCACTATATTCAAATCAGTTAACAAATGATCGCTTTCGTTCCTGGTAGTTGTACTTTCTGTTTAGTAGAGATGGAAGAAATATTACTTCTATTGTAACTCATTCTTCTACCTATCAAGGTTTCCGTATTCTAGATAACGACCATAGATCTAAGTGATAGAGACACCATTCTTATTGTTTATACTTAGAATTCTCCACGAGAAATTGGTAAACTTCATAGTTTAAGACGCGAGTCGTTATATGAAAAAGAAATTCAACAATCGTAGTGATGAGTCTTTCTTGCAAGAAGGATCCTCTTCACCTTTATGACGTTGTAACATAATTAGACATAATCAACATAATCAACATAATTAACTTAAGTATAATCACACTCTCAATCATTCAATATGATTTGATTTGAATACAGACATGACTGGAAAGGTGTAAAATTCTCGAGGGAAAGTTTTTCTCTTCGATCACTAATTAACGAACCCCTGATGGAGGGGTGCACATTCAAATGCTTAAAGTCCCAAGACTGACTTTTTTGTGAGATTGTGGGAGAGGAGAGAAAAATGTTATCTATATTTGGCTGACTAAGGGAGCAGTTTTTGCAATTTTCATACTTCAGATCGCTGGAAATGCACTTTCTGGTGTTTAAATTTCCCCAATGAATCTTTAAATAGAATTGTTCCCAGTTGTGATCCAAGTACTCCCACATAAGTTTAGATTTAAGGCATTTTTAATTCAGTCAATTTCAATGCGAGAGCCTAATGATCTGCAGCTAATTCGAATAGTCTGCAGTCACGTGGAAAGACCCTGGTGATATAATTTGTCAGAATTTTGATCGATTAAACATACTCTTTGCGTCTTTCACAAGAAATCGTTTGCAATAAAAAGTGAGATGTGAGACAACGAAAAGAAACCAGCTAAAGATAACCACGTTTCTTTTTTCAGACACCTTGCAAAAGTTTTACAATCATTTTTATAAGAACTAGTAAAATTGATTTGAAGCTGGCTGTTCTTAGATATTTCTCTATTTTCAGCCTGAAATGTTCTTAAATTGTTTTTACTTTCATAATGCTTCGGAAGCCTGTTTGGCTATCAGTTGTGATAATTGTTGCGAATTTTGACTTTCTTGACCATCTGACATTATCTGTGTGCTGCAAATCTGCTTGTTTGTGATTATTACTTTCCTGCTATCAAGAAAAAGATCGGCGATCTCAAAAGGCTCTTAGCTTCTCCACAGCTTTTCCGCCATTTTGGCTGTTGTGCTGTTGGAAGGCTTTGATCAAAAATCTTTCATATGATCACTTTGCAAAGTTGCGTTTGCGCATGCTCTGATTGAATTGAGTTGTGGTCTATTTATAGTTTTGCCTCCCTAATCTCCGTTCATTGCCTTTAAGGTTATTTCCTAAAATTCCTATGTATGGTCTGCTTTGGATGGTTCTTAGCTTGTGCTTCAGTTTAGGCAAATATTCTTAAAAATTGTTCTTATTAAAAAGAGTGTAGCTCTAAATGTTTGTAAATTCTTCCTATGTCTATTGTCTCATAAAATTTTCTTTATTAGATAACGAAGTCTGTGTTTCGATTTACCGAGAAAGAGTTTGATACATTTTAGTTGAACGATATAGAACAAAAAGATAAGACTATCTCTCTAGAATTGTTTGATCTAGTTCTGCATTATATGACTAGACGTACAAAAGTACAGAGTGATATAGATTAGAGTAAAGATATCAGTCTCCCTCCTTGTATCCGTTATCAAGTCTGTAGATTGGTAGTCTAGATTCATACTCTATATCGTGGGCTCGAGTCCTAATCGGGTCATTTTCATTCCCACAAATTATCTCGATTAATTCTCAAATCCTGCGTCTCCTCAAATTATTCTAATGATCTTAATTCTATTTGTGGAAACAACCTGGAGATATATCTTGTCGTGGATAATAGGTTGAGGGTTCGAGTCCTAATCGGGTCACAAATTATCTCGATTAATTCTCAAATCCTGCGTCTTCTCAAATTATACTCACGATCTTAATTCCATAAGGTGGAAAGACCTAGGAGATATATCTTGTCATAGGTAATAGGTCGCGGGTTCGAACCCTAATCGGATCATTTTCATTCTCACAAATTATCTCGATTGATTTTCAAGATCCTGTTTCTTCTCAAAATATTCTAATGATCTTAATTCCATTATGTGGAAAGACCTTGGAGATATAACTTGTCGTGGATAAAAGGTCGCGGGTTCGAGTCCTAATCGGGTCATTTTCATTCTCACAAATAATCTCGATTGATTTTCAAGATCCTGTTTCTTCTCAAAATATTCTAATGATCTTAATTCCATTATGTGGAAAGACCTTGGAGATATAACTTGTCGTGGGTAATAGGTCGCAGGTTCGAGTCCTACTCACAAATTATCTCGATTGATTTTACAAATCCGGCTACTTCTTAAATTATTCTAATGATCTTATTCAACCTTGATAAGTCTAAAAGCCTCGACCTCAAAAAGATAAAAAACGAAAAGTTCACTTACGTCATCCTTCCAGAGATGTGGAGCGTATTTTGCAAGTTTTGATAATTTCTCTTCAAGATCTAGAAACTGATGTTCTCCATCTACAATGTAAATAAACCTTATCCTAAATCTTTGATCAACACCTTATTACCAGATGTATACCAATGCTATAATAATTTTATAGTTGACAGTTGATAGGCAAATACGCTCACAATCTTCTCAAGGTATTGATTTATGTGCAAAGCATAAAGGGTCCACTGAATAGGTAGACTAATCAAATCAGTGCATTGATAGTTGATAGGCATATAAACTTAATATCTTTATAAGGCATTGGTTTATGTGCATGGCAAATATGGTCCACTGAATAGGTAGGCTAATCAAAGCAGTACATTGATAGTTGATAAGTAAATACACTTAGCTACTATCTTCAAAGCAAAGCAAAAATGGTCCACTGAAAAGGTAGACTAACCAAAGAATTATCTTCGAAAGGTAGTTTATATACAAAGTAAAAAGGGCCCATTGCAGTAGTATTCATGTTTTTACAGTGCGAAAGATTTACAAAGACAAGGCAAGGCCAAAGTTCACTGGCTTCTAAATTACCTTTAATTATCATGAGTCCAAAATATTGGATTTCATTTAGGCCGATATATCTTGTTACGTGATCAAATACTTCCTTGGTGATGGCGTTTGTCTAGAAAACAGATTCAGAGAAAACTTTAAGAGGGTTTCATGCTTTTGCAATCATAAACTACATAGATTATAAACCGGGTATACCACGAAACAGTCTATCATCATTATAACATCTATAGCGGTTACCTTGTCTAACACTGCATCATAGTGATCGATGTACAGAAGGTACAAAGTGATATAGATCAAAAACAAGAAAGGAGGCTGGCTCTCTGTAACTCAAAGTTTCATGGTCTCGCAATCATCAGACAGACTACAATAGATTATATACCATCGGGTGTGCCAAGAGAAAGTATATCATTGTTATTATCCCTTTAACATTTTGCGGTCTTGACCAGCTTCAGAGTGCTCGATGTAAGGGAGTATAGAACGAAGATAGAGGAGAAAAACATTAATTGAGTTATTGAAATTAGGGGTTTATGATGTATTCAGAGTCCTTTTCGTGAGATGAAGTGCGCATGTGTTGTGATTCGCACGCGTAAATAATTTCGTATGTGCAATCACACTTATAACAGATTTCTGTTCCAAGCATGTTATTTGTAAAAATAAATCAGCATTTTCTCATTGATTTCTGTCACTTAGAAGGGCTAAATGTTTCAAATAGCAAGGGAAAGCCATTTGTGGTCTGATATTAGATTCATTTCAAAGACTATGATAGCACATGTCTACGCGTGTGAGAAAAAGCACATGTAATCTAGCTTGCATGTGTGTCTGCGTGTGTGGGTGTGATTTTTGTCAAGTAGGTCTATATGTTTCAAATAGCAAGAGAAAGCCATTTGGGGTATTGGACTATTGTGTTAGATAATTTTCAACACTGTAGCAGTTCACGTCTACGCGTGTGATAAAAAGCACATGCAATCTAACTTGCATGTGTGTCTGCGTGTGTGGATGTGATTAGAGTTGTGCTAAATGGAAAGCACATAAGAATATGTGACTTACATGGACTTTCACGTGTAATCTTTCTCCATTCAGCAAAACTGTTGTGATCAGCTTTTCGCCCTCACCAAGCTAAAGAAAACAAAATTTTCAAATATTGAAAATGTTCAAATATTCACTAATGTCGAGTTATAATACTGAGAGAACGCTAGCTTGGGAGCCCTGAAGCACAGAGGAACAAAGTAGGTTTGCAAACAGGTATTGCTACTAAAGAAGATACCAGAGCCAAAATTAACGTCAAAAAGAGAAAGACATACAACTCTGATGAGTATCAGAAGCAAAGCTCTAGTAGTAACTACGTTTCGTTATTTTTCTGATTTACCTTGCCATCCTCAAGTTCTGTACCAATTAAAGACTGTCCTGACTTACCACTCTGATGAGTGTCAGACACCAAGCTTCAATTGTTATTATGTTTAGCTATGTTTCAGATTTTTCTCACCATCCTCAAGTTTGGTACCAATCAAAGACTGTTCTGAGGTACCACTCTGATGAGTGTCAGACAAAAAGCTTTGGTATTTGTCATGTTTCACTATGTTTCTGATTTATCTCCCTATCCTCAAGTTCTGTACCAATGAAAAACTATTCTGACGTACTACTCTGATGAGTGTCAAACGCAATGCTTCAGTTGTTAATATGTTTAGCTATGTTTCTGATTTTTCTCACCATCCTCAAGTTTGGTACCAATCAAAGACGGTTCTAGCGTACTACTCTGATGAGTGTCAGATGTAAAGCTTCAGTAGTTATCCTATTTCACTATGTTTCTGATTTCCTTGCCACCCTCATGTTTTGTACCAGTCAAAGACTGCTACATAGCTTTCCTAATATGGTACATAAAACAAAATACGACACCATGCAGTTTACGTATGATTTATACAGTTTTATAAGATTAGTTTTTCAGAGCATGCGCAGAGAGATCTGGAGAAATCATGCAGCAAATTTGATCATTACCGCTTGATCAATGCCACCATTCATAACTGGTTTTTTTCTTTTTACTTCTCTGTGACGCATTGGTCTCTGAACCTGTTTTATAAACAGGAAAAACAAGATAAACAGGAAATGATCGATGGAGTCGAATGTACAGTGCTTTCCACAGTGCAAGTGCAATAAAATCAATTTCTTGGTTAGTTTTAATCGGTTTTCTATCCACTTGTCAGTGAGGCATTGGTTTCCGAATCTATTTTTTAAACTGGAAATACCAGAAACGAAAAATGATTGATGGAGTCAAAATGTGCAGCGCTATTCGTGGGCTTCAGGTACACTTAGCATCTTCATATATGCAACATTTCATAGCTGGTTTTTCCTGGACGAATGGTTCCAAAACCAGTTATTGGAACCGGAAAAACATGATAAGCAAGAGATTATAGACAAGGACATAATGTAAAGTGCTATCAGTAATGCTGCATTCAATTTGAATCATAACCTGTTTTCCCTTGACGACTGTTTTCAAAACCAGTTATTGAAACCGGAAAAACAGGATACGCAAGAAATGATAACGGAGGACTTAATGTACAGTACTATACATAATGCAGTATTAAATTTGTAACGGGCTAAAAACAGGTTTTATAATCAGATTTTGACAGGTTATACAGGTTTTGGCTTATTTCCCTGTGAATCATTGGTATATCTGCAAACTGGAAAAACAAGACAAACAAGAACAGAAAAAGATGCAAAGAATAAAGTTACTGTTAGCGCATAGTTAGATCACAGGTGAACAAGGAACTTAACTTACCACTGTTGTCGTCATTTTCATTTGTGTTATTTGATAAGAACGTCAAATTCTGGAAAGAGAGAAAAACACTTCTTAAAACATACAAAATCACAAAAAAACCTTGTAAATGGTATTGAAAATACTTTGAACTAACAGCAAATATGGGGCAATTTATAGGAAGCGTTTTATATAAGGGTAACATAAATACATTCTGATTAATCAAGGCTATTTCTAACACAAAATTAAACATTATGGTCACCATTTACTATGACAAGCCTTTGATATTAAGTAGGTCAACGTAAATACTTTGGTCTTATCAAGGCTTTTTTTGATACAATATTAGACATGATAGTCACCAATTATCATTACAAGCCTTTGATATTTAGTAGGAGAACGTGGTAAATACATACATTCAGACTTATCAAGGTTGTTTCTAATACAATATTTGACACAATAGTTACCAATTATCATGACAAGTCTTTCGTATCAAGTAGGACAACGTTGTAATATAGTCAGGTTATAAAGGCTGTTTCTGACACAATATTAGACATGATAGTCACCACTCATCATGTCAAGTCTTTAATAATCCTCATGAATTTAACTCGAGTAAGGCGTGCCTATCCCGGCTATAGTGCTCGATATCCGCGAGTATTGATAAATGCGAGCGTTCAATAATTAATCAGCATTAATCATGAAAATCATCATACATTTATGCCAATCCTGACTAAATTAAAAATTCCTAACTAAGAATATAGAAATTAATAACCTTTTAGCCTATGATTTAAAAATTTTGATCGTATTCTAAGGACAAAAACTACAAATTTTAGGTTTACAGGTTGTTAATTTTTACCAAAAATAATGGTACAGTCTTTGGATGGTACAGAACTTCAGTATAGCCAGAAATATCGGAAACATAATGAAACGAACACATATATTACTTAAAGCTTTTTATCTGATATCTATTACTCTGTTGAGTGTCAGACGAAAGGCTTAAGTAATCTATGTGTTCGTTTCGCTATGTTTCCGATATTTCTGGCTATTTTGAAGTTTTGTACCATTTAAAGACTGTTAAATCTGGGTATATAAATCAGTTAGGTTTCTGTTTCGTTCTCTTTCTGACGTATTACTCTGTTGAGTGTCAGACGAAAAGCTTAAGTAATCCATGTGTTCGTTTCGCTATGTTTCCGATATTTCTGGCTATTTTGAAGTTTTGTACCATTTAAAGACTGTTAAATCTGGGTATATAAATCAGTTAGGTTTCTGTTTCGTTCTCTTTCTGACGAATTACTCTGTTGAGTGTCAGACGAAAAGCTTAAGTAATCTATGTGTTCGTTTCGCTATGTTCCCAATATTTCTGGCTATACAACAATAATGGTATTTACGTTCTTAATTGCAGGTTTTTACTGTATTTTTAGAGAGTAGTTTGCCACTCAAGCTGCATGGTTGCCTATCTCAATTGGATTCACCCTTGCCTTGCAATAGACCACTTTCACAATGACGTCAATTCTTTTGAAATTCTTCTAGGAACATCACTATCCACGTTATCATGTGGATCAAAATCCCAAAGGCGTGCATTGCTCTCAGCAACGTATAGATTTGTTTTGTTGCTGTACTGTTAGCATAATGATATGATGAAGGACCCTTGCTCAGCAGGGAATCACATCACTTGCCTCGCTTTCAAACATAGTCTACGTCATTGTGAAAGGGGTCTGTTGCTCATCGTATTGCAGAAGATTGAAAAGTCTAAATCTTCTTTTCCTCTTCAAAATTTGGCAGATTTCTCCTTTCCTATATAGGCGAGTGTAGAGCAATTAAAGATGCTTGTGACTGTTGAATAATTAATCATCATTAATCATAATAATCATCATGTTCTGAATATCCATCTTACTGTTCACCATCTACTGTACTGCAAATACATTATCCACAGTGTTTATTACAAACTAACCACCCCTTACCCTTCTCTAAATACAGTTTCAGAGAACTTTTCTTTCAACTGTGACTGTTGAATAATTCATCATTATTAATTTTAATGATGATAATAATCATATCCTTAATCATCCACAACCATCAGCTACAATATTCCTTTACTACAATATTACAATATTTGATATGATAGTTACCAATTACCATGACAAAGCTTTAGTATCAAGTAGGACAACGTTGTAATATAGTCAGGTTACAATAATTGTGTTTCTGACACAATTTTTAGCATGATAGTCATCACTTATCGAGAAAAGCTTTGATAATCTTCATGAATTTAACTCGAGTAAGGCGTGCCTATCCTAGCTAAAGTGCTCTATATCCACGAGTAATGAGCAATGCGAGCGTTTAATAATTAATCATCATTAATCATAATAATCATCATGATCACAGTCTTAATCATCCAAAGCCATCAACTTATGCATTCCTTTACTACCAACCTATTTGCATAAGCCCATCTTTTTGCAAACACAAATATCGGCTTGAAGTGAAATTGGCTTCGTAGCAGCTGCCACTAGCTTTGGTATTGCTTAATGGCTCATCCACCATATGCATGTTTAAATTAAAAGGCTTCCTCAGCATTAGGCTCTCTTACATGTTTTTTATAAGATCACTTGGCTTGGAATACAGCCGCCAGGTTTTTATATTTGAAGTGGTATACTATTAAGTGCAGTACAGTGGAGGGTATTCAGTTCGCTGGAGGATATTCAGGACAGTGAAGGTTATTATCATTTCATTAGAGGCTGTTCAGTACAGTGGAGGAATATCATCAGTACAGTGGAGGGATAACATCAGTACAGTGGAGAGCTTATATCAGTACGGTTAATGCCTTATCCCACCATATGCATGTTTAAATTAAAAGGCTTCCTAAGCATTAGATTCTTTTACACGTTTTTTATAAGAACATGATGGAGGAACAGGAATACCATAAGTACTGTTAGAGATAGCATTAGTACATAGGAGGATGTTCAGTAGAGAGATACCATTAGTACATTGAGGATGTTCAGTACTGTAAGAGATATCATTAGTACATTGGAGAATGTTCAGTACTGTTAGAGGTAGCATTAGTTCATATGCATGTTTAAATTAAAAGGCTTCCTAAGCATTAGGCTCTTTTACACGGTTTTTATAGGAACACGATGGAGGGACACCATAGGTTCTGTGTAGAGATACCATCAGTACTGTTAGAGATACCATTAGTACATTTGAGGATGTTCAGTACTGTTAGAGATAGCATTAGTAAATTGAAGGATTTTCAGTACTTTGGAGGGATACCATCAGTACTTTTCGAGATACCATTAGTACATCGGAGGATGTTCAGTACTTTTGGGGATACCATAAGCACTGTGGAGGGATACCATCAGTACATCGGAGGATTTTAAACACTGTGGAGGGATTCTATAACAGCTTCCTAAGCATTACATTCTTTTACACGTTTTTTATAAGAATAATTGGCTTTGATTCCAGCCGCCAGGTTTTCTTCTTTGACGTGATATATTATTATTTGCATTACTGTGGAGGGTATCTAGTACAGTGGTGGGATACCATCATTACTGTGGAGGATAATCAGTACAGTGGAGGGATATCATCAGTACAATGGAGGGATATCTTCAGTACAATGAAGGGACATCGTCAGTACAATGGAGGGATATCATCAGTGCTGTGAAGGGACATCGTCAGTATATTGGAGGGATATCGTCAGTACAGTGGAGGCATATCATCAGTACAGTGGATTAATTGTTGCCAATTACTACTTTTCTGGCCCATCTGACATCCCAGTGTGCTGCCAATATGCTTGTTTATATTCATCTCTCAGTCTTATGGCTATTTCTCAGCTATTTCTCTATTTTCCTTAATATAATTCATATATTAAGAAAAAATAGCCAGCTTCAGCTTGTTCTCAGCTTGTTCTTAACATTTAACATAGTATTGTGTATAGCAAAATATTCGGCCACGAGCTGACACCTGTTTTTTTTATGAAAGTCGTTCCTAGCTATGAAGTCAAAGGTTTTGTTGAAACTGAAGTTCGCTTTTGCATTGAAGATGAAATCTAAATTAATCACTTTAAGCTGTGCGTGTCAAACAAACGCCAACGTTTCACAAACACTAAAAAGTGTTTGCTGCATCTGGTACTATGGGTGTGTTTGATTAGTACCAATTCTGAAAACGGTAGACTTGGCAGGTTCGGAATTCGTGTTTGATTGACTCCTAAATTCCGAAAACGGCAGGTTTGGCAGACTTTGGAGAGATTCTCGTTTTCATATGACAAACTCTAAAAATGAGGGGCTCGTGCTACGGTGTTTCGCAAAACAGGGGCACTTTATACCCAGAAGAGACTAAAATCTAAGTAGGCCAGGAGTGTAAGGCTTTTCTCCGTGTAAAAAGAGCCTCAGAGGTTGCGAGCTCAAACCCACCAGTGGACACCTTTACCCAACTAACTTTGGTCCCCTTTTCACTCAGTTAAATATGATTTCTTAGTTCACTTCGTTTAATTGTCGGTAAAAGATTTTAAGTCTCAATGTTGTTGATAACTAGTACAATTTCAAATCGTCAGCAGACATTGGTTTAGTGTATGACAATGTTTTGAAAAAAATATGGAAAACTGTTTTTGGTAAATGCTAAAAACTAGTAGGTTAGTATTTTACTCTACTGTCTATGGCAAACTATAAAGAGGTCTATTGGTATGTTATCGATCCTTAGCTATAGAAGTGCTCTTTTTTAAAATGCCTAATCAGTGATAAATCCTTAAAAATACTTTGATCTTTCCACCTGCATCTGTATTTACTTGCTTGCTTGCTATTATTCTAATAAAAAGAATTGTGTTGATTCAATTAACCTCCAGGAGACCTATAACATCTTTTGAATGAACAACATTAACAAAGCTTGTTTGGAATATATGCTTTATACCACCAAGCTGATAATTTCGTAAACTGGAATTAGATTGCTTAGAAACCATACGCCGACCGTATTAATAACATTGAGATTCCATATGTTGGCCTTTAAAATGACATTGAGATCCCATGCGACGGCCGTATCATCAACATTGAGATCCTATACATCGGCCTTTACAATGACATTGAGATCCCATACGTCGGCCATCTTAACAACATTTAGATCCCATACATCGGCCGTATTGACAACATTGAAATTCAATACGTTGGCCGCATTAAAAACATAGAGATCCCACACGTCGGCCGTATCAACATTATTGAGATCCCATACGTCGGTCTTTAGAATAACATTAAGATCCCATACTTCGACCCTATTAGCAACATTGAGATCCCATAGGTCGGCCGTATCAACAACATTGACATCTCATACATCGGCTATACTTAGGCCTATAGAATAACTATTCAATCCTATACGTTGGCCGTTTTAACAACATTGAGATCCCATACGTCAGCCGTATTAAAAACATTAGGATACCACATGCGGTGATAATAATAACAGTTAGATCCCATACGTCTATCCGAATAATAAGAACTAGAAGTCCTACTTCTACTGTCATATCAACATTAAAATCCTATGGCTCTGGAAAAACATCAACAACTAGAGCCAATACGTCGAGCACAGTAATTTATTAGCTCCCGTACGTTGCCCATATCAATGATTTTGTGATTCCATACGTTGGCCGTACTAGCAGCATTTAGATTACATGTACAACAACAGTTAGACCCCAAACGTCTATCTTTATATCAATAAATTGATGACCCTCCTCTGTCAAAATATCAATAGTGAAAGCCCATGGCTCTAGACTTATTACATGAGCCGCAGTTTTCGCTATTGATGAATTCGACGAACGCTCAAACTAGTTCCAGTTTGAGCGAACTCGGTTTAGTGCTAGCCTCAGTTTCGTGATGAGCGATATCTGGGACTCATGTAATAAGTCTACCATAGCTCTAAAAAAATATTTACAGTTATGCCATACCTCTATCCTTAACATGATTTCCCTCTGTCAAAATATCAACAATGAAATCCCATGGCTCTGAAAAACATCAACAATTAGACTCCATACTTGGTGCATAATAAGCCATTAGATCCTATACGTTGGCCATATCAATGAAATTGAGATCCTATACGTTGGCCATATTAATGAAATTGAGATCCTATACGTTGGCCATATTAATGAAATTGAGATCCTATACGTTGGCCATATTAATGAAATTGAGATCCTATACGTTGGCCATATTAATGAAATTGAGATCCTATACGTTGGCCATATCAATGAAATTGAGATCCTATACGTTGGCCATATCAATGAAATTGAGATCCTATACGTTGGCCATATTAATGAAATTGAGATCCTATACGTTGGCCATATTAATGAAATTGAGATCCTATACGTTGGCCATATTAATGAAATTGAGATCCTATACGTTGGCCATATTAATGAAATTGAGATCCTATACGTTGGCCATATTAATGAAATTGAGATCCTATAAGTTGGCCATATTAATGAAATTGAGATCCTATACGTTGGCCATATTAATGAAATTGAGATCCTATACGTTGGCCATATTAATGAAATTGAGATCCTATACGTTGGCCATATCAATGAAATTGAGATCCTATACGTTGGCCATATTAATGAAATTGAGATCCTATACGTTGGCCATATTAATGAAATTGAGATCCTATACGTTGGCCATATTAATGAAATTGAGATCCTATACGTTGGCCATATTAATGAAATTGAGATCCTATACGTTGGCCATATTAATGAAATTGAGATCCTATACGTTGGCCATATTAATGAAATTGAGATCCTATACGTTGGCCATATTAATGAAATTGAGATCCTATACGTTGGCCATATTAATGAAATTGAGATCCTATACGTTGGCCATATTAATGAAATTGAGATCCTATACGTTGGCCATATTAATGAAATTGAGATCCTATACGTTGGCCATATTAATGAAATTGAGATCCTATACGTTGGCCATATTAATGAAATTGAGATCCTATACGTTGGCCATATTAATGAAATTGAGATCCTATACGTTGGCCATATCAATGAAATTGAGATCCTATACGTTGGCCATATTAATGAAATTGAGATCCTATACGTTGGCCATATTAATGAAATTGAGATCCTATACGTTGGCCATATTAATGAAATTGAGATCCTATACGTTGGCCATATTAATGAAATTGAGATCCTATACGTTGGCCATATTAATGAAATTGAGATCCTATACGTTGGCCATATTAATGAAATTGAGATCCTATAAGTTGGCCATATTAATGAAATTGAGATCCTATACGTTGGCCATATTAATGAAATTGAGATCCTATACGTTGGCCATATTAATGAAATTGAGATCCTATACGTTGGCCATATTAATGAAATTGAGATCCTATACGTTGGCCATATTAATGAAATTGAGATCCTATACGTTGGCCATATTAATGAAATTGAGATCCTATACGTTGGCCATATTAATGAAATTGAGATCCTATACGTTGGCCATATCAATGAAATTGAGATCCTATACGTTGGCCATATTAATGAAATTGAGATCCTATACGTTGGCCATATCAATGAAATTGAGATCCTATACGTTGGCCATATTAATGAAATTGAGATCCTATACGTTGGCCATATTAATGAAATTGAGATCCTATACGTTGGCCATATTAATGAAATTGAGATCCTATACGTTGGCCATATTAATGAAATTGAGATCCTATACGTTGGCCATATTAATGAAATTGAGATCCTATACGTTGGCCATATTAATGAAATTGAGATCCTATACGTTGGCCATATTAATGAAATTGAGATCCTATACGTTGGCCATATTAATGAAATTGAGATCCTATACGTTGGCCATATTAATGAAATTGAGATCCTATACGTTGGCCATATTAATGAAATTGAGATCCTATAAGTTGGCCATATTAATGAAATTGAGATCCTATACGTTGGCCATATTAATGAAATTGAGATCCTATACGTTGGCCATATTAATGAAATTGAGATCCTATACGTTGGCCATATTAATGAAATTGAGATCCTATACGTTGGCCATATTAATGAAATTGAGATCCTATACGTTGGCCATATTAATGAAATTGAGATCCTATACGTTGGCCATATTAATGAAATTGAGATCCTATACGTTGGCCATATTAATGAAATTGAGATCCTATACGTTGGCCATATTAATGAAATTGAGATCCTATACGTTGGCCATATTAATGAAATTGAGATCCTATACGTTGGCCGCACTAGCAGCATTTAGATTACATGTACAACAACAGTTAGACCCCAAACGTCTATCTTTATATCAATAAATTGATGTCCCTTATCCTCAGTCAAAATATCAATAGTGAAAGCCAATGGCTCTAAAAAACATTTACAGTTATGCCGTATGTCTATCCTTACAACAATAACATGATTTCCCCCTCTGTCAAAATATCAACAATGAAATCTCATGGTTCTGAAAAAACATACGTTGGCTGTACTAGCAACATTAAGATTACATATACAACAAAAGTTAGACCCCAAACTTCCATCTTTATAACAATAAATTGATGACCCTCCTCTGTCAAAATATCAAAAGCCTATGGCTCTAAAAAATATTTACAGTTATGCCATACGTCGAGTATGATTAACTATTAGACCCAATAGGTTGGCCATATTAATGGAGTTGTGATTCCATACTTTGGCCGTTTTAGCAGCATTTAGATAACAATAACAGTTAAACCCCAAACGTCTATCCTTATAACAATAAATTGATGTCCGTCATCCTCAGTCAATATATCAATAGTGAAAGCCCATGTCTCTAAAAACAGATTTACAGTTATGCCATATGTCTATCATTATAACAATAAATTGATTTCCCCCTCTGTCAAAATATCAACAAAAAATCCCATGGCTCTGAAAAAGCATCAACAATTAGACCCCATACGTCGAGAATAATAAACCATTAGATCCCATAAGTCGTCCCATATATATTCCATAATGTTTCTCACAACAACAACAACCACATATGTCTATGCTAATGTACTTATAACAAGGGCAAAAAACATCTGTTGCTTCATATCAAAAGACACGAATCATAAAGATATTGCACCTTATTGCTTTGACGCCATAAATATAAACCAGTTATCAAACGATCTTTATCTTAGAACCAATATGTTGCCCGTATTAACAACATTTAAATACCATACGTCGGCCTTTAAAATGACAATTAAATCTCACACGTTGGTCGCCACCACTTATCACAACAATCATTTGATAGCTAGTAGGACAACATTTTGGGAGAGATCCATCTCCCATAATCAGGCAATAAGAGAGTTGCTTTGTTTCCCTACGTTTCTCTCCCGAACGATCTCTCCCAAAACGTTGTCCCACTAAATATCAAAGGCTTGTCATGATAAGCGGTGACTATCATGTCGAATATTGTGTCAGAAACAGTCTTGATAAGACCAAATGTATTTACTTAATGAAGTCTATATTTGACATGATAGTCACCACTTTTCAAGACCATCATTTAAGATTTAGTAAGACAACGTTTTGGGAGAGATCTATTTCCCATCATCAGGCAATAAGAAATATGGCTTTTTTCCCTATTTGTCATCAACAATGAAATCCCATAGGTCTGAACAACATCAACAATTAGACCCCATATGCGGAGCAAAATAAACCGTTAGATCCCATAAGACGACTATAATCAAAACAATTAGATACCATATGTTTCTCACAACAACAACAACAATCACATATGTTTAGGCTAATGTACGTATAACAAGAGAACAAACATCTGTTGACTTTAGCCGATTGTTGGAAAAGAATGAAATTAATTTTCGTTGGGCTGTTTAGTAAAACAACAACTGTGAGGCCTTACTACACCAAAATCCGCTTTAAATTTGCTCTGTTTATTCATCTTTTAAGTACATTTTCATCTAATCTAAGTTATATTAATGCAATATATTTCACATTTATCATAATGGAGATTGAAAACAATGAAGAAAGATAACTGGCTAAGTATCTACGATACAGATTAAACTGTTTTAAATTCGGTTTAAAAAATTATCCTTCAAATTTGCTCTTTAAGTTATGAGTTATAAGGCAGAATGAATGCGTTAAAAAGCAGACATGTTCTTCTGTAACTCCGAGTTTCGTGCTCACGCACTCATCAGACATACTATACCAATTGGTATAGTCTGTCTGATGAGTGCGTGAGCACGAAACTCGGAGTTACAGAAGAACATGTCTGCTTTTTAACGCATTCATTCTGCCTTATAACTGCTCTATACTGATGTATATTGAGCACTTTAGCCAGGATAGGCACTCTCTTCTCGTGTTAGATGTAAGTTATGAGTTATCTACTAAATAAGTTTTTATTTATATTCAACTTAGATAGACACAATCTATTTCACATTGATTATAGTTCAGATTGACAATATAGAGTACTAAAGTGATGACGTCACAAATATCTATTTTTAGAATTTTGGAAGTTTGGCTCCATAATGTGAAAGAGCTTCCAAAATTACATCAAATGGATGCAAAATCACCTCTGTATGTTGAATATTAACTGAGATATAACCATTTGAAAAATTGACTTTCAATAGGAAATCCCTGTATTTCTCGGCCTGTTCTACTCTATTGAAAAAAGACTACTGGCTTAGGTGTCAACAACACAAATCAATTTGTTTGAAATTCTGTTTTGAAAAAATACTCTCTTTTAAATTTGCTCTGTAAGTTATGAGTTATCTTTCAAACAAGTTTTTATTCATATTCAAGTTAGATAAATACAATCTATTTCACATTGATTACAGTCCAGATTGACAAAATAGACTTTTGAAAAACGATGACTGGCTTATACATAAACAACACAAAAATAACGAGGGGCTCTGCATAAACCTTCCTCAAGGATCCATATTTGGGCCTTTATGCTTTTCGTCCCATTATCGTCACCAAAGACATTTCACGCCAATATCAATTATACCTTCCAAATGTATTAAGAAATCTCTCTGATAAAGCTTTGATAATAACAGAGAGGGATAAATTGTATCAATTGTCAAAAAGGTCTTCCTCAAGGATCCATGTTTGGACCTTTACTCTTTTCATCTATTCATCCTAACTCAATAACTTTAACTTTCATTTACATTCTACCTAGCTCACATATATCAAGAAATCTCTAAGAGAAAGCTGCTACTTTGCTAATAACTAAAGAAAATAAATACTAAATATGAAATATACTGTAAATGCATTTATTGTGAAACAGGCCTTCTCAAAGGAGC
Organism: Pelagia noctiluca; assembly: GCA_963924455.1. NCBI lineage: Eukaryota > Metazoa > Cnidaria > Scyphozoa > Semaeostomeae > Pelagiidae > Pelagia > Pelagia noctiluca. The sequence continues at coordinate 1,960,190 of OZ004330.1, read as the reverse complement.
CCTGCTTGGGTCTATATTCTTTTCGCTTATTTATCGTCACTCGATAACGTTTACTCTCATATACAGGTTACCAAGCTCAATAATTTTAAGAAATCTCTTTGATAAAGCTGCTACTTTGCTAATAACTAAAGACGAATGAACTATATGTGCGTTTATTGTAAAATAGGCGATCTTGTAGGATCCCTGCTTGGGCCTATATTCTTTTCCTCTTTTTATCGTAGCCTAATATCTTTAACTCTCATATACATTCTGCTCAGGCTCATAAACATTAAGAAATATCTTGCATAAAGCTGTTCCTTTGGTAATAACTAAAGAACAACAGAATAGCAAGTACATTTATTGTAAAACATGCCTTCTTCAAGGATCCATGCTTGGGCCTATATCATTTTCATTTTTCATCATAAATTAGCTAATTTTCGCTCTCATCTCGACCCTATTTTTGATATATAACAGGGCACCCCTTTAGTAAATCTCAACATCGATAATAACAAAAAGAAAATAAACTAAAACATATATTATCTCAGTAAAAATCGAGTCGTTATATTTCATTTTAGGTCTTGTTAGGTTTTCTTTCTAACGTACTATACTCTAATGAGTGTCGGACAAAAAGCTTCAGTAGTTATTATGTTTTGTTTTTTTCCGATTATCCTTGCCATACTCAAGTTCTGTAATGATCAAAGGCTGCTCTGACGTACTACTCTGATGAGTGTCAGACGCAAAGCTTCAGTAATTATTATGTTCCGCTATGTTTTCGATATTCTTCCCCATGGTCATGCTATGTACCAATCAAAGACTGCTCTGACATACTGTTCTGATGAGTTTCCAATGCAAAGCTTTTGTAGTTATAGTTTTCCCCTATGTTTGTGATTTTCTTTTCCATCCTCACGCTTTGTATCGATCAAAGGTTGTTCTGATGTACTATTCTAGTGATTGTCAGACGTAAAGCTTCAGTACTTATTATGTTTCACGATGTCTCAGATTTTTCTTGCCATCCTCGAGTTCTAGACCCATCAGAAACTGTTCTAACTACAAACGCAAGGATCCATGTGGACCTTTACTTATTTCTACATTCTTATTCTACACTTTCAAGCCCAAGAATATTGAAATTTGTTTGAAAAAACCAAGAATGAAATATGATAATAACCATGAAACCCACGTTTCCTTTTCCTATTTTTTCCTATGGTAATACTGTAGGTATGTCCTGTGTAGGCATCATTATCATTATCATTATCATTATTATTATCATCATCATCATCATCATCATCATCATCATCATCATCATCATTATCATTATCATTATCATTATCATTATCATTATCATTATCATTATCATTATCATTATCATTATCATTATCATTATCATTATCATTATCATTATCATTATCATTATCATTATCATTATCATTATCATTATCATTATCATTATCATTATCATTATCATTATCATTATCATTATCATTATCATTATCATTATCATTACATTTAGGCCACATAGGAGAATCTGTTTCAAAACAACTCTGCGGTTCGACTTTATAACGGTGTTTTGGTAATCACAGCGAATTCAACCAATATTTAAAAACAATCAACTGGAGCCAACATCTGTTGCTGAGGTTGTTATCACGGCTGCCGTATGGGATCTTACTTTTGTTATCGTGCCGACGTATGGGATCTTAGTATTGTAGTCGTGCCGACGTATGGTTTCTAAGAAATCTCATTTCTGAATTCAACACCACCAGCTTGTGGTTATTAATTATGTTTTACAAACAAATTTAGCAGAATAGTTGAGTTCAACTTTTGAAAACAAATCTTTTGAGGCACAATGTAGGTGACACTAGATTTTACACAGTTTTCAATAGAGTCAGAAAAATTGGACGCATCGCGAAAACATGGATTATTTACGCTTTTCGTCTGACGCTCATCAGAGTAGTAGTTGATAGGCAAATACACTTACTATCTACGTAAGATATTGGAATATGTGCTTAGCATAAAGGGCCCACTGAATAGGTGAATTAGTCGAAACAGTGTATTGATAGTTGATAAGCAAATAAGCTTACTATCTTCGTTGGGTATTAGTTTATGTGCAAAGCACAAATGGACCACTGGATAGGTAGACTAATCGAGCAGTGCATTGGTAGTTGATAGGCATATATGCTCACTATCTTTTCAAGGTATTGGTTTATGTGCAAAGCACAAAGGTCCAAATGAATAGGTAGACTAATCAAAGCAGTGCATTGATAGCTGATAGGCAAATACTCTTACTATCTACGTAAGGTATTGGTATATGTGAAAAGCAAAAAGAGCCTAATCGAAGTAATGCATTGATAGTTGATAGGCAAATACACTTACTATCTTCGTTGCGTATTAGTTGCAAAGAACAAATGGACTACTGGATAGGTAAACTAGTCGAAGCAGTGCGACCCTGGTCCTTCCTCTTGATGTGACCACACCACGTGGTTTTCCTTTTGCCTTTTTGCCTGGAATTACAGAGAGCTAGCTAATTCTTTCCTCACAATTCTTGACAGGTCTGAAGGTTGTTTTGAAACCGGGACCCATAGCACGTCAAAAAGAGAACGGAGCAAAAACCTAACGAATTTTTTTTCCTGATGTGAATCGAAATAGGCCCACCAGAAAAGAGGTGAATGATTGGTATGGTGTAGGAAAACCAATCAACACCCAAGATGCAGTGAACTGAACAATAAGATTACTAAAAGAATCCTAAGGCGAAAACGAATTTCTTCTGTCCACACAATAGGGGATCCCTAGTTTTTATGTAGACTGATTCCAAAATACCTAAGTGAAATGTAGATCTTACTCTTCCAATTATTCGAAAACAATTCTCACAGTAGGCTTGAACACATTCTGGGTTGTCGAGCAAACGAAAACATGGATTATTTAGCTAAGCTTTTCTTCTGACAATCAACAGAGAGAAAGAAAACGAAACAGAAACCTAACTGATTTATATTCCCAGAAGTGGATCGAAAAAGGCCAATCAGAAAAGAGGTGAATGATTGGTATAGTGTGGGAAAACCATTTTTTCTGTTGAGTGTCAGACAAAACGTTTAATTAATCCATGTGTTCGCTTAGCTATGTATCCGATATTTCTGGCTAAATGTTGACCTATACATCGTGTTTTAGGGTTTTTACTGAGAATCACTTACAGATGACCCTTCCCCCCCCCCCCCCGCTTACTCAGATAACTTACAGATGACACTGGCACCACTGATCTCAAAATAAAGACTGTATTGAGCATCGGATGTTCTAAAATGAAGTCCTTGGCGGCCATATTGCGATGCCCAATTCAATAAATCGAGATTCCACTGGGGCGTGCCTTTTTCTTTGATAATTATTGGAATATTATGAATGATCAACTCGAGACTGAAAAATCGTGCAGCTATTGTTAACAAACAATCAAGGCAATGTAATTTCTTTGGCAGCCATATTGGGATGCCAAATGATAGCCGAAGCAATTGGCTTCAAACATTCAACTCCAGAAACCAAAGAATGCTCGATCCAGTCTTTATATTGAGATCAGTGCTGAGAATCACTTACAGATGACCCCTCCCCCCCCCCCGCTTACTCAGGTAACTTACAGATGACTCTGGCACTACTGAGCGTCGCCAAACAGCTGCACGACATTGTGACGTCTTACACTGACGACTGTCAGACAAAAAGCTTGCGCCTACCTTAAACTGTTTCCGCTTCTCTTGCCTCATCCGAAAGGTTTTTAACGATCATAGATTAGCTCTAAGAATAACTACTTAAGCTTTGCGTCTGACACTCACCAGAGTAGTACGTCAGAAAAGTCTTTGATCAGTACAGAACTTGAGGATGGGGAGGAAATTCAGAAACATAATGAAACATAATTACTGCTGAAGATTCGCGTCTGACACTCATCAGAGTAGTACGTCAGAACAGTCTTTGATAAGTACAGAACTTGAGGATAATGAAAAAAAAATCAGAATTACAGAGAAACATAATGAATACATAAGCTTTGCATCTGATACTAATCAGAGTAGTACGTCAGAAGAGTCTTTGATCAGTAAAGAACTTTAGGATGGTGAGGAAAATCTGAAACATAGCGAAACATAATAATTATTAAAGTTTTGCGTCTGACACTCATCAGAGTAGTACGTTAGAACAGTCTTTCATCAGTAAAGAACTTTAGGATGGTGAGAAAAATCAGAAACATAGTGAGACATGATAACTACTGAAGCTTTGCGTCTGACACTCATCAGAGTAGTACGTCAAAACAGCCTTAATCGGTGCAGAACTTCAATCAGGCGAGGGTAATCAGAAACATAATGAAACATAATAACAACTAAAGCTTTGCGTCTGACACTCATCAGAGTAGTACGCCAGAACAGTCTTTGATCAGTACAGAACTTGAGGACCATGACGAAAATCAGAAACATAATAAATACACAACTTTGCGTCTGATACTCACCAGAGTATTATAACAGAAAGAGAAGGAAAATGAAACTTAACAAATTATTATACCCAAATATGGATTTTTAGATTTACTCCAAGCTTTGAACGCCTATGTTTTTGTAACCGAGCATCTAGATTTTAAAAAAACTAATCCCTTTTCTCATCCAGGACCTATCCAGGAATTTGACGCAGCTACCAGACCCTTAACACTTAATAGGCTGAAAATCCATTCTAGCCAGCAATAACAGCTTTTAGCGCAAGCAAACACTCCCAACACACTTTCTAATCGTATTTGTGCTCACTAATATATTCAACTTCCTTAAATCATCATCTGTCTAACATAAAAATCTGGGTTTGTTTATAAAAATGCAAAAGAAATATTCTTGTGCCAATCATTGTAAGACACACCCAATTTCTAGTAATACCTTCCATTTCGCAATACAAAAAAGCGTACAACGCCCATATTCCCAGATGAAGCCCTTGGCATGCTTATGTTCGGTTTCAGTGTTTACTTAAAACCAATACAACCAAACGAACGCATACGAACTGAGTTGTATTTGCGAAACCATTCTATTGCTATCGATTAACGCTATCGTGAATATTCGTCTGTTTCCTGACTCAAATTCGAAGCGAAAAACCAACAATTCGGCAATGAAAACGCTAAAACCACCCACCTTTTCATCTAGTCTTTCAGCATCGCAGTGGTTTCATCCAATCCGCCATGATCTCTTTGCAATGGTTTCGATAGGATCGTAGAAACCTTTACACAGTTGATTTTGCTGTCTTTGAAATTGGCATAACAACGGAGACCTGCCGAAAAAATCTACATCATTCTCTGTGATGCACAGATGTTCGTTGCGACCAACACATCATTGGCTTCACATTTACATAACAAAAGATAATTAGTTGGAAACAAAAGATTAGTTGTTCGTGTATGGACACACAGGTTGAGTTTTTTATAAAACAACATTAAATATGCTGAGAAGTCAGGGATTATTCAGACCGACAATCCCCGCCAAAAGTCTTGGAACACTTGCATCATTTTTACAGTTTTCTACATTTTGCTCGCTCCCCTCCCTCCTTTACAATGTTGTTTCTGATAACAAAAACTAGCCCAATAACATTCAGCTAGTGTTTGGTGTGGTCTTGTAAAGTTCCTTTTGTAAACAACATTGTTTTGAGGGGGGAAGGGGGGTTTGATTGGAAATAAAAGGCTAGCAAAGCTAAAAATGTAGTTATTTGGTAGAAAAATCAAGGGTGTTCCAACTACTTTTGGCGGGGATTGTAGAACGATTTTAATCCATCTTCAGGGCTTTCACGGGAAATTCACAATGCACGATATTCTCCTAGAAGAGTTGTAAATGTTTGAGTTATCTTAGAATAAAGGGGACGAGAAAAAGTCAATATATGTTGTTTTGCATTTAACCCGAGTAGCGCATGCCTATCCTGGCTATTGTGCTAGATATGCGCTACCGCTAGGCATAGAGCAATTGCATTGAAATTTGTATAGTCTGTCTGATGAGTGCTGAAGCACGAAAATCGAAGTAACAGAAAAGCATCTGTTTTTTAAGTTCTTATATGATTATTGTTTTGAATTTTTCTGAGCTATTATCGACAAGCCAATGCTCTAAATACCCCAAATACTAGTTCCGTAAACTCTGAGGAAAGAATTTGCCAACTGTAATTACAAAATAGGAAAAGGCAAATGGGAAAAGGAATCATGAGGTGCGGTCACATCGGAGGAACAACCAATACCTTAGGAAGATAGTAGCTAAGTTTGCCTATCAAGTACAATGTAATGCTTCCATTAGTCTACCTATTCAGTGGAACTTTTATGATTGGCATATAAACCAATACCTTACGAAGATAATAAACGTATTTACCTATCAACTATCAATGTGCTGCTTTGATTAGTCCACCTATTCAGAGGAACCTAACATTTGTGATTCGCACTTGAACCAATGCGTCGATTAGTTCACCTATTCAGTGGGCCCTTCGTGCTTTGCACATAAACCAATACCTTACAAAGATAGTAAGTGAATATGCCTATCATCTATCAATGCACTGCTCGATTATTCTACCTATTCAGTGGGCCTTAAGTGCTCTGCACATAAACTAATACCTGAAGAAGATAGAAAGCGTATTTACATATAAACTATCAATGCAATGCTTGATTAGTCTATATGTGCAGTGGGCTCTTTGATCTTAGCACATAAACCAATACATTACGAAGATAGTAAGTTTATTTACCTATCAACTATCAACTTAATGGTCCCCCCCCTTTCAGAGCTCTTGGCTACATCCCTGAGAAAAACCACTGCGGCATTGCGTGAAACATTAGCAGTACAATTCACAAGGGCACGTCATCATGACGTGTTGTGTCAAGCTTACAGCGTACAGTTTCATGACGTGTTGCGTCATGCTTTTAACTCACTTAAAAGAGTCACCTTAAATCACTTTGCCCTGCTACAAAATACGGGGAGGCTTTTGTTAAGAGAATGATTATCGTGTTTTCGTTTCAAATCATTTGTTGTTGCTTTTAAGCTTTGAGTATTGTCATCTTTGGTGTATTAAAACGGTCTCATGTGTTTCAAAGGTTTCAACTACGCTTTGCAATAGATTCCACAACTTTGCAATGGCTTCTGAAAATAGACTACTTTACCAAACACATTAACTTATTACCAAACACATTCGATCACTTGATTAGATTAAAGAATTTTGTACATCACAATGGCTTCAATCACGCATTGCAATGGATTTCACAACTTTGCAATGGCTTCTGAAAATAAACCACTTTACCAAACATATTCACTTATAACCAAACACATTCATTCATTTAATTAGATAAAGTAATTTCGTGCGTCACAATGGCTTCAATCACGCATTGCAATGGATTCCACAACTTTGCAATGGCTTCTGAAACTAAACTACTTTACCAAACATATTCACCTATTACGAAACACATTCATTCATTTAATTAGATAAACAATTTCATGCGTCACAATGGCTTCAATCGCGCATTGCAGCGGATTCGACAGCTGTGCAATGGCTTCTGAAAAGAAACCTAAGAGAAGCTTATTACCAAATATGTTCGTTCGCGTAACTGGATTAAAAAGGGTAATTGGAGATTGCGGCTTGTTCTTAATGCAGCGAGTCATAACTGTTAAACATTCATGAGAGAATTTTCGTGACTCAAGGAGATAAAAGAGAAACACAGAACCTTAAACAGGGAAAAAGCCACAACCATCAAGCAAATTGCCTGACCCAAAATTTCTCAACGGATTCAAGATCTGCACCACAAATTACATCGAAAACTGCAAGGAGTATTTCTGGGCGTGGCTTCTATGCCATGTGACCCACTACGTGTAATATGTCATATGTCATATGTCGTAATCAGAGATTTCTAGATCTAATGGCATCAAACGGAAGAGAATCAAAATCCTAAATTAACTTTTGTCATTGGACTTACCGTTTACGATTTACAAGTTTATAATGTTTGAAAATGCTATTTTATGACGAGTGTTCACATTAAGGAATGGCTCGTCAAAATCATGCGATTCGGTGTGCCAATTTAAAAAACCTGATACACCTGAGCAGTTTAGTTTTCTCAAAGAGATAGGGCAGGAAACACGTCTCAAAATTTCGGCAAAGTCCTTTTTTTAGCATTGGTATAAACGTACTTCAAGTAAGCTGTGTAGCATAGTCCCAAAGAAGCTAATAAGGGAACTAATTCAGGCAATATATATATTTAACATTTTAGTTCCTCACTCTGTTTTCTTTTCCTGGCCTGAACACTTTTTTAAACTGTTCGCATCTACGATGTTTTGATATGAAACTATGGCGTGGGCAAGTGTGTTCAATTCGGCGTCAAAACCTCACTTACGCATCACAGAAAGAGATCGCAAATCGCAAATGAAAATTTGGGCCTAAGTGGATCGTCAAGGAAGAGACGCCATTTTGTTGCTAGGTGTTCCAAAACATATTGAACCTATGTGTACTTTGAAAACTTGAAATATACTGTATTTATAAGGAATAACGCATAATCTATCACCTGTATGTAATGGGATCTAATTTGCCTCCCGTGCTATAGAGCAACTCGCAAACTTGGGCATACGGAATAATGGTTACATACACATTGTTTGTGTTTAAGAACCAAAGAGTGGTCAAATTGCTACAAAAGCAATAAGCGAAAAAAGTAAGATCGGTGGAATATGGCTCATGGTGTTTCTTGAATCTTGTGTTTTGTGTATCTTGAGGCATATTCTTTCCACCATTTTTAGTAAATGACTAGCAATTAATCTTATATTTAGAGAATTGACAAAATTATAGTTTGTATTTTGTGGAGAATAGCGAAAGAATAAAAAATACTGTTGAGATTTTCTGCAATTCAATAGGTTGCACAATCAACAGTTTTTTAAGGACTCAAAATCACCCTGGGGAACGTCTATACAGAAGTGTGGAAGATATCCCCATTACTGTGAAGGATATTAAGTACTGTGGAGGGATATATCACCAGTACTGTGACGGATATTCAGTTCTGTGGGGAATATCATCATAACTGTGGAGCATTTGGGGATATCATCAGAACTGTGGAGGATATTCAGCACTGTGGAGGGATACCACAAGCACAGTGGTGATAATACCGAAAAAATGCTTTTTCTCAATGCTAAATACCCTCCACAGTACTGATTGTATCTCTTAACAGTACTGAAATTCTCCGCAGTATAGAATGGTATTCAACACTGTACTTATGATATCTCCCTACAGTACTGCACAGAGGTTTCCTAGGGTGATTTTTGGTATGGCTAAAAAGAAAAATAAATGATCTATACCTGGGCTCTTTTCTTCTAAACCAGGCTCTTGAAAAACTCCCACTGCGTTTCCCATCTGCAATAACAACATAAATCCATTAGCCATAATATGCCTGACAAAGGTCCCGGGCTCAAGACATAACCAAGTCCTAGGTTCAAGTCCTAACCACCTGCAACAAAAATATCATCCATAAGGAATGCTCTAAGACATGGAAATATATCCTTATGATTTATAAGGATATATGGATTACCTAAATTGTGATATGCCTAAACATGTCGTGAGTTCAAGACCTAACCATGATCCTCGGTTCAAGACCTAACCCATAAAAACATAAATCAATAAGGCAGGTTCTAATATACTTAAATATCTTCTTGCAAGATAGGCTACCTAAATTGTGATATTCCTAGCCTAGGTCTTTGCTTAAATACCCAACCAAGGACAAGGTCCTGGGTTCAAGACCTAACCATGGTCCCAGTCTCAAGACCTAACAAGTTGAAAATTGCGATATGCCTAATAAAGGTCCTGGGTTCAAACCCAACCAAGATCCCAGGTTCAAGACCTAGCCAACAAAACCTAGCCAACAAAAACATGAATCAATAAGGCAGGTTCTAACAAGTTGATATATATTCTTGTGAGATGGGCTACCTAAATTGACATGCCTTACCAAGGTCTTTGGTTCAAGACCCTACCAAGATCCTAGGTTCAAGAACTGACCAACAAACACATGAATCAATAAGGCATGCTCTAACACATTGAAATATGTTCTTGTGAGATGGGCAATTTAAATTGTGATATGCCTATCCAAGGTCTTTGGTTCAAGACCTAACCAAGGACAAGGTCCTGGGTTCAAGACCTAACCATGATCCTGGGTTCAAGACCTGACCAAAAAAAACATAAATCATTAAGGCATGCTTTAACACATTGAAATATCTTCTTGTGAGACAAGCTATCTAAATTGTGATATGCCTAACCAAGGTCTTTGATGCAATACCCAACCAAGATCCCAGGTTCAAGAGCTAACCAAGAAAAACATAAATCAATAACGTATGTCCCAACACATTGAAATATCTTCTTGTGGGATGGGCTACCTAAATTGTGATATTCCTAACCAAAGCCCTGGGTTCAAGACCCAACCAAGATCTTAGGTTTAAGAGCTAGCCAATAAAAGCAGAAATCAATCAGGTAGGCTCTAACTTGTAGAAATGTATCCTTGTGAGATGGGCTACCTAAATTGTTATAAGCCTAACTAGAGTTCCGGGCTCAAAACCTAACAAAGGGGAATGTCTCGGGTTCAAAACCTAATAAGTGCATATCATTATATGGGTAGTCCAATCAGGATAAATCAATAGGAACAAATAGAAGTCTAGCTGGATGAAATGCTAGAGAAACCTTGTATTTTAGAATTTCAGAGAGAAAAACGAAATTTTTCAAACGACTCCAATTTTTATTTATAAATTACTATAAATTAGAATTCATTAATTTACAATATTTTACAGAAATGTGTAAAACATATAATGAATTAATTGTAGCTATATAATATAAACATTTTAACAAACAATTTAGTGCAAGATAATGTTTTAAAGTATTTTACATGTAACTTGTAGCTAGATTTAAATTACAAGCCTAACAAAGTCTTAGTTCTTTAAAGATTGTGAATTCAAACCAAATATTCTTGCACAATAGTCCTTCAGTTTTGTAAGAGTAGGAGAGTTTGGGTTAAATGGCAAAAAACAGTTCTTTGAACTGCAACTCCAACAAATAAAATATTCAAACCAATGAAATCTAATAGGACATATAACCTC
>OZ004330.1:0-142500 GCA_963924455.1 Pelagia noctiluca | reverse complement strand
AACCCTAACTCTAACCCCTAACCCTAACCCTAACCCTTAACCCCTAACCCCTAACCCTGACCCTATTTTTGATAATACTTACTCAGTTGTCATTTCTCTTTTTTTTTGGAAGTGCAGCCTCCGTTAGCTTTAATAGGATTAGAAACAGAGACATTACATTTCAACAAGGTATTTCGTATATAATTTATTCATAGTAGTTGCTTTTTTTCTGTTTAATAATACTTATTCATTTCTCTTTAATTTGTAGGAAGTGCAGCTGCTGTTAGCTATAAGTAGAGTAGAAATTGAGGCATTGCAGCTAAACAAGTTTAGTTGTATAACTATTTATTAGTAGTTGCTGTTACTTTGATAATACTTACTTACTTTTCATTTCTCTTTTATTTTAGGAAGTGCAGCCTCCGTCATCTATAAGAATAGTAGAAATATATGCATTACATTTCAACAACGTATGTTGTATAACTAATTCATAGCAGTTACTTTGCATCTATGTGATAATAATTATTCCCTTCTAATTTTTCTTTTAATTTTAAAAAGTGCAAACTATAAGAGGAGGAAGCATTGCAACTAAACAAGGGATGTTTTGTAACTTGTTCTTAATAGCTCTTTCTCATCTTTGTGATAATAATTGATCACTTTTCATTTTTCTATTAATTTCAAGAAGTGCAGCTTCCCATTATCTATAAGAGGTGTTAAACATTGCATTTAAACAAGGTATGTTGTATAATTTTTCTTTTGTAGTTACTTCTCATCTCTGTGATAATATTTACGCACTTTTCATTTCTCATTTATTTGGAAAAAACATCTTCCGTCATTTTTAAGTGGAGTAGAAATAAAGGCATTCCAGATGTAATGCCACTATTTTTACTCCTCTTATGGATGACGGAGTCTGTACTTTTTAAAAATAAAAGAGAAATGAAAAGTGAGTAAATATTATCAAAGAGAGGAGAAGTAACTATTATGAATAATTTATACAACAAACCTTGTGTAGATGTAATTTCTGTATTTCTACTCCACTTAGAGATGATGGCGGATTTTTTTTACAAAAATAAAAGAGAAATGAAAAGTGCGTAAATATTATCACAGAGATGAAAAGTAACTACAAAGGAAGAATTATACAACATACCTTGTTTAGATGCAATGTTTCAATTTCACACCTCTTATAGTTAATGGGGGACTGCACTTCTTAAAATTAATAGAGAAATGAAAATTGAGTAATTATTATCACAAAAATGAGAAGCAACTACTAAGAAAGAGTTATATAACATACCTTGTTTAGATGCAATGCTTCAATTTCTACTCCTCTTATAGATGATGGAGGCTGCAGTTCTAAAAATTAAAAGAGAAATGAAAATTGAGTAAGTAATATCAAAGAGAGAAAAAGCAACTAGTATGAATGGGTGATATAGAACATACCTTGTTGAGATGTAATGCCACTATTTCTACTCTTCTTATAGATGACGCAGGCTGCACTTCCTAAAATTCAAAGAGAAATAAAAGTGAGTAAGTATTATCAAAGAGAAAAAAAGCAACGACTATGAATGAATTATATACAACATACCTTATTGAGATGTAATGCCTCTATTGCCACTCTTCTTATAGATGACGGAGGCTGTGATTCCTAAAAATAGAAGAGAAATGAAAAGTGAGTAAGTATTAACAAAGAGAGAAAAAGCAACTACTATGAATAAGTTTTACAACATACCTGGTTGAGATGTAATGCCTCCATTTCTACTCTTCTAATAGATGACGGAGGCTGGACTTCCTAAAAATAAAAGAGAAATGAAAATTGAGTAAGTATTATCAAAGAGAGAAAAAGCAACTACTATGAATGAGTTATATACAACATACCTTGTTCAGATGTAATGCCCCTATTTCTACTCCTCTTAAAGATGATGGAGGCTGCACTTCCTAAAAATAAAAGAGAAATTAAAAGTGAGTAAGTATTATCAAAGAGAGATAAAGCAACTACTATGAATGAGTTATATACAACATACCTTGTTGAGATGTAATGCCCCTATTTCCACTCTTCTTATAGATGACTGAGGCTGTACTTCCTAAAAATAACAGAGAAATGAAAAGTGAGTAAGTATTATCAAAGAGAGAAAAAGCAACTACTATGAATGAGTTATATACAACATACCTTGTTGAGATGTAATGCCACTATTTTTACTCTTCTTATAGATGACGGAGGCTGTATTTCCTAAAAATAAGAGAGAAATGAAAAGTGAGTAAGTATTATCATAGAGAGAAAAAGCAACTACTATGAATGAGTTATATACAACATACCTTGTTGAGATGTAATGCCTCTATTTCCACTCTTCTTATAGATGACGGAGGCTGCACTTCCTAAAAATAAAAGAGAAATGAAAAGTGAGTAAGTATTATCACGGAGAGAAAAAGCAACTACTATGAATGAGTTGTATATAACATACCTTGTTGAGATGTAATGCCTCTATTTCCACTCTTCTTATAGATGACGGAGGCTGCACTTCCAAAAAATAAAAGAGAAATGAAAAGTGAGTAAGTAATATCAAAAAGAGAAAAAGCAACTACTATGAATGAATTTTATACAACATACCTTGTTGAGATGTAATGCCTCTATTTCTACTCTTCTTATAGATGACGGAGGCTGTAATTCCTAAAAATAAAAGAGAAATTAAAAGTAAGTAAGTATTTTCAAAAAGAGAAAAAGCAATTACTTTGAATGAGTTATATACAACATACCTGATTGAGATGTAATGCCTCTATTTCTACTCCTCTTATAGATGATGGAGGCTGCACTTCCTAAGAATAAAAGAGAAATGAAAAGTGAGTAAATATTATCAAAGAGAGAAAAAGCAACTACTATGAATGACTTATACAGCATACCTTGATGAGATGTAATGCCCCTATTTCTACTCTTCTTATAGATGATTGAGGCTGCACTTCCTATAAATAAAAGAGAAATGAAAAGTGAGTAAGTAATATCCAAGAGAGAAAAAGTAACTACTATGTATTAGTCATACAACATACCTGGTTTAGGTGTAATGCATCTATTTCTACTCCTCTTATAGATGACGGAGGCTGCACTTCCTAAAAATAAAAGAGAAATGAAAAGTGAGTAAGTAATATCAAAGAGAGAAAAAGCAACTACTATGAATGAGTTATACAACATACCTGGTTTAGATATAATGCCTCTATTTCTACTCTTCTTATAGATGACGGAGGCTGCACTTCCTAAAAATAAAAGAGAAATGAAAAGTGAGTAAGTAATATCAAACGAAGAAAAAGCAACTACTATGAATGAGTTATACAACATACCTTGTTGAGATGTAATGCCTCTATTTCTACTCTTCTTATAGATGACGGAGGCTGCACTTCCTAAAAATAAAAGAGAAATGAAAAGTGAGTAAGTAATATCAAAGAGAGAAAAAGCAACTACTATGAATGAGTTATACAACATACCTTGTTTAGATGTAATGCCTCTATTTCTACTCTACTTATAGATGACGGAGGCTGCACTTCCTAAAAATAAAAGAGAAATGAAAAGTGAGTAAGTAATATCAAAGAGACAAAAAGCAACTACTATGAATGAGTTATACATCATACCTTGTTTAGATGTAATGCCTCTATTTCTACTCTTCTTATAGATGACGGAGGCTGCACTTCCTAAAAATAAAAGAGAAATGAAAAGTGAGTAAGTAATATCAAAGAGAGAAAAAGCAACTACTATGAATGAGTTATACAACATACCTGGTTTAGATATAATGCCTCTATTTCTACTCTTCTTATAGATGACGGAGGCTGCACTTCCTAAAAATAAAAGAGAAATGAAAAGTGAGTAAGTAATATCAAAGAGAGAAAAAGCAACTACTATGAATGAGTTATACAACATACCTTGTTGAGATGTAATGCCCCTATTTCTACTCTTCTTATAGATGACGGAGGCTGCAATTCATAAAAATAAAAGAGAAATGAAAAGTGAGTAAGTAATATCAAAGAGAGAAAAAGCAACTACTATGAATGAGTTTTACTACATAACTTGTTGAGATGTAATGCCTCTATTTCTACTTCTCTTATAGATGATGGAGGCTGCACTTCCTAAAAATAAAAGAGAAATGAAAAGTGAGTAAGTAATATCAAAGAGAGAAAAAGCAACTACTATGAATGAGTTATGCAACATACCTGGTTGAGATGTAATGCATCTATTTCTACTCTTCTTATAGATGACGGAGGCTGCACTTCCTAAAAATAAAAGAGAAATTAAAAGTGAGTAAGTAATATCAAAGAGAGAAAAAGCAACTACTATGATTGAGTTATACAACATACCTGGTTGAGATATAATGCCTCTATTTCTACTCTTCTTATAGATGACGGAGGCTGCACTTCCTAAAAATAAAAGAGAAATGAAAAGTGAGTAAGTATTATCAAAGAGAGAAAAAGCAACTACTATGAATGAGTTATATACACCATACCTTGTTGAGATGTAATGCCTCTATTTCTACTCTTCTTATAGATGACGGAGGCTGCACTTCCTAAAAATAAAAGAGAAATGAAAATTGAGTAAGTATTATCAAAGAGAGAAAAAGCAACTACTATGAATGAGTTATATACAACATACCTGGTTGAGATGTAATGCATCTATTTCTACTCTTCTTATAGATGGCGGAGGCTGCACTTCCTAAACATAAAAGAGAAATGAAAAGTGAGTAAGTATTATCAAAGAGAGCAAAAGCAATTACTATGAATGAGTTATATACAACATACCTTGTTGAGATGTAATTCATCTATTTCTTCTCTTCTTATAGATGACGGAGGCTGCACTTCCTAAAAATAAAAGAGAAATTAAAAGTGAGTAAGTATTATCAAAGAGAGCAAAAGCAATTACTATTAATGAGTTATATACAACATACCTTGTTGAGATGTAATGCCTCTATTTCTACACTTCTTATAGATGACGGAGGCTGCACTTCCTAAAAATAAAAGAGAAATGAAAAGTGAGTAAGTAATATCAAAGAGAGAAAAAGCAACTACTATGAATGAGTTATATACAACATACCTTGTTGAGATGTAATGCATCTATTTCTACTCTTCTTATAGATGACGGAGGCTGCACTTCCTAAAAATAAAAGAGAAATGAAAAGTGAGTAAGTATTATCAAAGAGAGAAAAAGCAACTACTATGAATGATTTATATACAACATACCTGATTGAGATGTAATGCCTCTATTTCTACTCCTCTTATAGATAACGGAGGCTGCACTTCCTAAAAATAAAAGAGAAATGAAAAGTGAGTAAGTATTATCAAAGACAGAAAAAGCAACTACTATGAATGAGTTATATACAACATACCTTGTTGAGATGTAATGCCTCTATTTCTACTCTTCTTATAGATGACGGAGGCTGTAATTCCTAAAAATAGAAGAGAAACGAAAAATGAGTAAGTATTATCAAAGAGAGAAAAAGCAACTACTATGAATGAGTTATACAACTTACCTTCTGGAGATGTAATTCCTCTATTTCTACTCTTCTTATAGATGACGGAGGCTGTAATTCCTGAAAATAGAAGAGAAACGAAAAGTGAGTAAGTATTATCAAAGAGAGGAAAAGCAATTACTATGAGAAGTTATACAATATACCTTGTTTAAATGGAATGCCTCGATTTCTGCTCCTCTTATAGATGACGGAGGCTGTAATTCCTAAAAATAAAAGAGAAATTAAAAGTAAGTAAGTATTTTCAAAAAGAGAAAAAGCAATTACTTTGAATGAGTTATATACAACATACCTGATTGAGATGTAATGCCTCTATTTCTACTCCTCTTATAGATGATGGAGGCTGCACTTCCTAAGAATAAAAGAGAAATGAAAAGTGAGTAAATATTATCAAAGAGAGAAAAAGCAACTACTATGAATGACTTATACAGCATACCTTGATGAGATGTAATGCCCCTATTTCTACTCTTCTTATAGATGATGGAGGCTGCACTTCCTAAAAATAAAAGAGAAATGAAAAGTGAGTAAGTAATATCCAAGAGAGAAAAAGTAACTACTATGTATTAGTCATACAACATACCTGGTTTAGGTGTAATGCATCTATTTCTACTCCTCTTATAGATGACGGAGGCTGCACTTCCTAAAAATAAAAGAGAAATGAAAAGTGAGTAAGTAATATCAAAGAGAGAAAAAGCAACTACTATGAATGAGTTATACAACATACCTGGTTTAGATATAATGCCTCTATTTCTACTCTTCTTATAGATGACGGAGGCTGCACTTCCTAAAAATAAAAGAGAAATGAAAAGTGAGTAAGTAATATCAAACGGAGAAAAAGCAACTACTATGAATGAGTTATACAACATACCTTGTTGAGATGTAATGCCTCTATTTCTACTCTTCTTATAGATGACGGAGGCTGCACTTCCTAAAAATAAAAGAGAAATGAAAAGTGAGTAAGTAATATCAAAGAGAGAAAAAGCAACTACTATGAATGAGTTATACAACATACCTTGTTTAGATGTAATGCCTCTATTTCTACTCTACTTATAGATGACGGAGGCTGCACTTCCTAAAAATAAAAGAGAAATGAAAAGTGAGTAAGTAATATCAAAGAGAGAAAAAGCAACTACTATGAATGAGTTATACAACATACCTTGTTTAGATGTAATGCCTCTATTTCTACTCTACTTATAGATGACGGAGGCTGCACTTCCTAAAAATAAAAGAGAAATGAAAAGTGAGTAAGTAATATCAAAGAGACAAAAAGCAACTACTATGAATGAGTTATACATCATACCTTGTTTAGATGTAATGCCTCTATTTCTACTCTTCTTATAGATGACGGAGGCTGCACTTCCTAAAAATAAAAGAGAAATGAAAAGTGAGTAAGTAATATCAAAGAGAGAAAAAGCAACTACTATGAATGAGTTATACAACATACCTGGTTTAGATATAATGCCTCTATTTCTACTCTTCTTATAGATGACGGAGGCTGCACTTCCTAAAAATAAAAGAGAAATGAAAAGTGAGTAAGTAATATCAAAGAGAGAAAAAGCAACTACTATGAATGAGTTATACAACATACCTTGTTGAGATGTAATGCCCCTATTTCTACTCTTCTTATAGATGACGGAGGCTGCAATTCATAAAAATAAAAGAGAAATGAAAAGTGAGTAAGTAATATCAAAGAGAGAAAAAGCAACTACTATGAATGAGTTTTACTACATAACTTGTTGAGATGTAATGCCTCTATTTCTACTTCTCTTATAGATGATGGAGGCTGCACTTCCTAAAAATAAAAGAAAAATGAAAAGTGAGTAAATATTATCAAAGAGAGAAAAAGCAACTACTATGAATGACTTATACAACATACCTTGTTGAGATGTAATGCCCCTATTTCTACTCTTCTTATAGATGACGGAGGCTGCAATTCATAAAAATAAAAGAGAAATGAAAAGTGAGTAAGTAATATCAAAGAGAGAAAAAGCAACTACTATGAATGAGTTATGCAACATACCTGGTTGAGATGTAATGCATCTATTTCTACTCTTCTTATAGATGACGGAGGCTGCACTTCCTAAAAATAAAAGAGAAATGAAAAGTGAGTAAGTAATATCAAAGAGAGAAAAAGCAACTACTATGATTGAGTTATACAACATACCTGGTTGAGATATAATGCCTCTATTTCTACTCTTCTTATAGATGACGGAGGCTGCACTTCCTAAAAATAAAAGAGAAATGAAAAGTGAGTAAGTATTATCAAAGAGAGAAAAAGCAACTACTATGAATGAGTTATATACAACATACCTTGTTGAGATGTAATGCCTCTATTTCTACTCTTCTTATAGATGACGGAGGCTGCACTTCCTAAAAATAAAAGAGAAATGAAAATTGAGTAAGTATTATCAAAGAGAGAAAAAGCAACTACTATGAATGAGTTATATACAACATACCTGGTTGAGATGTAATGCATCTATTTCTACTCTTCTTATAGATGGCGGAGGCTGCACTTCCTAAACATAAAAGAGAAATGAAAAGTGAGTAAGTATTATCAAAGAGAGCAAAAGCAATTACTATGAATGAGTTATATACAACATACCTTGTTGAGATGTAATTCATCTATTTCTTCTCTTCTTATAGATGACGGAGGCTGCACTTCCTAAAAATAAAAGAGAAATTAAAAGTGAGTAAGTATTATCAAAGAGAGCAAAAGCAATTACTATTAATGAGTTATATACAGCATACCTTGTTGAGATGTAATGCCTCTATTTCTACACTTCTTATAGATGACGGAGGCTGCACTTCCTAAAAATAAAAGAGAAATGAAAAGTGAGTAAGTAATATCAAAGAGAGAAAAAGCAACTACTATGAATGAGTTATATACAACATACCTTGTTGAGATGTAATGCATCTATTTCTACTCTTCTTATAGATGACGGAGGCTGCACTTCCTAAAAATAAAAGAGAAATGAAAAGTGAGTAAGTATTATCAAAGAGAGAAAAAGCAACTACTATGAATGATTTATATACAACATACCTGATTGAGATGTAATGCCTCTATTTCTACTCCTCTTATAGATAACGATGGCTGCACTTCCTAAAAATAAAAGAGAAATGAAAAGTGAGTAAGTATTATCAAAGACAGAAAAAGCAACTACTATGAATGAGTTATATACAACATACCTTGTTGAGATGTAATGCCTCTATTTCTACTCTTCTTATAGATGACGGAGGCTGTAATTCCTAAAAATAGAAGAGAAACGAAAAATGAGTAAGTATTATCAAAGAGAGAAAAAGCAACTACTATGAATGAGTTATACAACTTACCTTCTGGAGATGTAATTCCTCTATTTCTACTCTTCTTATAGATGACGGAGGCTGTAATTCCTGAAAATAGAAGAGAAACGAAAAGTGAGTAAGTATTATCAAAGAGAGAAAAAGCAACTACTATGAATGAGTTATACAACATACCTTGTTGAAATGTAATGCATCTATTTCTACTCTTCTTATAGATGACGGAGGCTGTAATTCCTAAAAATAAAAGAGAAATGAAAAGTGAGTAAGTATTATCAAAGAGAGAAAAAGCAACTACTATGAATGAGTTATAAAACATATTCAATAAATAACAATGAAAACAATCAGATAAAGTAGAAAACTTGTTGAATTAGCATCAAGCAGCAACGAAAGCAAATTAGCGATGAAATAAACTTATGAAATCAAGCGAATAGACCGATAATTAATACATCAGTAACAGTATTAAATAAATAAATGGAAATAAATAGCAAGCAAAGTTATATAAATACAAAACCGACTTACAATCTTTATGATCTTGCAACAAAACCCTAAAAGAAACAAGTAACCTAAAAACCGAAACTTGACTAGGCCATATTACTAGGCCACTTGCCTAGGCCAAATGGCAGAGCAAAAGTACACCTCTGTACTTTTTGACTTTCAACAGCAACTGATGACTAAGAGAGTGGGAGAAACTTGCAAGGGTATATATACTGCACGAGTGCACACGCCGTGAAATAATCAAACAAAGGAACACAAAGGAATGAGTGCAAAAGCATGATTGATTATTTCACGGAATGTACCCCTAGGGAAACTAAATAAAACGTAAACAAAGCGAAAACAAAAGAAACAAAAAGTCTGTTATACGCATAACAACTTGTTTAGATAGAATACCTGTATATCTGCACATCTTGTAGACGAAAGGTCTTTACTTTCTAAAGGTAAACGAAAAACGAAATTTAAAAATAATGTTATCAAAGAATTGAAAAAGAATTTACTATGAATGTTATAGAGTGTGCCTTGCTTAAATGGAGTACCTGCATTTCTAGATTAAGGGGCTTTAATTCATTAAGGTAAAACTTACTTTGATAAACTAACTAATGACCAACTAACTAACTGACTAATTGACTTAACAGCACATATAGAAATATAGCTTATCTGGTCAAGATTGAAGAACTGTAATTTTGACAAGGTTTTAGAAAGCAACTTTGAAAATATTACAGGGTGCAATAGTTAAAAATTATAAAGTAAAATTTTCATCCTTTTATCAATTGCCCATCTTTAACAGCGATGATAATATTTACTCATATGGTATACTAACGAGTATAGTGGGTTAACTATCTATCTCTTCCGATAATAAGAATCGCATGGAAAACTTTTTAACAGATATGGAATGATCCTACAAAATTAAAAATGGAAATTTAAAATACTTATACCTCTTTGTATGGATAGGTCTGCAAACCCTTCTTAGCCAACAAGTTCAGCAACATTGTTAATTCTTGCTTTCGAGAAAGTTCACCCAAAAGAAAAATGAAATGCATTCAATTGAATTCCGTCTGATCTAATATTTTAAAGAGCTGAGAATAATGCAGGGATGAATTGATATAAAAACTTTCTGACGCCTCACAACTTTTCAATTTCTTTAGTAATTGCTAAGGGTTTTAAGGTTAAGAGATTTTAAAGTTGAATTAAGGTTTTGGTCTTAATTGAGAATTTTAGTAAGGACAAGACCAAGGTTAGAATAGAAATTATAGATAAGTCTAAAATTATTTTAGGGTTATAATTCGATTTGAGGTTTAGAATTTTAAGAACAGTTAGGGGTAATGATTTAACTTTAAAAGCAATCACTGTAAGAAATTGAAAACTACTTTGCGGTCAGTGGAAAAGCAACTACTATGAATGAGTTATACAACATACCTTGTTTAGATGTAATGCCTCTATTTCTAGTCTTCTTATATATGACGGAGTCTGCACTTCCTAAAAATAAAAGAGAAATGAAAAGTGAGTAAGTATTATCAAAGAGAGGAAAAGCAATTACTATGAGAAGTTATACAATATACCTTGTTTAAATGGAATGCCTCGATTTCTGCTCCTCTTATAGATGACAGGGGCAGCACTTCCTAAGAATAACAGAGAAATGAAAAGTTAGGAAATGTTATGAAAGAGGGGAAATGCAACTACTATAAATGAGTTTTACAACACACCTTGTTTAGATTGAATGCCTCAATTTCTGCTCATCTTGTAGAAAACAGGGATTGCACTTCCTAAAGATAAAAGAGAAATTAAAAGTGAGTAGGTGTTATCATAGATATAAAGAGCAACTACTATGAATGAGTTTCACAACTTATATTGTTTAGAAAGAATACCTCAATTCCTGCTCCTCTTATAGATGACAGGGCTGCACTTCCTAAAAAAAAAGAGAAATTAAAAGTGAGTAAGTGTTATCAAAGAGGGAAAAAGCAACTACTACGAATGAGTTTTACAACATACCTTCTTTAGATGGAATGCCTCAATTTCCGCTCTTCTTATTGATGACAGGAATGTACTTCCTAAAAATAAAGAGATTAATAGTTAGTACGTGTTATCAAAGATAGAAAAGCAGCTACTATGAATGAGTTTCACAAAATACCTTGTTTCGATGGAATACCTGAATTTCTGCTCCTCTCATAGATGACAGGGGCTGCACTTCCTAAAAATAAAAGATAAATTTAAAGTGAGTAAGTGTTATCAAAGATAGGAAAAGCAACTTTTATGAATGAGTTTTACAACATACCTTGCTTATATGGAATGCCTCAATTTCTGCTCCTCTTATACATGACAGGGGCTGCACTTCCTAAAAAAAGAGAAATTAAAAGTGAGTAAGTGTTATCAAAGATAGGAAAAGCATCTACTATGAATGAGTTTTACAACATACCTTGTTTCAATGGAATACCTCAATTTCTGCTCCTCTCAAAGATGACAGGGGCTGAACTTCCTAAAAATAAAAGAGAAATTTAAAGTGAGTGAGTGTTATCAAAGATAGAAGAGCAGCTACTATGAATGAGGTTTACAACATACCTTGTTTCATGAGAATACCTCAATTTCTGCTCCACTTTTAGATGATAGAGTTGCACTTCCTAAAAATAAAAGAGAAATTTTAAGTGAGTTAGTGTTATCAAAGAGGGAAAAAGCAACTACTATGAATGAGTTTTACAACATACCTTCTTTAGATGGAATGCCTCAATTTCTGCTCTTCTTATTGATGACAGGAATGCACTTCCTAAATATAAAAGAGAATAAAAGTTAGTAAGTGTTATCAAAGATAGAAAAGCATCTACTATGAATGAGTTTCACAACCTACCTTGTTTCAATTGAATACCTCA
The DNA here is from genome assembly GCA_963924455.1 of Pelagia noctiluca. NCBI lineage: Eukaryota > Metazoa > Cnidaria > Scyphozoa > Semaeostomeae > Pelagiidae > Pelagia > Pelagia noctiluca. The sequence continues at coordinate 130,373 of OZ004330.1, read as the reverse complement.
ATTTCTGCTCCTCTCATAGATGACAGGGGCTGCACTTCCTAAAAATAAAAGAGAAATTTATAGTGAGTTAGTGTTATCAATATAGGAAAAGCATCTACTATGAATGAGTTTTACAAAATACCTTGTTTCAATGGAATACCTCAATTTCTGCTCCTCTCATATATGACAGGGGCTTCACTTCCTAAAAATAAAACAGAAATGAAAAGTGAGTAAGTGTTAGCAAAGATAGGAAAAGCAGCTACTATGAATGAGTTTCACAACATACCTTGTTTCAATGGAATGCCTTAATTTCTGCTCTTCTTATACATGACAGGGGCTTCACTTCCTAAAAATAAAACAAAAATGAAAAGTGAGTAAGTGTTAGCAAAGATAGGAAAAGCAGCTACTATGAATGAGTTTTACGCCATACCTTGTTTCAATGGAATACCTCAATTTCTGCTCCTCTCATATATGACAGGGGCTTCACTTCCTAAAAATAAAACAGAAATGAAAAGTGAGTAAGTGTTAGCAAAGATAGGAAAAGCAGCTACTATGAATGAGTTTTACAACATACCTTCTTTAGATGGAATTCCTCAATTTCTGCTCTTCTTATTGATGACAGGAATGCACTACCTAAAAATAAAAGAGAAATTAAAAATGAGTAAGTGTTATCAAAGATAGGAAAAGCATCTACTATCAATGAGTTTTACAACATACCTATTTTCAATGGAATACCTAAATTTCTGCTCCTCTTATAGATGATAGTGCTGTACTTCCTAAAAATGAAATAGAAACTTAAAGTGAGTTAGTGTTATCAAAAAGGAAAAAAGCAACTACTATGAATGAGTTTTACAGCATATCCTGTTTAGATGCAATGCCTTTACATCTACTCTTTTTATAGATAATGGAGGCTGCACTTCCTAAAAGTAAAAGAGAAATTAAAAGTGAGTAATTGTTATCAAAGAGAGGAAAAGTAATTACTATTAATGAATTTTACAACATACCTTGTTTCAATGAAATGCCCTTTCTTTTTGCTCCTCTTATAGATGACTGGGCTTCACTTCCTTAAACGAAAAGAAGAACAAAATTTGAATAAAAGTGCATTCAAAGAAAGGAAAAGGAACTATTATGAAAAAGTTATACAACATACCTTATTTCAAAGGAATACCTCTTGGTTCTGCAAATTTTTATATGACAGTGGTTCACTTTCTAAAATTAAAAGAAAAATGGAATTTTAGTAAGAGTGTTGATTAAAAAAAAAGGAAAAGCAACTACTATCAATAAATTATAAAACATACCTTGTTTCAGTGGAATATCTTTTTCTTTGCACTTCTTATGGATGACAGGGCTCAACCGCCTAAAAGGAAAAGAAGAAAGAAATTTGAGTAATAGTGTTCTCGAAGGAAGTATGGAATTTCCATAGGAAATATGGAATATATAAATAGTAAATATGAAATGTACTCACATCACAAATATCATAGGATAAGGAAAAGATCATAACAATTATCAAATGAAAAATAAACAACTTTACCTTTTTTTATGGGTTGTTCAGCAGACCTTTCTTGTCCATCGAGTTTTGGGACATTTTAACTTTTTGTTTTCATCATTGATTTGGAAATGATAAAAAGGCTGATTTCTTTGACACAAAAGACAGTTGAGTTGAACGAAAAGAATAATTAAATGCATTCAAAATATTTCCTTCTCATCTATTATTTTAAAGAGCACAGAGCAATGCAGGGATAAACTAATGTAAACACTTTTGGACGCTTCACAACTTTTCAATTTCTTTCAGTAGTTGTTTTAAAGGGTTAAGGTTAGTAGATTTTAAAGTTTCAATTATGGTTTGGTTTTAGATTGATCAGTTAAGAATTAGTTTAGGGCTACGATTCAACTTGAGGTTTAGGATTTGAGAAACAGTTAGAATTATGATTTAAAATAAGTACTTAAGTTAAAAAGCAACCACTGTAAGAAATTGAAAAGTGCTTTGCAGTCAGTGTGGGCATTTTATGCTTCTATAAATCTATGATCCTGGCCTTATCCCAAAGTGCCTGTTTGATAAATTCCACGATTATTTGAATTTTTCGTACAGCCTAATACATCATAGCTGCCCAATAAATCTTACCTCAACTTGCTCAGATGTTCTGGACTTGAAATCAGTTGTAAAAAACGAGCTATTAAGTTACAACAGCAACTGCTATCAATGAGTTAAACAACATACCTTGTTTCAATGTAATAACCTCTGCACTTAGATGACAGGGCTTTACCTCCTGTAAGTAAAAGAGAAATGAGATAGGAATAAAAGTGTTGACAACGAAAGAAAGAAGCAACTATTATGAACAAGTCATACAACATACCTTGTTTGGATTGGATACCTCTTATTTCTGCACTTCATAAAGACGACAGGGAATCGATTCCTAAAAGTAAAAGAAAAACAAAAATTTGAATAACAGTGTTATCAAAGAAAAAAAAGCACCTATAATGAAGGATTAATACAACATATCTTGTTTGGATTCAATACCTCTGATATCTAACAATAACTTTTATATCTGCTCCTCTTATAGATGATAGGGCTTCACATTCTAAAAATGAAAGAGAAATTAAAAGTGACTTACTGTTATCAAAGATAGAAAAGCATCTACTATGAAAGAGTTTTACAACATACCTTCTTTAGATGTAATACCTCAATAACTGCTCCTCTTATACATGACTAAGGCTGCACTTCCTAAAAATAAAAGACAAATTTAAAGTGAGTAAGTGTCATCAAGGATAGGAAAAGCATCTACTATGAATGAGTTTTACAACATACCTTGTTTCAATGGAATACCTCAATTTCTGCTCCTCTTATAGATGACAGGGCTGCACTGCCTAAAAATAAATGAGAAATTCGAAGTGAGTTAGTGTTATCAAGAGGTAAAAAGGCAACTGCTATGAATGAGTTTTACATCATACCTTCTTTAGATGGAATGCCTCAATTTCTGCTCTTCTTATAGATGACAGGGCTGCACTGCCTAAAAATAACAGAGAAATTGAAACTGAGTAAGTGTTATCAAAGATATGAAAAGCAACTACTATGAATGAGTTATACAACATACCTTCTTTCAATGGAATACCTCAATGTCTGCTTCTCTTATAAAAGAGACAGGGGCTGCACTTTCTAAAAATAAAAGAGAAATTTAAAGTGAGTAAGTGTTATCAAAGATAGGAAAAGCAACTTTTATGAATGAGTTTTACAACATACCTTGCTTATATGGAATGCCTCAATTTCTGCTCCTATTATACATGACAGGGGCTGCACTTCCTAAAAAAAGAGAAATTAAAAGTGAGTAAGTGTTATCAAAGATAGGAAAAGCATCTACTATGAATGAGTTTTACAACATACCTTGTTTCAATGGAATACCTCAATTTCTGCTCCTCTCATAGATAACAGGGGCTTCACTTCCTAAAAATAAAAGAGAAATTTAAAGTGAGTCAGTGTTATCAAAGAGGGAAAAAGCAACTACTATGAATGAGATTTAAACCATACCTTCTTTAGATGGAATGCCTCAATTTCTGCTCCTCTTATTGATGACAGGAATGCACTTCCTAAAAATAAAGAGATTAAAAGTTAGTGAGTGTTATCAAAGATAGAAAAGCAGCTACTATGAATGAGGTTTACAACATACCTTGTTTCAATGGAATACCTCAATTTCTGCTCCACTTATAGATGATAGGGTTAAACTTTCTAAAAAAGAGAGAAATTTAAAGTGAGTAAGTGTTATCAAAGATAGGAAAAGCAACTTTTATGAATGAGTTTTACAACATACCTTGCTTATATGGAATGCCTCAATTTCTGCTCCTCTTATACATGACAGGGGCTGCACTTTCTAAAAAAAGAGAAATTAAAAGTGAGTAAGTGTTATCAAAGATAGGAAAAGCATCTACTTTGAATAAGTTTTACAACATACCTTCTTTCAATGGAATACCTCAATGTCTGCTTCTCTTATAAAAGAGACAGGGGCTGCACTTTCTAAAAATAAAAAAGAAATTTTAAGTGAGGAAGTTTTATCAAAGTTAGGAAAAGCAACTTCTATGAATGAGTTTTACAACATACCTTGTTTAGATAGAATGCCTCTATTTCTGCTCCTCTTATAGATGACGGAGGCTGCACTTCCTAAAAATAAAAGAGAAATGAAAAGTGAGTAAGTATCATCAAAGAGAGAAAAAGCAACTACTATGAATGATTTATATAGAACATACCTTGTTGAGATGTAATGCCTCTATTTCTACTCTTCTTATAGATGACGGAGGCTGCACTTCCTAAAAATAAAAGAGAAATGAAAATTGAGTAAGTATTATCAAAGAGAGAAAAAGCAACTACTATGAATGAGTTATATACAACATACCTGGTTGAGATGTAATGCATCTATTTCTACTCTTCTTATAGATGACGGAGGCTGCACTTCCTAAAAATAAAAGAGAAATTAAAAGTGAGTAAGTATTATCAAAGAGAGCAAAAGCAATTACTATGAATGAGTTATATACAACATACCTTGTTGAGATGTAATTCATCTATTTCTACTCTTCTTATAGATGACGGAGGCTGCACTTCCTAAAAATAAAAGAGAAATTAAAAGTGAGTAAGTATTATCAAAGAGAGCAAAAGCAATTACTATTAATGAGTTATATACAACATACCTTGTTGAGATGTAATGCCTCTATTTCTACACTTCTTATAGATGACGGAGGCTGCACTTCCTAAAAATAAAAGAGAAATGAAAAGTGAGTAAGTAATATCAAAGAGAGAAAAAGCAACTACTATGAATGATTTATATACAACATACCTGATTGAGATGTAATGCCTCTATTTCTACTCCTCTTATAGATGACGGAGGCTGCACTTCCTAAAAATAAAAGAGAAATGAAAAGTGAGTAAGTATTATCAAAGACAGAAAAAGCAACTACTATGAATGAGTTATATACAACATACCTTGTTGAGATGTAATGCCTCTATTTCTACTCTTCTTATAGATGACGGAGGCTGTAATTCCTAAAAATAAAAGAGAAATGAAAAGTGAGTAAGCATTATCAAAGGCAAAGCAACTACTATGAATGAGTTATATACAACATACCTTGTTGAGATGTAATGCCTCTATTTCTACTCTTCTTATAGATGACGGAGGCTGTAATTCCTAAAAATAGAAGAGAAATGAAAAGTGAGTAAGTATTATCAAAGACAGAAAAAGCAACTACTATGAATGAGTTATATACAACATATCTTGTTGAGATGTAATGCCTCTATTTCTACTCTTCTTATAGATGACGGAGGCTGTAATTCCTAAAAATAAAAGAGAAATGAAAAGTGAGTAAGCATTATCAAAGGCAAAGCAACTACTATGAATGAGTTATATACAACATATCTGTTTGAGATGTAATGCCTCTATTTCTACTCTTCTTATAGATGACGGAGGCTGTAATTCCTAAAAATAGAAGAGAAACGAAAAGTGAGTAAGTATTATCAAAGAGAGAAAAAGCAACTACTATGAATGAGTTATATACAACATACCTTGTTGAGATGTAATGCCTCTATTTCTACTCTTCTTATAGATGACGGAGGCTGTGATTCCTAAAAATAAAAGAGAAATGAAAAGTGAGTAAGCATTATCAAAGGCAAAGCAACTACTATGAATGAGTTATACAACATATTCAATAAATAACAATGAAAACAATCAGATAAAGTAGAAAACTTGTTGAATTAGTATCAAGTAGCAACGAAATTAAATTAGCGATGAAATAAACTTACGAAATCAAGCGAATAGACCGATAATTAATACATCAGTAACAGTATTAAATAAATAAATGGAAATAAATAGCAAGCAAAGTTATATAAATACAAAACGACTTACAATCTTTATGATCTTGCAACAAAACCCTAAAAGAAACAAGTAGCCTAAAAACCGAAACTTGACTAGGCCATATTACTAGGCCACTTGTCTAGGCCACATGCCTAGGCCAAATGGCAGAGCAAAAGTACACCTCTGTACTTTTTGACTTTCAACAGCAACTGATGACTAAGAGAGTGAGAGAAACTTGCAAGGGTATATATACTGCACGAGTGCACACGCCGTGAAATAATCAAACAAAGGAACACAAAGGAATGAGTGCAAAAGCATGATTGATTATTTCACGGAATGTACCCCTAGGGAAACTAAATAAAACGTAAACAAAGCGAAAACAAAAGAAACAAAAAGTCTGTTATACGCATAACAACTTGTTTAGATAGAATACCTGTATATCTGCACATCTTGTAGACGAAAGGTCTTTACTTTCTAAAGGTAAACGAAAAACGAAATTTAAAAATAATGTTATCAAAGAATTGAAAAAGAATTTACTATGAATGTTATAGAGTGTGCCTTGCTTAAATGGAGTACCTGCATTTCTAGATTAAGGGGCTTTAATTCATTAAGGTAAAACTTACTTTGATAAACTAACTAATGACCAACTAACTAACTGACTAATTGACTTAACAGCACATATAGAAATATAGCTTATCTGGTCAAGATTGAAGAACTGTAATTTTGACAAGGTTTTAGAAAGCAACTTTGAAAATATTACAGGGTGCAATAGTTAAAAATTATAAAGTAAAATTTTCATCCTTTTATCAATTGCCCATCTTTAACAGCGATGATAATATTTACTCATATGGTATACTAACGAGTATAGTGGGTTAACTATCTATCTCTTCCGATAATAAGAATCGCATGGAAAACTTTTTAACAGATATGGAATGATCCTACAAAATTAAAAATGGAAATTTAAAATACTTATACCTCTTTGTATGGATAGGTCTGCAAACCCTTCTTAGCCAACAAGTTCAGCAACATTGTTAATTCTTGCTTTCGAGAAAGTTCACCCAAAAGAAAAATGAAATGCATTCAATTGAATTCCGTCTGATCTAATATTTTAAAGAGCTGAGAATAATGCAGGGATGAATTGATATAAAAACTTTCTGACGCCTCACAACTTTTCAATTTCTTTAGTAATTGCTAAGGGTTTTAAGGTTAAGAGATTTTAAAGTTGAATTAAGGTTTTGGTCTTAATTGAGAATTTTAGTAAGGACAAGACCAAGGTTAGAATAGAAATTATAGATAAGTCTAAAATTATTTTAGGGTTATAATTCGATTTGAGGTTTAGAATTTTAAGAACAGTTAGGGGTTATGATTTAACTTTAAAAGCAATCACTGTAAGAAATTGAAAACTACTTTGCGGTCAGTGGAAAAGCAACTACTATGAATGAGTTATACAACATACCTTGTTTAGATGTAATGCCTCTATTTCTAGTCTTCTTATATATGACGGAGTCTGCACTTCCTAAAAATAAAAGAGAAATGAAAAGTGAGTAAGTATTATCAAAGAGAGGAAAAGCAATTACTATGAGAAGTTATACAATATACCTTGTTTAAATGGAATGCCTCGATTTCTGCTCCTCTTATAGATGACAGGGGCAGCACTTCCTAAGAATAACAGAGAAATGAAAAGTTAGGAAATGTTATGAAAGAGGGGAAATGCAACTACTATAAATGAGTTTTACAACACACCTTGTTTAGATTGAATGCCTCAATTTCTGCTCATCTTGTAGAAAACAGGGATTGCACTTCCTAAAGATAAAAGAGAAATTAAAAGTGAGTAGGTGTTATCATAGATATAAAGAGCAACTACTATGAATGAGTTTCACAACTTATATTGTTTAGAAAGAATACCTCAATTCCTGCTCCTCTTATAGATGACAGGGCTGCACTTCCTAAAAAAAAAGAGAAATTAAAAGTGAGTAAGTGTTATCAAAGAGGGAAAAAGCAACTACTACGAATGAGTTTTACAACATACCTTCTTTAGATGGAATGCCTCAATTTCCGCTCTTCTTATTGATGACAGGAATGTACTTCCTAAAAATAAAGAGATTAATAGTTAGTACGTGTTATCAAAGATAGAAAAGCAGCTACTATGAATGAGTTTCACAAAATACCTTGTTTCGATGGAATACCTGAATTTCTGCTCCTCTCATAGATGACAGGGGCTGCACTTCCTAAAAATAAAAGATAAATTTAAAGTGAGTAAGTGTTATCAAAGATAGGAAAAGCAACTTTTATGAATGAGTTTTACAACATACCTTGCTTATATGGAATGCCTCAATTTCTGCTCCTCTTATACATGACAGGGGCTGCACTTCCTAAAAAAAGAGAAATTAAAAGTGAGTAAGTGTTATCAAAGATAGGAAAAGCATCTACTATGAATGAGTTTTACAACATACCTTGTTTCAATGGAATACCTCAATTTCTGCTCCTCTCAAAGATGACAGGGGCTGAACTTCCTAAAAATAAAAGAGAAATTTAAAGTGAGTGAGTGTTATCAAAGATAGAAGAGCAGCTACTATGAATGAGGTTTACAACATACCTTGTTTCAATGGAATGCCTAAATTTCTGCTCTTCTTATAGATGACAGGGCTGCCTTCCTAAAAAAAAGAGAAAATAAAAGTGAGTAAGTGTTATCAAAGATAGGAAAAGTATCTACTATGAATGAGTTTTACAACATACCTTGTTTCAATGGAATACCTCAATTTCTGCTCCTCTCATAGATGACAGGGGCTGCATTTCCCAAAAATAAAAGAGAAATTTTAAGTGAGTCAGTGTTATCAAAGAGGGAAAAAGCAACTACTATGAATGAGTTTTACAACATACCTTCTTTAGATGGAATAACTCAATTTCTGCTCTTCTTATTGATGACAGGAATGCACTTCCTAAAAATAAAAGAGAATAAAAGTTAGTAAGTGTTATCAAAGATAGAAAAGCATCTACTATGAATGAGTTTCACAACATACCTTGTTTCAATGGAATACCTCAATTTCTGCTCCTCTCATAGATGACAGGGGCTGCACTTCCTAAAAATAAAAGAGAAATTAAAAGTGAGTAAGTGTTATCAAAGATAGGAAAAGCATCTACTATGAATGAGTTTTACAAAATACCTTGTTTCAATGGAATACCTCAATTTCTGCTCCTCTCATAAATGACAGGGGCTGCACTTCCTAAAAATAAAAGATAAATTTAAAGTGAGTAAGTGTTATCAAAGATAGGAAAAGCAACTTTTATGAATGAGTTTTACAACATACCTTGTTTCAATGGAATGCCTAAATTTCTGCTCTTCTTATAGATGACAGGGCTGCCTTCCTAAAAAAAAGAGAAAATAAAAGTGAGTAAGTGTTATCAAAGATAGGAAAAGTATCTACTATGAATGAGTTTTACAACATACCTTGTTTCAATGGAATACCTCAATTTCTGCTCCTCTCATAGATGACAGGGGCTGCATTTCCCAAAAATAAAAGAGAAATTTTAAGTGAGTCAGTGTTATCAAAGAGGGAAAAAGCAACTACTATGAATGAGTTTTACAACATACCTTCTTTAGATGGAATAACTCAATTTCTGCTCTTCTTATTGATGACAGGAATGCACTTCCTAAAAATAAAAGAGAATAAAAGTTAGTAAGTGTTATCAAAGATAGAAAAGCATCTACTATGAATGAGTTTCACAACATACCTTGTTTCAATGGAATACCTCAATTTCTGCTCCTCTCATAGATGACAGGGGCTGCACTTCCTAAAAATAAAAGAGAAATTTAAAGTGAGTAAGTGTTATCAAAGATAGGAAAAGCAACTTTTATGAATGAGTTTTACAACATACCTTGCTTATATGGAATGCCTCAATTTCTGCTCCTCTTATACATGACAGGGGCTTCACTTCCTAAAAATAAAAGAGAAATTTAAAAAGAGTTATTGTTATCAAAGAGGGAAAAAGCAACTACTATGAATGAGTTTTACAACATACCTTCTTTAGATGGAATGCCTCAATTTCTGCTCTTCTTATTGATGACAGGAATGCACATCCTAAAAAAAGAGAAATTAAAAGTGAGTAAGTGTTATCAAAGATAGAAAAGCAACTACTATGAATGAGTTTTACAACATACCTTGTTTCAATGGAATACCTCAATTTCTGCTCCACTTATAGATGATAGGGTTCCACTTTCTAAAAAAAAAGAGAAATTTAAAGTGAGTAAGTGTTATCAAAGATAGGAAAAGTATCTACTATGAATGAGTTTTACAACATACCTTCTTTAGATGGAATGCCTCAATTTCTGCTCTTCTTATTGAGGACAGGAATGCACATCCTAAAAAAAGAGAAATTAAAAGTGAGTAAGTGTTATCAAAGATAGAAAAGCAACTACTATGAATGAGTTTTACAACATACCTTGTTTCAATGGAATACCTCAATTTCTGCTCCACTTATAGATGATAGGGTTCCACTTTCTAAAAAAAAAGAGAAATTTAAAGTGAGTAAGTGTTATCAAAGATAGGAAAAGTATCTACTATGAATGAGTTTTACAACATACCTTGTTTCAATGGAATACCTCAATTTCTGCTCCTCTCATAGATGACAGGGGCTGCATTTCCTAAAAATAAAAGAGAAATTTTAAGTGAGTTAGTGTTATCAAAGAGGGAAAAAGCAACTACTATGAATGAGTTTTACAACATACCTTCTTTAGATGGAATAACTCAATTTCTGCTCTTCTTATTGATGACAGGAATGCACTTCCTAAAAATAAAAGAGAATTAAAGTTAGTAAGTGTTATCAAAGATAGAAAAGCATCTACCATGAATGAGTTTCACAACATACCTTGTTTCAATTGAATACCTCAATTTCTGCTCCTCTCATACATGACAGGGGCTGCACTTCCTAAAAATAAAAGAGAAATTTATAGTGAGTTAGTGTTATCAAAGAGGGAAAAAGCAACTACTATGAATGAGTTTTACAACATACCTTCTTTAGATGGCATGCCTCAAATTTTGCTCTCCTTGAAGGCAGAGCTTTACTTCCTAAAAATAAAAGAGAAATATAAAGTGAGTAAGTGTTATGAAAGAGGGAAAAAGCAACAATTATGAATGAGTTATATACAACATACCTTGTTGAGATGTAATTCATCTATTTCTACTCTTCTTATAGATGACGGAGGCTGCACTTCCTAAAAATAAAAAAGAAATGAAAAGTGAGTAAGTATTATCAAAGAGAGGAAAAGCAATTACTATGAGAAGTTATACAATATACCTTGTTTAAATGGAATGCCTCGATTTCTGCTCCTCTTATAGATGACAGGGGCAGCACTTCCTAAGAATAACAGAGAAATGAAAAGTTAGGAAATGTTATGAAAGAGGGGAAATGCAACTACTATAAATGAGTTTTACAACACACCTTGTTTAGATTGAATGCCTCAATTTCTGCTCATCTTGTAGAAAACAGGGATTGCACTTCCTAAAGATAAAAGAGAAATTAAAAGTGAGTAGGTGTTATCATAGATATAAAGAGCAACTACTATGAATGAGTTTCACAACTTATATTGTTTAGAAAGAATACCTCAATTTCTGCTCCTCTTATACATGACAGGGGCTGCACTTCCTAAAAAAAGTGAAATTAAAAGTGAGTAAGTGTTATCAAAGATAGGAAAAGCATCTACTATGAATCAGTTTTACAACATACCTTGTTTCAATGGAATACCTCAATTTCTGCTCCTCTCATAGATGACAGGGGCTGAACTTCCTAAAAATAAAAGAGAAATTTAAAGTGAGTGAGTGTTATCAAAGATAGGAAAAGCAACTTTTATGAATGAGGTTTACAACATACCTTGTTTCATGAGAATACCTCAATTTCTGCTCCACTTATAGATGATAGAGTTGCACTTCCTAAAAATAAAAGAGAAATTTTAAGTGAGTTAGTGTTATCAAAGAGGGAAAAAGCAATTACTATGAATGAGTTTTACAACATACCTTCTTTAGATGGAATGCCTCAATTTCTGCTCTTCTTATTGATGACAGGAATGCACTTCCTTAAAATAAAAGAGAATAGAAGTTAGTAAGTGTTATCAAAGATAGAAAAGCATCTACTATGAATGAGTTTCACAACATACCTTGTTTCAATGGAATACCTCAATTTCTGCTCCTCTCATAGACGACAGGGGCTGCACTTCCTAAAAATAAAAGAGAAATTTAAAGTGAGTAAGTGTTATCAAAGATAGGAAAAGCAACTTTTATGAATGAGTTTTACAACATACCTTGCTTATATGGAATGCCTCAATTTCTGCTCCTCTTATACATGACAGGGGCTTCACTTCCTAAAAATAAAAGAGAAATTTAAAAAGAGTTAGTGTTATCAAAGAGGGAAAAAGCAACTACTATGAATGAGTTTTACAACATACCTTCTTTAGATGGAATGCCTCAATTTCTGCTCTTCTTATTGATGACAGGAATGCACATCCTAAAAAAAGAGAAATTAAAAGTGAGTAAGTGTTATCAAAGATAGAAAAGCAACTACTAAGAATGAGTTTTACAACATACCTTGTTTCAATGGAATACCTCAATTTCTGCTCCACTTATAGATGATAGGGTTCCACTTTCTAAAATAAAAGAGAATAAAAGTTAGTAAGTGTTATCAAAGATAGAAAAGCATCTACTATGAATGAGTTTCACAACATACCTTGTTTCAATTGAATACCTCAATTTCTGCTCCTCTCATAGATGACAGGGGCTGCACTTCCTAAAAATAAAAGAGAAATTTAAAGTGAGTAAGTGTTATCAAAGATAGGAAAAGCAACTTTTATGAATGAGTTTTACAACATACCTTGCTTATATGGAATGCCTCAATTTCTGCTCCTCTTATACATGACAGGGGCTTCACTTCCTAAAAATAAAAGAGAAATTTAAAAAGAGTTATTGTTATCAAAGAGGGAAAAAGCAACTACTATGAATGAGTTTTACAACATACCTTCTTTAGATGGAATGCCTCAATTTCTGCTCTTCTTATTGATGACAGGAATGCACATCCTAAAAAAAGAGAAATTAAAAGTGAGTAAGTGTTATCAAAGATAGAAAAGCAACTACTATGAATGAGTTTTACAACATACCTTGTTTCAATGGAATACCTCAATTTCTGCTCCACTTATAGATGATAGGGTTCCACTTTCTAAAAAAAAAGAGAAATTTAAAGTGAGTAAGTGTTATCAAAGATAGGAAAAGTATCTACTATGAATGAGTTTTACAACATACCTTCTTTAGATGGAATGCCTCAATTTCTGCTCTTCTTATTGAGGACAGGAATGCACATCCTAAAAAAAGAGAAATTAAAAGTGAGTAAGTGTTATCAAAGATAGAAAAGCAACTACTATGAATGAGTTTTACAACATACCTTGTTTCAATGGAATACCTCAATTTCTGCTCCACTTATAGATGATAGGGTTCCACTTTCTAAAAAAAAAGAGAAATTTAAAGTGAGTAAGTGTTATCAAAGATAGGAAAAGTATCTACTATGAATGAGTTTTACAACATACCTTGTTTCAATGGAATACCTCAATTTCTGCTCCTCTCATAGATGACAGGGGCTGCATTTCCTAAAAATAAAAGAGAAATTTTAAGTGAGTTAGTGTTATCAAAGAGGGAAAAAGCAACTACTATGAATGAGTTTTACAACATACCTTCTTTAGATGGAATAACTCAATTTCTGCTCTTCTTATTGATGACAGGAATGCACTTCCTAAAAATAAAAGAGAATTAAAGTTAGTAAGTGTTATCAAAGATAGAAAAGCATCTACCATGAATGAGTTTCACAACATACCTTGTTTCAATTGAATACCTCAATTTCTGCTCCTCTCATACATGACAGGGGCTGCACTTCCTAAAAATAAAAGAGAAATTTATAGTGAGTTAGTGTTATCAAAGAGGGAAAAAGCAACTACTATGAATGAGTTTTACAACATACCTTCTTTAGATGGCATGCCTCAAATTTTGCTCTCCTTGAAGACAGAGCTTTACTTCCTAAAAATAAAAGAGAAATATAAAGTGAGTAAGTGTTATGAAAGAGGGAAAAAGCAACAATTATGAATGAGTTATATACAACATACCTTGTTGAGATGTAATTCATCTATTTCTACTCTTCTTATAGATGACGGAGGCTGCACTTCCTAAAAATAAAAAAGAAATGAAAAGTGAGTAAGTATTATCAAAGAGAGGAAAAGCAATTACTATGAGAAGTTATACAATATACCTTGTTTAAATGGAATGCCTCGATTTCTGCTCCTCTTATAGATGACAGGGGCAGCACTTCCTAAGAATAACAGAGAAATGAAAAGTTAGGAAATGTTATGAAAGAGGGGAAATGCAACTACTATAAATGAGTTTTACAACACACCTTGTTTAGATTGAATGCCTCAATTTCTGCTCATCTTGTAGAAAACAGGGATTGCACTTCCTAAAGATAAAAGAGAAATTAAAAGTGAGTAGGTGTTATCATAGATATAAAGAGCAACTACTATGAATGAGTTTCACAACTTATATTGTTTAGAAAGAATACCTCAATTTCTGCTCCTCTTATACATGACAGGGGCTGCACTTCTTAAAAAAAGTGAAATTAAAAGTGAGTAAGTGTTATCAAAGATAGGAAAAGCATCTACTATGAATCAGTTTTACAACATACCTTGTTTCAATGGAATACCTCAATTTCTGCTCCTCTCATAGATGACAGGGGCTGAACTTCCTAAAAATAAAAGAGAAATTTAAAGTGAGTGAGTGTTATCAAAGATAGGAAAAGCAACTTTTATGAATGAGGTTTACAACATACCTTGTTTCATGAGAATACCTCAATTTCTGCTCCACTTATAGATGATAGAGTTGCACTTCCTAAAAATAAAAGAGAAATTTTAAGTGAGTTAGTGTTATCAAAGAGGGAAAAAGCAACTACTATGAATGAGTTTTACAACATACCTTCTTTAGATGGAATGCCTCAATTTCTGCTCTTCTTATTGATGACAGGAATGCACTTCCTTAAAATAAAAGAGAATAGAAGTTAGTAAGTGTTATCAAAGATAGAAAAGCATCTACTATGAATGAGTTTCACAACATACCTTGTTTCAATGGAATACCTCAATTTCTGCTCCTCTCATAGATGACAGGGGCTGCACTTCCTAAAAATAAAAGAGAAATTTAAAGTGAGTAAGT
Organism: Pelagia noctiluca; assembly: GCA_963924455.1. NCBI lineage: Eukaryota > Metazoa > Cnidaria > Scyphozoa > Semaeostomeae > Pelagiidae > Pelagia > Pelagia noctiluca. The sequence goes on along the minus strand of OZ004330.1, from coordinate 115,333 downwards.
GTTATCAAAGATAGGAAAAGCAACTTTTATGAATGAGTTTTACAACATACCTTGCTTATATGGAATGCCTCAATTTCTGCTCCTCTTATACATGACAGGGGCTTCACTTCCTAAAAATAAAAGAGAAATTTAAAAAGAGTTAGTGTTATCAAAGAGGGAAAAAGCAACTACTATGAATGAGTTTTACAACATACCTTCTTTAGATGGAATGCCTCAATTTCTGCTCTTCTTATTGATGACAGGAATGCACATCCTAAAAAAAGAGAAATTAAAAGTGAGTAAGTGTTATCAAAGATAGAAAAGCAACTACTAAGAATGAGTTTTACAACATACCTTGTTTCAATGGAATACCTCAATTTCTGCTCCACTTATAGATGATAGGGTTCCACTTTCTAAAATAAAAGAGAATAAAAGTTAGTAAGTGTTATCAAAGATAGAAAAGCATCTACTATGAATGAGTTTCACAACATACCTTGTTTCAATTGAATACCTCAATTTCTGCTCCTCTCATAGATGACAGGGGCTGCACTTCCTAAAAATAAAAGAGAAATTCAAAGTGAGTAAGTGTTCTCAATGAGGGAAAAAGCAACTACTATGAATAAGTTTTACAACATAGCAACTTTAGATGGAATGCCTAAATTTTTGTTCTTCTTATAGATGATAGGGCTGCAATTCCTAAAAAAAACAGAAATTAAAAGTGAGTAAGTGTTATCAAAGAGGGAAAAAGCAACTACTATGAATGAGTTTTACAACATACCTTCTTTAGATGGAATTCCTCAATTTCTGCTCTTCTTATACATGACAGGGCTACACTTCCTAAAAATAAAAGAGAAATTAAAAATGAGTAAGTGTTATCAAAGATAGGAAAAGCATCTACTATCAATGAGTTTTACAACATACCTATTTTCAATGGAATACCTAAATTTCTGCTCCTCTTATAGATGATAGTGCTTTACTTCCTAAAGATAAAAGAGAATAAAAGTTAGTAAGTGTTATCAAAGATAGAAAAGCATCTACTATGAATGAGTTTCACAACATACCTTGTTTCAATGGAATACCTCAATTTCTGCTCCTCTCATAGATAACAGGGGCTGCACTTCCTAAAAATAAATGAGAAATTTGAAGTGAGTTAGTGTTATCAAGAGGTAAAAAGGCAACTGCTATGAATGAGTTTTACAACATACCTTGTTTCAATGGAATACCTCAATTTCTGCTCCTCTCATATATAACAGGGGCTTCACTTCCTAAAAAAAAACAGAAATGAAAAGTGAGTAAGTGTTAGCAAAGATAGAAAAGCATCTACTATGAATGAGTTTCACAACATACCTTGTTTCAATGGAATACCTCAATTTCTGCTCCTCTCATAGATGACGGGGGCTGCACTTCCTAAAAATAAAAGAGAAATTTAAAGTGAGTAAGTGTTATCAAAGATAGGAAAAGCAACTTTTATGAATGAGTTTTACAACATACCTTGCTTATATGGAATACCTCAATTTCTGCTAATCTTTTACATGACAGGGGCTTCACTTCCTAAAAATAAAAGAGAAATTTAAAGTGAGTTAGTGTTATAAAGAGGGAAAAAGCAACTACTATGAATGAGTTTTACAACATACCTTCTTTAGATGGAATGCCTCGAATTCTGCTCTTCTTATTGATGACAGAAATGCACTTCCTAAACATAAAGAGATTAAAAGTTAGTAAGTGTTATCAAAGATAGAAAAGCAGCTACTATGGGTGAGGTTTACAACATACCTTGTTTCAATGGAATACCTCAATTTCTGCTCCACTTATAGATGATAGGGTTGCACTTTCTAAAAAAAAAGAGAAATTTAAAGTGAGTAAGTTTTATCAAAGATAGGAAAAGCAACTTTTATGAATGAGTTTTACAACATACCTTGCTTATATGGAATGCCTCAATTTCTGCTCCTCTTATACATGACAGGGGTTGCACTTCCTAAAAAACGAGAAATTAAAAGTGAGTAAGTGTTATCAAAGATAGGAAAAGCATCTACTTTGAATGAGTTTTACAACATACCTTGTTTCAATGGAATACCTCAATTTCTGCTCCTCTCATAGATGACAGGGGCTGCACTTCCTAAAAATAAAAGAGAAATTTAAAGTGAGTAAGTGTTATCAAAGATAGGAAAAGCAACTTTTATGAATGAGTTTTACAACATACCTTTCTTATATGGAATACCTCAATTTCTGCTAATCTTATACATGACAGGGGCTTCACTTCCTAAAAATAAAAGAGAAATTTAAAGTGAGTTAGTGTTATCAAAGAGGGAAAAAGCAACTACTATGAATGAGTTTTACAACATACCTTCTTTAGATGGAATGCCTCAATTTCTGCTCTTCTTATTGATCACAGGAATGCACTTCCTAAAAATAAAGAGATTAAAAGTTATTAAGTGTTATCAAAGATAGAAAAGCAGCTACTATGGGTGAGGTTTACAACATACCTTGTTTCAATGGAATACCTCAATTTCTGCTTCACTTATAGATGATAAGGTTGCACTTTCTAAAAAAAAAGAGAAATTTAAAGTGAGTAAGTGTTATCAAAGATAGGAAAAGCAACTTTTAAATGAGTTTTACAACATACCTTGCTTATATGGAATACCTCAATTTCTGCTAATCTTATACATGACAGGGGCTTCACTTCCTAAAAATAAAAGAGAAATTTAAAGTGAGTAAGTGTTATCAAAGATAGGAAAAGCATCTACTTTGAATGAGTTTTACAACATACCTTGTTTCAATGGAATACCTCAATTTCTGCTCCTCTCATATATGACAGGGGCTTCACTTCCTAAAAATAAAACAGAAATGAAAAGTGAGTAAGTGTTAGCAAAGATAGGAAAAGCAGCTACTATGAATGAGTTTTACAACATACCTTGTTTCAATGGAATACCTCAATTTCTGCTCCACTTATAGATGATAGGGTTGCACTTTCTAAAAAAGAGAAATTTAAAGTGAGTTACTGTTATCAAAGATAGGAAAAGCAGAAAACCTCAATTTCTGCTCCTCTCATATATGACAGGGGCTTCACTTCCTAAAAATAAAACAGAAATGAAAAGTGAGTAAGTGTTAGCAAAGATAGGAAAAGCAGCTACTATGAATGAGTTTCACAACATACCTTGTTTCAATGGAATACCTGAATTTCTGCTCCTCTCATAGATGACAGGGGCTGCACTTCCTAAAAATAAAAGAGAAATTTAAAATGAGTTACTGTTATCAAAGATAGGAAAAGCAACTTTTATGAATGAGTTTTACGCCATACCTTGTTTCAATGGAATACCTCAATTTCTGCTCCTCTCATATATGACAGGGGCTTCACTTCCTAAAAATAAAACAGAAATGAAAAGTGAGTAAGTGTTAGCAAAGATAGGAAAAGCAGCTACTATGAATGAGTTTCACAACATACCTTGTTTCAATGGAATGCCTTAATTTCTGCTCTTCTTATAAATGACAGGGGCTGCACTTCCTAAAAAAAAGGGAAATTAAAATTGAGTAAGTGTTATCAAAGATAGGAAAAGCATCTACTTTGAATGAGTTTTACAACATACCTTGTTTCAATGGAATGCCTAAATTTCTGCTCTTCTTATAGATGACAGGGCTGCCTTCCTAAAAAAAAGAGAAAATAAAAGTGAGTAAGTTTTATCAAAGAGGGAAAAGCAACTACTATGAATGAGTTTTACAACATACCTTCTTTAGATGGAATTCCTCAATTTCTGCTCTTCTTATTGATGACAGGAATGCACTACCTAAAAATAAAAGAGAAATTAAAAATGAGTAAGTGTTATCAAAGATAGGAAAAGCATCTACTATCAATGAGTTTTACAACATACCTAATTTCAATGGAATACCTAAATTTCTGCTCCTCTTATAGATGATAGTGCTGTACTTCCTAAAAATGAAATAGAAACTTAAAGTGAGTTATTGTTATCAAAAAGGAAAAAAGCAACTACTATGAATGAGTTTTACAGCATATCCTGTTTAGATGCAATGCCTTTACATCTACTCTTTTTATAGATAATGGAGGCTGCACTTCCTAAAAGTAAAAGAGAAATTAAAAGTGAGTAATTGTTATCAAAGAGAGGAAAAGTAATTACTATTAATGAATTTTACAACATACCTTGTTTCAATGAAATGCCCTTTCTTTTTGCTCCTCTTGTAGATGACTGGGCTTCACTTCCTTAAATGAAAAGAAGAACAAAATTTGAATAAAAGTGCATTCAAAGAAAGGAAAATGAACTATTATGAAAAAGTTATACAACATACCTTATTTCAAAGGAACACCTCTTGGTTCTGCAAATTTTTATATGACAGTGGTTCACTTTCTAAAATTAAAAGAAAAATGGAATTTTAGTAAGAGTGTTGATTAAAAAAAAAGGAAAAGCAACTACTATCAATAAATTATAAAACATACCTTGTTTCAGTGGAATATCTTTTTCTTTGCACTTCTTATGGATGACAGGGCTCAACCGCCTAAAAGGAAAAGAAGAAAGAAATTTGAGTAATAGTGTTCTCGAAGGAAGTATGGAATTTCCATAGGAAATATGGAATATATAAATAGTAAATATGAAATGTACTCACATCACAAATATCATAGGATAAGGAAAAGATCATAACAATTATCAAATGAAAAAATAAACAACTTTACCTTTTTTTATGGGTTGTTCAGCAGACCTTTCTTGTCCATCGAGTTTTGGGACATTTTAACTTTTTGTTTTCATCATTGATTTGGAAATGATAAAAAGGCTGATTTCTTTGACACAAAAGACAGTTGAGTTGAACGAAAAGAATAATTAAATGCATTCAAAATATTTCCTTCTCATCTATTATTTTAAAGAGCACAGAGCAATGCAGGGATAAACTAATGTAAACACTTTTGGACGCTTCACAACTTTTCAATTTCTTTCAGTAGTTGTTTTTAAGGGTTAAGGTTAGTAGATTTTAAAGTTTCAATTATGGTTTGGTTTTAGATTGATCAGTTAAGAATTAGTTTAGGGTTACGATTCAACTTGAGGTTTAGGATTTGAGAAACAGTTAGAATTATGATTTAAAATAAGTACTTAAGTTAAAAAGCAACCACTGTAAGAAATTGAAAAGTGCTTTGCAGTCAGTGTGGGCATTTTATGCTTCTATAAATCTATGATCCTGGCCTTATCCCAAAGTGCCTGTTTGATAAATTCCACGATTATTTGAATTTTTCGTACAGCCTAATACATCATAGCTGCCCAATAAATCTTACCTCAACTTGCTCAGATGTTCTGGACTTGAAATCAGTTGTAAAAAACGAGCTATTAAGTTACAACAGCAACTGCTATCAATAAGTTAAACAACATACCTTGTTTCAATGTAATAACTTCTGCACTTAGATGACAGGGCTTTACCTCCTGTAAGTAAAAGAGAAATGAGATAAGAATAAAAGTGTTGACAACGAAAGAAAGAAGCAACTATTATGAACAAGTCATACAACATACCTTGTTTGGATTGGATACCTCTTATTTCTGCACTTCATAAAGACGACAGGGAATCGATTCCTAAAAGTAAAAGAAAAACAAAAATTTGAATAACAGTGTTATCAAAGAAAAAAAAGCACCTATAATGAAGGATTAATACAACATATCTTGTTTGGATTCAATACCTCTGATATCTAACAATAACTTTTATATCTGCTCCTCTTATAGATGATAGGGCTTCACATTCTAAAAATGAAAGAGAAATTAAAAGTGACTTACTGTTATCAAAGATAGAAAAGCATCTACTATGAAAGAGTTTTACAACATACCTTCTTTAGATGTAATACCTCAATAACTGCTCCTCTTATACATGACTAAGGCTGCACTTCCTAAAAATAAAAGACAAATTTAAAGTGAGTAAGTGTCATCAAGGATAGGAAAAGCATCTACTATGAATGAGTTTTACAACATACCTTGTTTCAATGGAATACCTCAATTTCTGCTCCTCTTATAGATGACAGGGCTACACTTCCTAAAAATAAAAGAGACATTTTAAGTGAGTTAGTGTTTTCAAAGAGGGAAAAAGGAACTACTATGAATGAGTTTTACAACATACCTTCTTTAGATGGAATTCCTCAATTTCTGCTCTTCTTATACATGACAGGGCTACACTTCCTAAAAATAAAAGAGAAATTAAAAATGAGTAAGTGTTATCAAAGATAGGAAAAGCATCTACTATCAATGAGTTTTACAACATACCTATTTTCAATGGAATACCTAAATTTCTGCTCCTCTTATAGATGATAGTGCTTTACTTCCTAAAGATAAAAGAGAATAAAAGTTAGTAAGTGTTATCAAAGATAGAAAAGCATCTACTATGAATGAGTTTCACAACATACCTTGTTTCAATGGAATACCTCAATTTCTGCTCCTCTCATAGATGACAGGGGCTGCACTTCCTAAAAATAAAAGAGAAATTAAAAGTGAGTAATTGTTATCAAAGAGAGGAAAAGTAATTACTATTAATGAATTTAACAACATACCTTGTTTCAATGAAATGCCCTTTCTTTTTGCTCCTCTTATAGATGACTGGAATCCACTTCCTTAAACGAAAAGAAAAACAAAATTTGAATGAAATTGCATTCAAAGAAAGGAAAATGAACTATTATGAAAAAGTTATACAACATACCTTATTTCAAAGGAACACCTCTTGGTTCTGCAAATTTTTATATGACAGTGGTTCACTTTCTAAAATTAAAAGAAAAATGGAATTTTAGTAAGAGTGTTGATTAAAAAAAAAGGAAAAGCAACTACTATCAATAAATTATAAAACATACCTTGTTTCAGTGGAATATCTTTTTCTTTGCACTTCTTATGGATGACAGGGCTCAACCGCCTAAAAGGAAAAGAAGAAAGAAATTTGAGTAATAGTGTTCTCGAAGGAAGTATGGAATTTCCATAGGAAATATGGAATATATAAATAGTAAATATGAAATGTACTCACATCACAAATATCATAGGATAAGGAAAAGATCATAACAATTATCAAATGAAAAAATAAACAACTTTACCTTTTTTTATGGGTTGTTCAGCAGACCTTTCTTGTCCATCGAGTTTTGGGACATTTTAACTTTTTGTTTTCATCATTGATTTGGAAATGATAAAAAGGCTGATTTCTTTGACACAAAAGACAGTTGAGTTGAACGAAAAGAATAATTAAATGCATTCAAAATATTTCCTTCTCATCTATTATTTTAAAGAGCACAGAGCAATGCAGGGATAAACTAATGTAAACACTTTTGGACGCTTCACAACTTTTCAATTTCTTTCAGTAGTTGTTTTTAAGGGTTAAGGTTAGTAGATTTTAAAGTTTCAATTATGGTTTGGTTTTAGATTGATCAGTTAAGAATTAGTTTAGGGTTACGATTCAACTTGAGGTTTAGGATTTGAGAAACAGTTAGAATTATGATTTAAAATAAGTACTTAAGTTAAAAAGCAACCACTGTAAGAAATTGAAAAGTGCTTTGCAGTCAGTGTGGGCATTTTATGCTTCTATAAATCTATGATCCTGGCCTTATCCCAAAGTGCCTGTTTGATAAATTCCACGATTATTTGAATTTTTCGTACAGCCTAATACATCATAGCTGCCCAATAAATCTTACCTCAACTTGCTCAGATGTTCTGGACTTGAAATCAGTTGTAAAAAACGAGCTATTAAGTTACAACAGCAACTGCTATCAATAAGTTAAACAACATACCTTGTTTCAATGTAATAACTTCTGCACTTAGATGACAGGGCTTTACCTCCTGTAAGTAAAAGAGAAATGAGATAAGAATAAAAGTGTTGACAACGAAAGAAAGAAGCAACTATTATGAACAAGTCATACAACATACCTTGTTTGGATTGGATACCTCTTATTTCTGCACTTCATAAAGACGACAGGGAATCGATTCCTAAAAGTAAAAGAAAAACAAAAATTTGAATAACAGTGTTATCAAAGAAAAAAAAGCACCTATAATGAAGGATTAATACAACATATCTTGTTTGGATTCAATACCTCTGATATCTAACAATAACTTTTATATCTGCTCCTCTTATAGATGATAGGGCTTCACATTCTAAAAATGAAAGAGAAATTAAAAGTGACTTACTGTTATCAAAGATAGAAAAGCATCTACTATGAAAGAGTTTTACAACATACCTTCTTTAGATGTAATACCTCAATAACTGCTCCTCTTATACATGACTAAGGCTGCACTTCCTAAAAATAAAAGACAAATTTAAAGTGAGTAAGTGTCATCAAGGATAGGAAAAGCATCTACTATGAATGAGTTTTACAACATACCTTGTTTCAATGGAATACCTCAATTTCTGCTCCTCTTATAGATGACAGGGCTGCACTGCCTAAAAATAAATGAGAAATTCGAAGTGAGTTAGTGTTATCAAGAGGTAAAAAGGCAACTGCTATGAATGAGTTTTACATCATACCTTCTTTAGATGGAATGCCTCAATTTCTGCTCTTCTTATAGATGACAGGGCTGCACTGCCTAAAAATAACAGAGAAATTGGAACTGAGTAAGTGTTATCAAAGATATGAAAAGCAACTACTATGAATGAGTTATACAACATACCTTCTTTCAATGGAATACCTCAATGTCTGCTTCTCTTATAAAAGAGACAGGGGCTGCACTTTCTAAAAATAAAAGAGAAATTTAAAGTGAGGAAGTTTTTTCAAAGATAGGAAAAGCAACTTCTATGAATGAGTTTTACAACATACCTTGTTTAGATAGAATGCCTCTATTTCTGCTCCTCTTATCGATGATAGGGGCTGCATTTCCTAAAAATAAGAGAGAAAATGAAAAGTGAGTAAGTGTTATTAAAGATAATAAAAGCAGCTACTATGAATGAGTTTTAAAACATACCTTCTTTCAATGGAATACCTCAATGTCTGCTTCTCTTATAAAAGAGACAGGGGCTGCACTTTCTAAAAATAAAAGAGAAATTTAAAGTGAGTAAGTGTTATCAAAGATAGGAAAAGCAACTTCTATGAATGAGTTTTACAACATACCTTGTTTAGATAGAATGCCTCTATTTCTGCTCCTCTTATCGTTGATAGGGGCTGCATTTCCTAAAAATAAGAGAGAAAATGAAAAGTGAGTAAGTGTTATTAAAGATAGTAAAAGCATCTACTATGAATGATTTTTAAAACATACCTGGTTTCAATGGAATACCTCAATTTCTGCTATTAGTATAGAAGACAGGGGCTGCACTTTCTAGAAATAAAAGAGAAATTTCAAGTGAGTAAAATTTATCAAAGAAAGAAAAGCAATCACTATCAATGAGTTTTACAACATACCTTGTTTAGATGGAATGCCTCATTTTCTGCTCCTCTTATACATGACAGGAGCTGCATTTCCTAAAATAATCAGAAATTAAAAGTGAGTAAGTATCATCAAAGATAGGAAAAGTATTTACTATGAATGAGTTTCACAACATACCTTGTTTCAATGGAGTACCTGAATTTCTGCTCCTCTCATAGATAACAGGGGCTGCACTTCCTAAAAATAAAAGAGAAATTTAAAGTGAGTGAGTGTTATCAAAGATAGGAAAAGCAACTTTTATGAATGAGTTTTACAACATACCTTGCTTATATGGAATGCCTCAATTTCTGCTCCTCTTATACATGACAGGGACTAGACTTCCTAAAAAAAGAGAAATTAAAAGTGAGTAAGTGTTATCAAAGATAGGAAAAGTATCTACTATGAATGAGTTTCACAACATACCTTGTTTCAATGGAGTACCTGAATTTCTGCTCCTCTCATAGATAACAGGGGCTGCACTTCCTAAAAATAAAAGAGAAATTTAAAGTGAGTGAGTGTTATCAAAGATAGGAAAAGCAACTTTTATGAATGAGTTTTACAACATACCTTGCTTATATAAAATACCTCAAATTCTGCTCCTCTCATAGATGACAGAGGCTGCACTTCCTAAAAATAAAAGAGAAATTTAAAGTGAGTTAGTGTTATTAAAGAGGAAAAAAGCACCTACTAGGAATGAGTTTTACAACATAGCTTGTTTCAATGAAATACCTCAATTTCTGCTCTTCTTATTGATGACAGGAATGCACTTCCTTAAAATAAAAAAAGAGATTTTAAGTGAGTAATTGGTATCAAAGATAGAAAAGCAAATACTATGAATGAGGTTTACAACATACCTTGTTTCAATGGAATACCTCAATTTCTGCTCCTCTTATAGACGATAGGGCTGTAGTTCCTAAAAATAAAAGAGAAATGTAAAGTGAGTAAGTGTTATCAAAAAGGGAAGAAGCAACTACTATGAATTAGTTTTACGACATACCTTACTTATATGGAATGCCTCACTTTCTGCTCCTCTTATACATGACAGGAACTGCATTTCCTAAAAAAATGAGAAATTAAAAGTGAGTAAGTGTCATCAAAGATAGGAAAAGCATCTACTATGAAGTAGTTTTACAACATACCTTGTTTCAATGGAATACCTCAATTTCTGCTCCTCTTATTGATGATAGGGCTGTAGTTCCTAAAAATAAAATAGAAATTTTAAGTAAGTAAGTGTTATCAAAGAAGAAAAAAGCAACTACTATCAATGAGTTTTACAACATACCTTGTTTTAATGGAATACCTTTATTACTATTTTTCTCATAGATGACAGGGGCTGCACTTCCTAAAAAAAAGAGAAATTTAAAGTGAGTTACTGTTATCAAAGAGGAAAAAAGCAACTAGTATGAATGAGTTTTACAACATACCTTCTTACGATGGAATGCCTCAATTTCTGCTCTTCTTATTAATGACAGGAATGCACTTCCTAGAAATAAAGAGATTAAAAGTTAGTAAGTGTTATCAAAGATAGAAAAGCAGCTACTATGAATGAGGTTTGCAACATACCTTGTTTCAACGGAATGCCTCAATTTCTGCTTCTCTTATACATGACAGGGGCTGCACTTCCTAAAAAAAGAAAAAATTAAAAGTGAGTAGGTGTTATCAAATATAGAAAAAGCATCTACTATGAATGAATTTTACAACATACCTTGTTTCAATGGAATACCTATATTTCTGCTCCTCTCATAGATGACAGGGGCTGCACTTCTTAAAAGTAAAAGAGAAATTTAAAGTGAGTAAATGTTATCAAAGAGGAAAAAAGCAGCTACTATCATGAATGAGTTTTACAACATACCTTGTTAACATGGAATGCCTAAATTTCTCCTCCTCTTATAGATGATAGGGCTGCACTTTCTAAAAATAAAAGAGAAATTTAAAGTAAGTAAGTGTTATCAAAAAGGGAAAAAGCAACTACTATGAATGAGTTTTACGACGTACCTTGCTCATAAGGAATGCCTCACTTTCTGCTCCTCTTATACATGACAGGGGCTGCATTTCCTAAAATAATGAGAAATTAAAAGTGAGTAAGTATCATCAAAGATAGGAAAAGCATCTACTGTGAAGGAGTTTTACAACATACCTTGTTTCAATGGAATGCCTCAATTTCTGCTTCTCTTATACATGACAGGGGCTGCACTTCCTGAAAAAAGAAAAAATTAAAAGTGAGTAAGTGTTATCAAATATAGGAAAAGCATCTACTATGAAAGAATTTTACAACATACCTTGTTTCAATGGAATACCTCAATTTCTGCTCCTCTCATAGATGACAGGGGCTGCACTTCTTAAAAATAAAAGAGAAATTTAAAGTGAGTAAGTGTTATCAAAGATAGGATAAGCTACTATCATGAATGAGTTTTAAAACATACTTGGCTTATATGGAATGCCCTAATTTCTGCTCCTCTAATACATGACAGGGGCTGCTTTTTCTAAAATAATGAGAAATTAAAAGTGAGTAAGTATCAACAAAGATAGGTAAAGCATCTACTTTGAAGGAGTTTTACAACATACCTTGTTTCAATTGAATACCTCAATTTCTGCTCCTCTCATAGATGACAGGGGCTGCACTTCCTAAAAATAAAAGAGAAGTTTAAAGTGAGTAAGTGTTATCAAAGATAGGAAAGCATCTACTATAAAGGAGTCTTACAACATACCTTGTTTCAATGGAATACCTTAATTTTTTCTCTTCTCATAGATGACAGGGGCTGCACTTCCTAAAAATAAAAGAGAAATTTAAAGTGAGTAAGTGTTATCAAAGAGGGAAAAAACAACTACTACGAATAAATTTTACAACATACCTTACTTAGATGGAATGCCTCAATTTCTACTCTTCTTATTAATGACAGGAATGCACTTCCTAAAAATAAAAGAGAAATTAAAATTGATTAATTGTTATCAAAGATAGGAAAAGCATCTTCTTTGAATGAGTTTTAAAACATACCTTGTTTCAATGGAATACCTCAATTTCTGCTCCTCTCAAAGATGACAGGGGCTGCACTTCCTAAGAATAAAAGAGAAATTTAAAGTGAGTTACTGTTATCAAAGAGGAAAAAAGCAACTAGTATGAATGAGTTTTACAACATACCTTCTTTAGATGGAATGCCTCAATTTCTGCTCTTCTTATTAATGACAGGAATGCACTTCCTAAAAAAAGAAAAAATTAAAAGTGAGTAAGTGTTATCAAATATAGAAAAAGCATCTACTATGAATGAATTTTACAACATACCTTGTTTCAATGGAATACCTAAATTTCTGCTCCTCTCATAGATGACAGGGGCTGCACTTCTTAAAAGTAAAAGAGAAATTTAAAGTGAGTAAATGTTATCAAAGAGGAAAAAAGCAGCTACTATCATGAATGAGTTTTACAACATACCTTGTTAACATGGAATGCCTAAATTTCTCCTCCTCTTATAGATGATAGGGCTGCACTTTCTAAAAATAAAAGAGAAATTTAAAGTAAGTAATTGTTATCAAAAAGGGAAAAAGCAACTACTATGAATGAGTTTTACGACATACCTTGCTTATAAGGAATACCTCACTTTCTGCTCCTCTTATACATGACAGGGGCTGCATTTCCTAAAATAATGAGAAATTAAAAGTGAGTAAGTATCATCAAAGATAGGAAAAGCATCTACTGTGAAAGAGTTTTACACCATACCTTGTTTCAATGGAATGCCTCAATTTCTGCTTCTCTTATACATGACAGGGGCTGCACTTCCTAAAAAAAGAAAAAATTAAAAGTGAGTAAGTGTTATCAAATATAGGAAAAGCATCTACTATGAAGGAATTTTACAACATACCTTGTTTCAATGGAATACCTCGATTTCTGCTCCTCTCATAGATGACAGGGGCTGCACTTCTTAAAAAAAGAGAAATTAAAAGTGAGTTAGTGTTATCAAAGATAGGAAAAGCAACTTTTATGAATGAGTTTTACAACATACCTTGCTTATATGGAATGCCTCAATTTCTGCTCCTGTTATACATGCCAGGGACTGCACTTCCTAAAAAAAGAGAAATTAAAAGTGAGTAAGTGTTATCAAAGATAGGAAAAGCATCTACTTTGAATGAGTTTTACAACATACCTTGTTTCAATGGAATACCTTAATTTCTGCTCCTCTCATAGATGACAGGGGCTGCACTTCCTAAAAATAAAAGAGACATTTTAAGTGAGTTAGTGTTATCAAAGAGGGAAAAAGCAACTACTATGAATGAGTTTTACAACATACCTTCTTTAGATGGAATGCCTCAATTTCTGCTCTTCTTATTGATGACAGGAATGCTCTTCCTAAAGATAAAAGAGAATAAAAGTTAGTAAGTGTTATAAAAGATAGAAAAGCATCTACTATGAATGAGTTTCACAACATACCTTGTTTCAATGGAATACCTCAATTTCTGCTCCTCTCATAGATGACAGGGGCTGCAATTCCTTAAAATAAAAGAGAAATTTAAAGTGAGTAAGTGTTATCAAAGATAGGAAAAGCAACTTTTATGAATGAGTTTTACAACATACCTTGCTTATATGGAATGCCTCAATTTCTGCTCCTCTTATACATGACAGGGGCTTCACTTCCTAAAAAAAGAGAAATTAAAAGTGAGTAAGTGTTATCAAAGATAGGAAAAGCATCTACTTTGAATGAGTTTTACAACATACCTTGTTTCAATGGAATACCTCAATTTCTGTTATTATTATAGAAGACGGGGGCTGCACTTTCTAGAAATAAAAGAGAAATTTAAAGTGAGTAAGTGTTATCAAAGATATGAAAAGCAACTACTATGAATGAGTTATACAACATACCTTCTTTCAATGGAATACCTCAATTTCTGCTTCTCTTATAAAAGAGACCGGGGCTGCATTTTCTAAAAATTAAAGAGAAATTTAAAGTGAGAAAGTGTTACCAAAGATAGGAAAAGCAACTTTTATGAATGAGTTTTACAACATACCTTGCTTATATGGAATGCCTCAATTTCTGCTCCTATTATACATGACAGGGGCTGCACTTCCTAAAAAAAGAGAAATTAAAAGTGAGTAAGTGTTATCAAAGATAGGAAAAGCATCTACTATGAATGAGTTTTACAACATACCTTGTATCAATGGAATACCTCAATTTCTGCTCCACTTAAAGATGACAGGGGCTTCACTTCCTTAAAATAAAAGAGAAATTTAAAGTGAGTCAGTGTTATCAAAGATAGGAAAAGCAACTCTTATGAATGAGTTTTACAACATACCTTGCTTATATGGAATGCCTCAATTTCTGCTCCTCTCATAGATGACAGGGGCTGCACTTTCTAAAAAAAAGAGAAATTTGAAGGGAGTTAGTGTTATCAAATAGGGAAAAAGCAACTACTATGAATGAGTTTTACAACATACCTTCTTTAGATGGAATGCCTCAATTTCTGCTCTTCTTATCGATGACAGGAATGCTCTTCCTAAAAATAAAAGAGAATAAAAGTTAGTAAGTGTTATAAAAGATAGAAAAGCATCTACTATGGTTGAGTTTCACAACATACCTTGTTTCAATGGAATACCTCAATTTCTGCTCCTCTCATAGATGACAGGGGCTGCACTTCCTTAAAATAAAAGAGAAATTTAAAGTTTGTAAGTGTTATCAAAGATAGGAAAAGCAACTTTTATGAATGAGTTTTACAACATACTTTGCTTATATGGAATGCCTCAATTTCTGCTCTTCTCATAGATGACAGGGGCTGCACTTCCTAAAAATAAAAGAGAAATTTAAAGTGAGTTAGTGTTATCAAAGAGGAAAAAAGCAACTACTATCAATGAGTTTTACAACATACCTTGTTTACATAGAATGCCTAAATTTCTCCTCCTCTTATAGATGATAGGGTTGCACTTTCTAAAAATAAAAGAGAAATTTGAAGTAAGTAAGTGTTATCAAAGATAGGAAAAGCAACTTTTATGAATGAGTTTTACAACATACCTTGCTTATATGGAATGCCTCAATTTCTGCTTCTCTTATACATGACAGGGGCTGCACTTCCTAAAAAAAGAAAAAATTAAAAGTGAGTAAGTGTTATCAAATATAGGAAAAGCATCTACTATGAAAGAATTTTACAACATACCTTGTTTCAATGGAATACCTCAATTTCTGCTCCTCTCATAGATGACAGGGGCTGCACTTCTTAAAAATAAAAGAGAAATTTAAAGTGAGTTAGTGTTATCAAAGATAGGATAAGCTACTATCATGAATGAGTTTTAAAACCTACTTGGCTTATATGGAATGCCCTAATTTCTGCTCCTCTAATACATGACAGGGGCTGCTTTTTCTAAAATGATGAGAAATTAAAAGTGAGTAAGTATCAACAAAGATAGGTAAAGCAGCTACTTTGAAGGAGTCTTACAACATACCTTGTTTCAATGGAATACCTTAATTTTTGCTCTTCTCATAGATGACAGGGGCTGCACTTCCTAAAAATAAAAGAGAAATTTAAAGTGAGTTAGTGTTATCAAAGAGGGAAAAAACAACTACTACGAATAAGTTTTACAACATACCTTACTTAGATGGAATGCCTCAATTTCTACTCTTCTTATTAATGACAGGAATGCACTTCCTAAGAATAAAAGAGAAATTAAAAGTGAGTAAGTGTTATCAAAGATAGGAAAAGCAACTACTATCATTGAGTTTGACAACATACCTTGTTTATATGGAATGCCTCAATTTCTCCTCCTCTTATAGATGATAAGGCTGCACTTTCTTAAAATAAAAGAGAAATTTAAAGTGAGTTAGTGTTATCAAAAAGGAAAAAAGCAACTACTAAGAATGAGCTTTACGACATACCTTGCTTATATCGAATGCCTCACTTTCTGCTCCTCTTATACATGACAGGAACTGCATTTCCTAAAAAAATGAGAAATTAAAAGTGAGTAAGTTTCATCAAAGATAGGAAAAGCATCTACTATGAAGTAGTTTTACAACATACCTTGTTTCAATGGAATACCTCAATTTCTGCTCCTCTTATTGATGATAGGGCTGTATTTCCTAAAAATAAAATAGAAATTTTAAGTAAGTAAGTGTTATCAAAGAGGAAAAAAGCAAACACTATCAATGAGTATTACAACATACCTTGTTTTAATGGAATACCTTTATTACTATTCCTCTCATAGATGACAGGGGCTGCACTTCCTAAAAAAAAGAGAAATTTAAAGTGAGTTACTTTTATCAAAGAGGAAAAAAGCAACTAGTATGAATGAGTTTTACAACATACCTTCTTTAGATGGAATGCCTCAATTTCTGCTCTTCTTATTAATGACAGGAATGCACTTCCTAAAAAAAGAAAAAATTAAAAATGAGTAAGTGTTATCAAATATAGAAAAAGCATCTACTATGAATGAATTTTACAACATACCTTGTTTCAATGGAATACCTAAATTTCTGCTCCTCTCATAGATGACAGGGGCTGCACTTCTTAAAAGTAGAAGAGAAATTTAAAGTGAGTAAATGTTATCAAAGAGGAAAAAAGCAGCTACTATCATGAATGAGTTTTACAACATACCTTGTTAACATGGAATGCCTAAATTTCTCCTCCTCTTATAGATGATAGGGCTGCACTTTCTAAAAATAAAAGAGAAATTTAAAGTAAGTAAGTGTTATCAAAAAGGGAAAAAGCAACTACTATGAATGAGTTTTACGACATACCTTGCTTATAAGGAATGCCTCACTTTCTGCTCCTCTTATACATGACAGGGGCTGCATTTCCTAAAATAATGAGAAATTAAAAGTGAGTAAGTATCATCAAAGATAGGAAAAGCATCTACTGTGAAGGAGTTTTACAACATACCTTGTTTCAATGGAATGCCTCAATTTCTGCTTCTCTTATACATGACAGGGGCTGCACTTCCTAAAAAAAGAAAAAATTAAAAGTAAGTAAGTGTTATCTAATATAGGAAAAGCATCTACTATGAAAGAATTTTACAACATACCTTGTTTCAATGGAATACCTCAATTTCTGCTCCTCTCAGAGATGACAGGGGCTGCACTTCTTAAAAATAAAAGAGAAATTTAAAGTGAGTTAGTGTTATCAAAGATAGGATAAGCTACTATCATGAATGAGTTTTAAAACATACCTTGCTTATATGGAATGCCTCAATTTCTGCTCCTCTTATACATGACAGGGGCTTCACTTCCTAAAAAAAGAGAAATTAAAAGTGAGTAGGTGTTATCAGAGATAGGAAAAGTATCTACTATGAATGAGTTTCACAACATACCTTGTTTCAATGGAGTACCTGAATTTCTGCTCCTCTCATAGATAACAGGGGCTGCACTTCCTAAATATAAAAGAGAAATTTAAAGTGAGTAAGTGTTATCAAAGATAGAAAAAGCAACTTTTATTAATGAGTTTTACAACATACCTTGCTTATATAAAATACCTCAATTTCTGCTCCTCTCATAGATGACAGAGGCTGCACTTCCTAAAAATAAAAGAGAAATTTAAAGTGAGTTAGTGTTATTAAAGAGGAAAAAAGCACCTACTAGTAATGAGTTTTACAACATAGCTTGTTTCAATGAAATACCTCAATTTCTGCTCTTCTTATTGATGTCAGGAATGCACTTCCTTAAGATAAAAAAAGAGATTTTAAGTGAGTAATTGTTATCAAAGATAGAAAAGCAAATACTATGAAGGAATTTTACAACATACCTTGTTTCAATGGAATACCTCGATTTCTGCTCCTCTCATAGATGACAGGGGCTGCACTTCTTAAAAAAAGAGAAATTAAAAGTGAGTTAGTGTTATCAAAGATAGGAAAAGCAACTTTTATGAATGAGTTTTACAACATACCTTGCTTATATGGAATGCCTCAATTTCTGCTCCTGTTATACATGCCAGGGACTGCACTTCCTAAAAAAAGAGAAATTAAAAGTGAGTAAGTGTTATCAAAGATAGGAAAAGCATCTACTTTGAATGAGTTTTACAACATACCTTGTTTCAATGGAATACCTTAATTTCTGCTCCTCTCATAGATGACAGGGGCTGCACTTCCTAAAAATAAAAGAGACATTTTAAGTGAGTTAGTGTTATCAAAGAGGGAAAAAGCAACTACTATGAATGAGTTTTACAACATACCTTCTTTAGATGGAATGCCTCAATTTCTGCTCTTCTTATTGATGACAGGAATGCTCTTCCTAAAGATAAAAGAGAATAAAAGTTAGTAAGTGTTATAAAAGATAGAAAAGCATCTACTATGAATGAGTTTCACAACATACCTTGTTTCAATGGAATACCTCAATTTCTGCTCCTCTCATAGATGACAGGGGCTGCAATTCCTTAAAATAAAAGAGAAATTTAAAGTGAGTAAGTGTTATCAAAGATAGGAAAAGCAACTTTTATGAATGAGTTTTACAACATACCTTGCTTATATGGAATGCCTCAATTTCTGCTCCTCTTATACATGACAGGGGCTTCACTTCCTAAAAAAAGAGAAATTAAAAGTGAGTAAGTGTTATCAAAGATAGGAAAAGCATCTACTTTGAATGAGTTTTACAACATACCTTGTTTCAATGGAATACCTCAATTTCTGTTATTATTATAGAAGACGGGGGCTGCACTTTCTAGAAATAAAAGAGAAATTTAAAGTGAGTAAGTGTTATCAAAGATATGAAAAGCAACTACTATGAATGAGTTATACAACATACCTTCTTTCAATGGAATACCTCAATTTCTGCTCTCTTATAAAAGAGACCGGGGCTGCATTTTCTAAAAATTAAAGAGAAATTTAAAGTGAGAAAGTGTTACCAAAGATAGGAAAAGCAACTTTTATGAATGAGTTTTACAACATACCTTGCTTATATGGAATGCCTCAATTTCTGCTCCTATTATACATGACAGGGGCTGCACTTCCTAAAAAAAGAGAAATTAAAAGTGAGTAAGTGTTATCAAAGATAGGAAAAGCATCTACTATGAATGAGTTTTACAACATACCTTGTATCAATGGAATACCTCAATTTCTGCTCCACTTAAAGATGACAGGGGCTTCACTTCCTTAAAATAAAAGAGAAATTTAAAGTGAGTCAGTGTTATCAAAGATAGGAAAAGCAACTCTTATGAATGAGTTTTACAACATACCTTGCTTATATGGAATGCCTCAATTTCTGCTCCTCTCATAGATGACAGGGGCTGCACTTTCTAAAAAAAAGAGAAATTTGAAGGGAGTTAGTGTTATCAAATAGGGAAAAAGCAACTACTATGAATGAGTTTTACAACATACCTTCTTTAGATGGAATGCCTCAATTTCTGCTCTTCTTATCGATGACAGGAATGCTCTTCCTAAAAATAAAAGAGAATAAAAGTTAGTAAGTGTTATAAAAGATAGAAAAGCATCTACTATGGTTGAGTTTCACAACATACCTTGTTTCAATGGAATACCTCAATTTCTGCTCCTCTCATAGATGACAGGGGCTGCACTTCCTTAAAATAAAAGAGAAATTTAAAGTTTGTAAGTGTTATCAAAGATAGGAAAAGCAACTTTTATGAATGAGTTTTACAACATACTTTGCTTATATGGAATGCCTCAATTTCTGCTCTTCTCATAGATGACAGGGGCTGCACTTCCTAAAAATAAAAGAGAAATTTAAAGTGAGTTAGTGTTATCAAAGAGGAAAAAAGCAACTACTATCAATGAGTTTTACAACATACCTTGTTTACATAGAATGCCTAAATTTCTCCTCCTCTTATAGATGATAGGGTTGCACTTTCTAAAAATAAAAGAGAAATTTGAAGTAAGTAAGTGTTATCAAAGATAGGAAAAGCAACTTTTATGAATGAGTTTTACAACATACCTTGCTTATATGGAATGCCTCAATTTCTGCTTCTCTTATACATGACAGGGGCTGCACTTCCTAAAAAAAGAAAAAATTAAAAGTGAGTAAGTGTTATCAAATATAGGAAAAGCATCTACTATGAAAGAATTTTACAACATACCTTGTTTCAATGGAATACCTCAATTTCTGCTCCTCTCATAGATGACAGGGGCTGCACTTCTTAAAAATAAAAGAGAAATTTAAAGTGAGTTAGTGTTATCAAAGATAGGATAAGCTACTATCATGAATGAGTTTTAAAACCTACTTGGCTTATATGGAATGCCCTAATTTCTGCTCCTCTAATACATGACAGGGGCTGCTTTTTCTAAAATGATGAGAAATTAAAAGTGAGTAAGTATCAACAAAGATAGGTAAAGCAGCTACTTTGAAGGAGTCTTACAACATACCTTGTTTCAATGGAATACCTTAATTTTTGCTCTTCTCATAGATGACAGGGGCTGCACTTCCTAAAAATAAAAGAGAAATTTAAAGTGAGTTAGTGTTATCAAAGAGGGAAAAAACAACTACTACGAATAAGTTTTACAACATACCTTACTTAGATGGAATGCCTCAATTTCTACTCTTCTTATTAATGACAGGAATGCACTTCCTAAGAATAAAAGAGAAATTAAAAGTGAGTAAGTGTTATCAAAGATAGGAAAAGCAACTACTATCATTGAGTTTGACAACATACCTTGTTTATATGGAATGCCTCAATTTCTCCTCCTCTTATAGATGATAAGGCTGCACTTTCTTAAAATAAAAGAGAAATTTAAAGTGAGTTAGTGTTATCAAAAAGGAAAAAAGCAACTACTAAGAATGAGCTTTACGACATACCTTGCTTATATCGAATGCCTCACTTTCTGCTCCTCTTATACATGACAGGAACTGCATTTCCTAAAAAAATGAGAAATTAAAAGTGAGTAAGTTTCATCAAAGATAGGAAAAGCATCTACTATGAAGTAGTTTTACAACATACCTTGTTTCAATGGAATACCTCAATTTCTGCTCCTCTTATTGATGATAGGGCTGTATTTCCTAAAAATAAAATAGAAATTTTAAGTAAGTAAGTGTTATCAAAGAGGAAAAAAGCAAACACTATCAATGAGTATTACAACATACCTTGTTTTAATGGAATACCTTTATTACTATTCCTCTCATAGATGACAGGGGCTGCACTTCCTAAAAAAAAGAGAAATTTAAAGTGAGTTACTTTTATCAAAGAGGAAAAAAGCAACTAGTATGAATGAGTTTTACAACATACCTTCTTTAGATGGAATGCCTCAATTTCTGCTCTTCTTATTAATGACAGGAATGCACTTCCTAAAAAAAGAAAAAATTAAAAATGAGTAAGTGTTATCAAATATAGAAAAAGCATCTACTATGAATGAATTTTACAACATACCTTGTTTCAATGGAATACCTAAATTTCTGCTCCTCTCATAGATGACAGGGGCTGCACTTCTTAAAAGTAGAAGAGAAATTTAAAGTGAGTAAATGTTATCAAAGAGGAAAAAAGCAGCTACTATCATGAATGAGTTTTACAACATACCTTGTTAACATGGAATGCCTAAATTTCTCCTCCTCTTATAGATGATAGGGCTGCACTTTCTAAAAATAAAAGAGAAATTTAAAGTAAGTAAGTGTTATCAAAAAGGGAAAAAGCAACTACTATGAATGAGTTTTACGACATACCTTGCTTATAAGGAATGCCTCACTTTCTGCTCCTCTTATACATGACAGGGGCTGCATTTCCTAAAATAATGAGAAATTAAAAGTGAGTAAGTATCATCAAAGATAGGAAAAGCATCTACTGTGAAGGAGTTTTACAACATACCTTGTTTCAATGGAATGCCTCAATTTCTGCTTCTCTTATACATGACAGGGGCTGCACTTCCTAAAAAAAGAAAAAATTAAAAGTAAGTAAGTGTTATCTAATATAGGAAAAGCATCTACTATGAAAGAATTTTACAACATACCTTGTTTCAATGGAATACCTCAATTTCTGCTCCTCTCAGAGATGACAGGGGCTGCACTTCTTAAAAATAAAAGAGAAATTTAAAGTGAGTTAGTGTTATCAAAGATAGGATAAGCTACTATCATGAATGAGTTTTAAAACATACCTTGCTTATATGGAATGCCTCAATTTCTGCTCCTCTTATACATGACAGGGGCTTCACTTCCTAAAAAAAGAGAAATTAAAAGTGAGTAGGTGTTATCAGAGATAGGAAAAGTATCTACTATGAATGAGTTTCACAACATACCTTGTTTCAATGGAGTACCTGAATTTCTGCTCCTCTCATAGATAACAGGGGCTGCACTTCCTAAATATAAAAGAGAAATTTAAAGTGAGTAAGTGTTATCAAAGATAGAAAAAGCAACTTTTATTAATGAGTTTTACAACATACCTTGCTTATATAAAATACCTCAATTTCTGCTCCTCTCATAGATGACAGAGGCTGCACTTCCTAAAAATAAAAGAGAAATTTAAAGTGAGTTAGTGTTATTAAAGAGGAAAAAAGCACCTACTAGTAATGAGTTTTACAACATAGCTTGTTTCAATGAAATACCTCAATTTCTGCTCTTCTTATTGATGTCAGGAATGCACTTCCTTAAGATAAAAAAAGAGATTTTAAGTGAGTAATTGTTATCAAAGATAGAAAAGCAAATACTATGAATGAGGTTTACAACATACCTTGTTTCAATGGAATACCTCAATTTCTGCTCCTCTTATACATGACAGGGATTACATTTCCTAAAAAAAATGAGAAATTAAAAGTGATTAAGTGTCATCAAAGATAGGAAAAGCATCTACTATGAAGGAGTATTACAACATACCTTGTTTCAATGGAATACCTCAATTTCTGCTCCTCTTATAGATGATAGGGCTGTACTTCCTAAAATAAAATAGAAACATAAAGTTAGTTAGTGTTATCAAAAAGGAAAAAAGCAACTACTATGAATGAGTTTTACAAAATACCTTCTTTCCATGGAATAGCTCAAATTTTGCTCTTCTTATAGATGACAGGACTGCAGTTCCTAAAAATAAAAGAGAAATTTAAAGTGAGTAAGTGTAATGAAAGAGGGAAAAAGCAACTTCTATGAATGAGTTTTACAACATACCTTGTTTAGATGGAATGCCTCAATTTCTGCTTCTCTTATACATGATAGGGGCTGCATTTCCTAAAAATAAAAGAAAAATTTAAAGGGAGTAAGTGTTATCAAAGATAGGAAAGCATCTACTATGAATGAGTTTTGCACCATACCTGGTTTCAATGGAAAGCCTCAATTTCTGCTTCCATTATAGAAGACAGGGGCTGCACTTTCTAGAAATAAAAGAGAAATCTAAAGTGAGTTAGTGTTATCAAAGAGGAAAAAAGCAACTATTATCAATGAGTTTTACAACACACCTTGCTTACATGGAATGCTTAAATTTCTCCTCCTCTTCTAGATGATAGGGTTGCACTTTCTAAAAATAAAAGAGAAATTTGAAGTGAGTAAGTGTTATCAAAGATAGAAAAGCAGCTACTATGAATGAGGTTTACAACATACCTTGTTTCAAAGGAATGCCACAATTTCTGCTCCTCTTATACATGACAGGGCTGCACTTTCTAAAAATAAAAGAGAAATTAAAAGTGAGTAAGTGTTATCAAAGATAGGATAAGCTACTATCATGAATGAGTTTTAAAACATACTTGGCTTATATGGAATGCCCTAATTTTTGCTCCTCTAATACATGACAGGGGCTGCTTTTTCTAAAATAATGAGAAATTAAAAGTGAGTAAGTATCAACAAAGATAGGTAAAGCATCTACTTTGAAGGAGTTTTACAACATACCTTGTTTCAATTGAATACCTCAATTTCTGCTCCTCCCATAGATGACAGGGGCTGCACTTCCTAAAAATAAAAGGGAAGTTTAAAGTGAGTAAGTGTTATCAAAGATAGGAAAGCATCTACTAGTCTTACAACATACCTTGTTTCAATGGAATACCTTAATTTTTGCTCTTCTCATAGATGACAGGGGCTGCACTTCCTAAAAATAAAAGAGAAATTTAAAGTGACTTAGTGTTATCAAAGAGGGAAAAAACAACTACTACGAATGAGTTTTACAACATACCTTACTTAGATGGAATGCCTCAATTTCTACTCTTCTTATTGATGAAAGGAATGCACTTCCTAAAAATAAAAGAGAAATTAAAAGTGAGTAAGTGTTATCAAAGATAGGAAAAGCATCTTCTTTGAATGAGTTTTACAACATACCTTATTTCAATGGAATACCTCAATTTCTGCTCCTCTCAAAGATGACAGGGGCTGCACTTCATAAGAATAAAAGAAAAATTTAAAGTGAGTTTTTGTTATCAAAGAGGGAAAAAGCAACTACTATGAATGAGTTTTACAACATACCTTACTTAGATGGAATGCCTCAATTTCTACTCTTCTTATTGATGACAGGAATGCACTTCCTAAAAATAAAAGAGAAATTTAAAGTGAGTACGTGTTATCAAAGATAGGAAAAGCAACTACTATCAATGAGTTTGACAACATACCTTGTTTATATGGAATGCCTCAATTTCTCCTCCTCTTAAAGATGATAGGGCTGCACTTTCTTAAAATAAAAGAGAAATTTAAAGTGAGTTAGTGTTATCAAAAAGGAAAAAAGCAACTACTATGAATGAGCTTTACGACATACCTTGCTTATATGGAATGCCTCACTTTCTGCTCCTCTTATACATGACAGGGATTACATTTCCTAAAAAAATGAGAAATTAAAAGTGATTAAGTGTCAGCAAAGATAGGAAAAGCATCTACTATGAAGGAGTATTACAACATACCTTGTTTCAATGGAATACCTCAATTTCTGCTCCTCTCAAAGATGACAGGGGCTGCACTTCCTAAAAATAAAAGAAAAATTTAAAGTGAGTTATTGCTATCAAAGAGGGAAAAAGCAACTACTATGAATGAGTTTTACAAAATACCTTCTTTTGATGGAATGCCTCAATTTCTGCTCTTCTTATTGATGACAGGAATCCACTTCCTAAAAATAAAAGAGAAATTTAAAATGAGTAAGTGTTATCAAAGATAGGAAAAGCACCTACTATCAATGAGTTTTACAACATACCTTGTTTATATGGAATGCCTCAATTTCTCCCCCTCTTATAGATGATAGGGCTGCACTTTCTTAAAAAAAAAGAGAAATTTAAAGTGTGTTAGTGTTATCAAAAAGGAAAAAAGCAACTACTACGAATCAGTTTTATAAAATACCTTGTTTATATGGAATGTCTCACTTTCTGCTCCTCTTATACATGACAGGGATTACATTTCCTAAAAATAAAAGAGAAGTTTAAAGTGAGTAAGTGTTATGAAAGATAGGAAAGCATCTACTATAAAGGAGTCTTACAACATACCTTGTTTCAATGGAATACCTTAATTTTTGCTCTTCTCATAGATGACAGGGGCTGCACTTCCTAAAAATAAAAGAGAAATTTAAAGTGAGTTAGTGTTATCAAAGAGGGAAAAAACAACTACTACGAATGAGTTTTACAACATACCTTACTTAGATGGAATGCCTCAATTTCTACTCTTCTTATTGATGACAGGAATGCACTTCCTAAAAATAAAAGACAAATTAAAAGTGAGTAAGTATTATCAAAGATAGGAAAAGCATCTTCTTTGAATGAGTTTTACAACATACCTTATTTCAATGGAATACCTCAATTTCTGCTCCTCTCAAAGATGACAGGGGCTGCACTTCCTAAGAATAAAAGAAAAATTTAAAGTGAGTTTTTGTTATCAAAGAGGGAAAAAGCAACTACTATGAATGAGTTTTACAACATACCTTACTTAGATGGAATGCCTCAATTTCTACTCTTCTTATTGATGACAGGAATGCACTTCCTAAAAATAAAAGGGAAATTTAAAATGAGTAAGTGTTATCAAAGATAGGAAAAGCACCTACTATCAATGAGTTTTACAACATACCTTGTTTATATGGAATGCCTCAATTTCTCCTCCTCTTATAGATGATAGGGCTGCACTTTCTTAAAATAAAAGAGAAATTTAAAGTGAGTTAGTGTTATCAAAAAGGAAAAAAGGAACTACTATGAATGAGTTTTATAAAATACCTTGTTTATATGGAAGGTCTCACTTTCTGCTCCTCTTATACATGACAGGGATTACATTTCCAAAAAAAAATGAGAAATTAAAAGTGATTAAGTGTCATCAAAGATAGGAAAAGCATCTACTATGAAGGAGTATTACAACATACCTTGTTTCAATGGAATACCTCAATTTCTGCTCCTCTTATAGATGATAGGGCTGTACTTCCTAAAATAAAATAGAAACATAAAGTTAGTTAGTGTTATCAAAAAGGAAAAAAGCAACTACTATGAATGAGTTTTACAAAATACCTTCTTTTCATGGAATAGCTCAAATTTTGCTCTTCTTATAGATGACAGGGCTGCACTTCCTAAAAATAAAAGAGAAATTTAAAGTGAGTAAGTGTTATGAAAGAGGGAAAAAGCAACTTCTATGAATGAGTTTTACAACATACCTTGTTTAGATGGAATGCCTCAATTTCTGCTCCTCTTATAGTTGATAGGGGCTGCATTTCCTAAAAATAAAAGAGAAATTTAAAAGGAGTAAGTGTTATCAAAGATAGGAAAGCATCTACTATGAATGAGTTTTGCACCATACCTGGTTTCAATGGAAAGCCTCAATTTCTGCTTCTATTATAGAAGACAGGGGCTGCACTTTCTAGAAATAAAAGAGAAATCTAAAGTGAGTTAGTGTTATCAAAGAGGAAAAAAGCAACTACTATCAATGAGTTTTACAACACACCTTGCTTACATGGAATGCCTAAATTTCTCCTCCTCTTCTAGATGATAGGGTTGCACTTTCTAAAAATAAAAGAGAAATTTGAAGTGAGTAAGTGTTATCAAAGATAGAAAAGCAGCTACTATGAATGAGGTTTACAACATACCTTGTTTCAATGGAATGCCACAATTTCTGCTCCTCTTATACATGACAGGGCTGCACTTTCTAAAAATAAAAGAGAAATTCAAAGTGAGTAAGTGTTATCAAAGATAGGAAAAGCATCTACTATGAATGAGTTTTACAACATACCTAGTTTCAATTGAATACCTCAATTTCTGCTTCTATTATTGAAGACAGGGGCTGCACTTTCTAGAAATGAAAGAGAAATTTAAAGTGAGTAAGTTTTAGAAAAGATAGAAAAGCAACCGATATGAATGAGTTTTACAACATACCTTCTTTAGATGGAATGCCTGATTTTCTGCTCTTCTTTTAGATGACAGGGGCTGCATTTCCTAAAAATAAAAGAGAAATTCAAAGTGAGTAAGTATTATCAAAGAGGAAAAAACCAAATAATATCAATGAGTTTTACAACACACCTTCTTTAGATGGAATGCCTGTTTTTCTGCTCTTCTTATAGATGACAGGGCTGCACTTCCTAAAAATAACAGAGAAATTAAAAGTGAGTAAGTGTTATCAAAGAGGAAAAAAGCAACTACTATCAATGAGTTTTACAACATACCTTGCTTACATGGAATGCCTAAATTTCTCCTCCTTTTATAGATGATGGGGCTGCACTTTCTAAAAATAAAATAGAAATTGAAAGTAAGTAAGTGTTATCAAAAAGGGAAAAGCATCTACTATGAATGAGTTTTACGACATACCTTGCTTGTATGGAATGCCTCACTTTCTGCTCCTCTTATACATGACAGGGGCTGCAATTCCTAAAAAAAGAGAAATTAAAAGTGAGTAAGTGTTATCAAAGATAGGAAAGTATCTACTATGAAGGAGTTTTACAACATACCTTGTTTCAATTGAATACCTCAATTTCTGCTCCTCTCATAGATGACAGGGGCTGCACTTCCTAAAAATAAAAGAGAAGTTTAAAGTGAGTAAGTGTTATGAAAGATAGGAAAGCATCTACTATAAAGGAGTCTTACAACATACCTTGTTTCAATGGAATACCTTAATTTTTGCTCTTCTCATAGATGACAGGGGCTGCACTTCCTAAAAATAAAAGAGAAATTTAAAGTGAGTTAGTGTTATCAAAGAGGGAAAAAACAACTACTACGAATGAGTTTTACAACATACCTTACTTAGATGGAATGCCTCAATTTCTACTCTTCTTATTGATGACAGGAATGCACTTCCTAAAAATAAAAGACAAATTAAAAGTGAGTAAGTATTATCAAAGATAGGAAAAGCATCTTCTTTGAATGAGTTTTACAACATACCTTATTTCAATGGAATACCTCAATTTCTGCTCCTCTCAAAGATGACAGGGGCTGCACTTCCTAAGAATAAAAGAAAAATTTAAAGTGAGTTTTTGTTATCAAAGAGGGAAAAAGCAACTACTATGAATGAGTTTTACAACATACCTTACTTAGATGGAATGCCTCAATTTCTACTCTTCTTATTGATGACAGGAATGCACTTCCTAAAAATAAAAGAGAAATTTAAAGTGAGTAAGTTTTATTAAAGATAGAAAAGCAACCACTATGAATGAGTTTTACAACATACCTTCTTTAGATGGAATGCCTGATTTTCTGCTCTTCTTTTAGATGACAGGGGCTGCATTTCCTAAAAATAAAAGAGAAATTCAAAGTGAGTAAGTATTATCAAAGAGGAAAAAACCAAATAATATCAATGAGTTTTACAACACACCTTCTTTAGATGGAATGCCTGTTTTTCTGCTCTTCTTATAGATGACAGGGCTGCACTTCCTAAAAATAACAGAGAAATTAAAAGTGAGTAAGTGTTATCAAAGAGGAAAAAAGCAATTACTATCAATGAGTTTTACAACATACCTTGCTTACATGGAATGCCTAAATTTCTCCTCCTTTTATAGATGATGGGGCTGCACTTTCTAAAAATAAAATAGAAATTGAAAGTAAGTAAGTGTTATCAAAAAGGGAAAAGCATCTACTATGAATGAGTTTTACGACATACCTTGCTTGTATGGAATGCCTCACTTTCTGCTCCTCTTATACATGACAGGGGCTGCAATTCCTAAAAAAAGAGAAATTAAAAGTGAGTAAGTGTTATCAAAG
Source organism: Pelagia noctiluca (assembly GCA_963924455.1). Lineage (NCBI taxonomy): Eukaryota > Metazoa > Cnidaria > Scyphozoa > Semaeostomeae > Pelagiidae > Pelagia > Pelagia noctiluca. Next base: position 86,062 of record OZ004330.1, on the reverse strand, counting down.
ATAGGAAAGCATCTACTATGAAGGAGTTTTACAACATACCTTGTTTCAATTGAATACCTCAATTTCTGCTCCTCTCATAGATGACAGGGGCTACACTTCCTAAAAATAAAAGAGAAGTTTAAAGTGAGTAAGTGTTATGAAAGATAGGAAAGCATCTACTATAAAGGAGTCTTACAACATACCTTGTTTCAATGGAATACCTTAATTTTTGCTCTTCTCATAGATGACAGGGGCTGCACTTCCTAAAAATAAAAGAGAAATTTAAAGTGAGTTAGTGTTATCAAAGAGGGAAAAAACAACTACTACGAATGAGTTTTACAACATACCTTACTTAGATGGAATGCCTCAATTTCTACTCTTCTTATTGATGACAGGAATGCACTTCCTAAAAATAAAAGACAAATTAAAAGTGAGTAAGTGTTATCAAAGATAGGAAAAGCATCTTCTTTGAATGAGTTTTACAACATACCTTATTTCAATGGAATACCTCAATTTCTGCTCCTCTCAAAGATGACAGGGGCTGCACTTCCTAAGAATAAAAGAAAAATTTAAAGTGAGTTTTTGTTATCAAAGAGGGAAAAAGCAACTACTATGAATGAGTTTTACAACATACCTTACTTAGATGGAATGCCTCAATTTCTACTCTTCTTATTGATGACAGGAATGCACTTCCTAAAAATAAAAGAGAAATTTAAAATGAGTAAGTGTTATCAAAGATAGGAAAAGCACCTACTATCAATGAGTTTTACAACATACCTTGTTTATATGGAATGCCTCAATTTCTCCTCCTCTTATAGATGATAGGGCTGCACTTTCTTAAAATAAAAGAGAAATTTAAAGTGAGTTAGTGTTATCAAAAAGGAAAAAAGCAACTACTATGAATGAGTTTTATAAAATACCTTGTTTATATGGAAGGTCTCACTTTCTGCTCCTCTTATACATGACAGGGATTACATTTCCAAAAAAAAATGAGAAATTAAAAGTGATTAAGTGTCATCAAAGATAGGAAAAGCATCTACTATGAAGGAGTATTACACCATACCTTGTTTCAATGGAATACCTCAATTTCTGCTCCTCTTATAGATGATAGGGCTGTACTTCCTAAAATAAAATAGAAACATAAAGTTAGTTAGTGTTATCAAAAAGGAAAAAAGCAACTACTATGAATGAGTTTTACAAAATACCTTCTTTTCATGGAATAGCTCAAATTTTGCTCTTCTTATAGATGACAGGGCTGCACTTCCTAAAAATAAAAGAGAAATTTAAAGTGAGTAAGTGTTATGAAAGAGGGAAAAAGCAACTTCTATGAATGAGTTTTACAACATACCTTGTTTAGATGGAATGCCTCAATTTCTGCTCCTCTTATAGTTGATAGGGGCTGCATTTCCTAAAAATAAAAGAGAAATTTAAAAGGAGTAAGTGTTATCAAAGATAGGAAAGCATCTACTATGAATGAGTTTTGCACCATACCTGGTTTCAATGGAAAGCCTCAATTTCTGCTTCTATTATAGAAGACAGGGGCTGCACTTTCTAGAAATAAAAGAGAAATCTAAAGTGAGTTAGTGTTATCAAAGAGGAAAAAAGCAACTACTATCAATGAGTTTTACAACACACCTTGCTTACATGGAATGCCTAAATTTCTCCTCCTCTTATAGATGATAGGGTTGCACTTTCTAAAAATAAAAGAGAAATTTGAAGTGAGTAAGTGTTATCAAAGATAGAAAAGCAGCTACTATGAATGAGGTTTACAACATACCTTGTTTCAATGGAATGCCACAATTTCTGCTCCTCTTATACATGACAGGGCTGCACTTTCTAAAAATAAAAGAGAAATTCAAAGTGAGTAAGTGTTATCAAAGATAGGAAAAGCATCTACTATGAATGAGTTTTACAACATACCTAGTTTCAATTGAATACCTCAATTTCTGCTTCTATTATTGAAGACAGGGGCTGCACTTTCTAGAAATAAAATAGAAATTTAAAGTGAGTAAGTTTTATTAAAGATAGAAAAGCAACCACTATGAATGAGTTTTACAACATACCTTCTTTAGATGGAATGCCTGTTTTTCTGCTCTTCTTATAGATGACAGGGCTGCACTTCCTAAAAATAACAGAGAAATTAAAAGTGAGTAAGTGTTATCAAGAAGGAAAAAAGCAACTACTATCAATGAGTTTTACAACATACCTTGCTTACATGGAATGCCTAAATTTCTCCTCCTTTTATAGATGAGGGGCTGCACTTTCTAAAAATAAAATAGAAATTGAAAGTAAGTAAGTGTTATCAAAAAGGGAAAAGCATCTACTATGAATGAGTTTTACGACATACCTTGCTTGTATGGAATGCCTCACTTTCTGCTCCTCTTATACATGACAGGGGCTGCAATTCCTAAAAAAAGAGAAATTAAAAGTGAGTAAGTGTTATCAAAGATAGGAAAGCATCTACTATGAATGAGTTTCACAACATACCTTGTTTCAATGGAATACCTCAATTTCTGCTCCTCTCATAGATGACAGGGGCTGCACTTCCTAAAAATAAAAGAGAAATTAAAAGTGAGTAATTGTTATCAAAGACAGGAAAAGTAATTACTTTTAATGAATTTTACAACATTCCTTGTTTCAATGAAATGGCCTTTCTTTTTGCTCCTCTTATAGATGACTGGGCTTCACTTCCTAAAATTAAAAGAAAAATGAAATTTTATTAACAGTGTTTATAAGAAAAATAAAAAGAAACTACTCTCAATGATTTATACAAGATACCTTGATTCAGTGGAATATCTCTTTCTTTTGCATTTGTTATGGATGACAGGGTTCCATTTCCTAAAAGGATAAGGAGAACCAAATTTGAATAATAGTGTTATCAAAGAAAGTATGGAGTTTCCATAGGAAATATGGAATATATATACATAGTAAATATGAAATGTACTTTCATCACAATGATCATACGATAAAGAAAATATCATACACAATTATCAAATGAAAAAATAAACAACTTTACCTTTTTGTACGGGTAGTTCAGCAGACCTTTCTTGTCCATCGAGTTTTGTGACATTTTAACTTTTTGTTTTCATCATTGACTTGGAAATGACGAAAAGGCTAATTTCTTCGACACAAAAGACAGTTGAGTTGAACGAAAAGAATAATCAATATATTTCCTACTCGTCTAATATTTTAAAGAGCAGAGCCATGCAGGGATAAACTAATGCAAACACTTTTGGATGCTTCACAACTTTTCAATTTCTTTCAGTAGTTGTATTTAAGGGTTAAGGTTAGTAGATTTTAAAGTTTCAATTAGGGTTTGGTTTTATATCGATCAGTTAAGAATTATTTTAGGGTTACGATTCGACTTGAGGTTTAGGATTTAAGATACAGTTAGAATTATGAGTCAAAATAAGGATTTAAGTTAAAAAGCAACCACTGTAAGAAATTGAAAAGTGCTTTGCAGTCAGTGTGAGCATTTTATGCTTCTTTAAATCTATGATCCTGCCCTTATCCCAAAGTGCCTGTTTGATAAATTCCTCGATTATTTGAATTTTTTGTACAGCCTAATACATCATAGCTGCCCAATAAATTTTACCTCAACTTGCTCAGATATTCTGGACTTGAAATCAGTTGTTAAAAACGAGCTGATAAGTTACAACAGCAACTACTATCAATGAGTTATACAAAATACCTTGTTTCAATGTAGTAACTTTTGCACTTAGATGATAGGGCTTTACCTCCTGTAAGTAAAAGAGAAATGAGATAAGAATAAAAATGTTGATAACGAAAGAAAGAAGCAACTATTATGAACAAGTCATACAACAAACCTTGTTTGGATTGAATACCTCTTATTTCTGCACTTCATAAAGACCACAGGGCATCGATTCCTCAAAGTAAAAGAAAAACAAAATTTGAATAATACTGTTATCAAAGAAAGGAAAAGCACCTATAATGAAGGAGTTATACAACATACCATGTTTAGATTGAATACCTTTTATTTCTGCACCTCTTATAGATGATAAGACTTCACTTCCTAACACAAAAAAGGAAAAAAATTGAATATCAGTGTTGTCAAAGAAAGGAAAAACAACTACTACGAATTGAATATACAACATACTTTGTTAAATGGAATACCTCTTCCTTCTGCACCTTTTATAGATGACAGGGCTTCATTTCCTAAAAACACAAAAAAAACGAAATTTGAATAACAGTGTTAACAAAGAAAGGAAACGCAACTACCATAAATGAATTATACAACATACCTTATTCAAATTGAATACTTCTTATTTCTGCACCACTTATAGTTGACAGGGCATCACCTTCTAAAAGTAAAAGAAAAAAGAATTTTTAGTATCGGATTTATCAAAGAATGAAAGTAATAACTAGTATGAATGAGTAATACATATACCTATTTGCAATGAAATACCTCTTCTTTCTGCCCCTCTTATAGGTGAAATGGCTTCATTTCCTAAAAGTAAAAGAAAAACGAATTTTGAGTATCAGATTTATCAAAGAATGAAAGTAATAACTAGTATGAATGAGTAATACATCATACCTTGTTGCAATGAAATACCTCTTCTTTCTGCCCCTCTTATAGGTGAAATGGCTTCATTTCCTAAAAGTAAAAGAAAAACGAATTTTGAGTATCAGATATATCAAAGAATGAAAGTAATAACTAGTATGAATGAGTAATACATCATACCTTGTTGCAATGAAATATCTCTTCTTTCTGCCCCTCTTATAGGTGAAATGGCTTCATTTCCTAAAAGTGAAAGAAAAAGGAGATGTGAATAAAAGTGTTATCAAAGAATGAAAGAAACAACTACTATGAATGAGTTATACAACATACCTTGTTGCAATGAAATACCTCTCCTTTCTGCTCCATTTATAGATGACAGGGCTTCACTTCCTAAAAGTAAAAAAGAGACGATATATGAATAACTGTGTTATCAAAAAATGAAAAAAGCAAACACTATTAAAGATGTTAATACCTTTTTTAGATTGGCTACCTCTTAATTCTCCAGTTCTTATAGATGACAGGGTCTCACTTCCTAAAGAAAAAGAGACATAGTTTGAATTAAAGTGTTATCAAAGAAAAAAGAAGCAACTACTATGAATTATTTATATAAAATACACTTTTTCAATGAAATACTTCTTCTTTCTATACCTCTCACAGACTAGACTGCTTCATATCTTAAAAGTAAAAGAAAATTTAAATAAACGTATATTCAAAGAAAGTATGGAATATGTATAAAAAGTATTGAATATGTATAGAAAATAAGGAATATGTAGAGAAAATATGGAATCTACTCGCATAGCAAAAGATCATACGATCAGGAAACGATAATACACTGTTATCAATTTAAAAAATAATTAACTTTACCTTTTTGTATGGATAGTTCAGCAGACCTTTCTTGTCCATCGAGTTTTGTGACATCTTAACTTTTTGTTTTCATCATTGATTTGGAAATGACGAAAAGGCTGATTTCTTTGACACACAAGACAGTTGAGATAAACCAAAAAAATAATTAAATGCATTCAATATATTTCCTTCTCGTCTAATATTTTAAAGAGCAGAGAGCAATGCAGGGATGAACTAATGCAAACACTTTTGGATGCTTGTTAACTTTTCAATTTCTTCTGTAGTTGTTTTTAAGGGTTAAAGTTAGTAGATTTTAGAGTTTAAATTAGGGTTTGAGCTTTTAGATCGATCAGTTAAGAATTACTTTAGGGTTACAATTCGACTTGAGGTTTAGTATTTTAGAAAAAGTTAGAATTATGATTTAAAATAAGGATTGAAATTTAAAATCAACCACTGTAAGAAATTGAAAGTGTTTTGCAGTCAGTGTGAGCATTTTGTTTCTTTAAACCTATTACACTACCCTTATGCCCAAATCGCTTGTATAATAAATTCCTCGATTATCTGAATTTTGGATACACCGGAATGTGTCCGATTTCCCAAAATGTCTTTCATTTTCTCTTGTTCAGATATTTGGAACTTTCAACCAGTTTTAAACAGTAATTAACGAGCTGATAAGTTACATTTGCAACAGCTCAGTCATTTTCATCCTACATGTGGAAAATTGGAATTAATAAATAGACGTACCTTTTGCAGAGGACAAATCGAGGGGTGTATTACGAGCGGAAATCTCGTACACCTTGCTCAGAAATCCAAAATCGAATCTGGAAATCTTTTGAAAATCACACAAATCCACCAAATCCTTTGTAAATCCAGGAAATCCCTGAAATCCCGATTAAATCTTTAAAATCCTTATCATTTGTATGAAATCCGGCGAAATCTGCCCAAATCTATTGAAATCTTTCAAATCTTTTCAAAATTTACGAAATCTTCAACTTCAAATTTTGCGTTGAGAACGAGACTGTTGCATGAAAATGAGACTCCATTCTATCATGGGTGGGAGGGCCAGTAATTCTATCTACTAAGCATACCTCGCTCATTATCCACCCCACCTATCCCAACCCCATTGAGCTTCTGTTTACCCCCAAAAAGCACCCCATCAAAGAAAAAGGTCCACTAACATACAAAAAATACAACCTAGAATCCCTGGAAAATGCACCTCGACTAGCCATAAGATTGCTTTATCTTGAAGTAGGAGAAACCGGAGCCTAGAAGAAAATTAGATTTGTTAAATAAATTGTTTGCTTTGTTTTTGTTGGATGAGAATGACGCCGGGTGAATCTAGGTTTAACAAATTGTGATGCTTCACGGCTTTTTGTCTTCCCTAAGACAGCAAAGACTCTTGGCCAAATTAGAGGCTAGTCTATTCAAAACGGTATGGTTGACACGACAAAGTTTTACAAAAACGTTGATTTTACTAAGCAAATGCGCTAAAAAGTTTTGGATCATTCCTAAGTTTTATTTTCCTGCAAGGAGTATCAGATTAAGAAATTTCGGACTCATTTAGCAACCATGCAGTCAAAGAGTAGATTAAGCATAGCCAGAAAAATCGGAACCATAATGAAACGAACACATGGATTACTTAAGCTTTTAATTTGATACTCAACAGAGTAATAAGTCAGAAAGAGAACGAAACAGAAACCTAACTGATTTATATACCCAGATGTGAATCGAAATAGGCCAATCAGAATGCGGGTGAATGATTGGTATGGTGCAGGAAAACCAATCAACACCCGAGATACAGTGAGCTGACCAATAAGATTACTTCAAGAGTCCTAAGGCGAAAACGAACTCCTTCTGTCTACACAATAGGGGATCCCTGGTTTTTATGTAGACTGATTCCAAAATACCTAAATGAAATGTAGATCTTGCTCTGCCAATTATTCGAAAGCAATTCTCACTGTAGGCTTTAGCTCACTCTGGGTTTTCAAGCAAATGTTGACCTGTAGCAGAGTCATGTTTTAGTGATCTTTTAGGTTTTGAGGCGCGAGATGGTTGTTCTCGTTGCGGCACAGTTTTGCTGCGTATGCTAGACGGCACGTGTTGTTTAACCCTATCACATAACCGCTGAGATGTGCGACCTACGTACCTGGCATCACACCGGCACGAGTATTCGTATACTACAAGGCTGTTTTGTGTGGTAGGCACACTATCTTTGCGGATAGATGGAATTATTTTTCTAGAGGAGAATCGCCTTAGGACTCTTGAAGTAATCTTATTGGTCAGCTCACTGTATCTTTGGTGTTGATTGGTTTTCCTACACCATACCAATCATTCACCTCTTTTCTGATTGGCCTATTTCGATCCACATCTGGGTATATAAATCAGTTAGGTTTTTTTTTCTCTTTCTGATAGATAAGTCTGTTGAGTGTCAGACGAAAAGCTTAAGTAATCCATGTGTTCGTTTCATTATGTTTTCAATTTTTCTGGCTATACTGAAGTTCTGTACCATCCAAAGACAGTAGATTAAGCCTCAACAAAACTTTTCCAGGTACAAAATGAGATATCAAAGTAGGAAACACAACATACCTGATTATCTAAACTTCGATCGATCGAAAGCCAAACATTTTCATCATCAGTTGATTTTAAAAGCCATTCCTTGATCCATGCTTTTGCAGCTGTATGGTTGTAAGGACTTTCATTCCAAACGCTTCTTTGCCCCAAATTATATGCAAAGAAAACACAATTTTCTGGTGATATCTTTTTGTGGCTCACTGTGAACAAAATATAATGTTAATAAAGTCTTATCTCAAGTAAAAAAAAACTAAGAAAAAAAGGACAGCAAAGTAAAGACAAGAAAATATCTAATTAAGACATTAAAACACAGTTAGAAATTTAAGAAATAACAATTAATTAATTAGGAAGGCAAAAATTACAATTTGTTTTTTCCTTTCACCAATGTTCTTCAATCATCTAACCAAGCCAGCCATCTGAACTGCATCCGACTCAACTGAAACTAAACGGATTGCATGGCTAGAAATCTTACGCATGCGTGCACAACAAAATAAACTGAAATCCAACTAAATACAAATTAAGAAATAACTTGAGTAAATTAAACAGAGAATCCAGATAAGTAGTTTAAAACGCAGCAAAGCTAATTCACGCAGAATCCCGCGTAATTCACGATGTTCATTACATCCATGTTTATCTAGAAATATGCGAAGGGGCAGAACAGAAAATAGGTCAGAATTTAACCTTTTATAAGAAACTTCTAAAGTGAAAGCTGTGACATTCAATACATACTATTCCCATTTAGATAAAAAACTAAGACCGTGCAAAGCCCGAAGCATTTTACATTCAGTTTGAGCAGAGGGATAAGTCGACGATACCCTTATTTTTAGAGAGTGAAATCTTTTTCTTGCGATACGGACTTTCAGGCGTATCAGAAAACATCGAAGATGCCAAACATGAATTAGAATTCAACCTGTCCAGATAATCAAGAATCAACTCTTGTTGCAATAAACAGTAAACTGTGAACATGAGCAGATAAATTGCCCTCACTAAAGAAAAGTCTTGCCCTTTTCCACATACAATGTAAGTCAAAAAAATAAATGAATAGGCCTACCTTTGACACAGAAACGGACCTCTTCAACTGTTCTCGACGAGAAGACAAATGGAAATGAAAGAACTCAAACTTTCCATGATAATTTGAATAATTGGGGTACACACCCAAGTGGGATATAAGAACAATTGATCTTCAGTGCATGAATTTGGTAGCTATGCGTTACAAAGGGGGTCATGTAGTAGCTCTAGTTTAAGCTTCTCCTATTGGATAATCTACAAGACCCCCTTATGCAATTTTGTTGGTTTGGTATTCCCCAAGGACTGCGTTTGTTTTTTTTTGAGGGGTAAAGCTGCTAGGAAGGTAAGTTCGACTGCAACATCACGTTTCCTTTGTTGTTGACTCTTTGCATCAAAAGAGTCTTCCCTTTTCATGCTTCCAAATTCTCTTGAGAGACCGAGCGCTTTCATCTTGGCCCTCAAAGTTGCCTAAATATTCTGAATTTTCAGCCCTCAAAGTTGCTTAAATATTCTGGATTTTCAGCCCCCAAAGTTGCTTAAATATTCTGGATTTTAAGTCCTCAAAGCTGTTAGAGATGTGCTTCAGTTTTGAAAACGAAACAAAATTTAGACATTTCCCTTTACCCCAAAAACCAAGGGTCATCCTAAGGCGTCCCATTTTGAATTTCTCAGGTGAGGTCGGCATAGAACAAAGAAAAGGAAAATGAAGAAAAACTAAGAACTTAGCTTGACTGGTAAATGCAATGCTTACATGGTAAATGCAGTTACAAGTATGTAAGGCAATGGTGATGGGTTATAAAGGGCAGTCTTGCATTATTTCAATTTAACAATTGCTATCTACTCTAAACACTATTATTGTACTGATTTTTGCTGTTTTTTCTAGTTTCGTTCAACACATTTTCATTCTTTATAAAGTGTTAAAAAAAGCTGTGAAATGCATTTTTAGCCAATCTGAGGCATTCTATTTTCAAAATTTTTCTGGGGAGCATACCCCAGATCCCCCTAGGATAACCCAAAGAATTTTCCGGGCCGCGATGCGGCTCCGTCAATTTTTTGGGCAGTTCTACATTTTCCTTAGGATGACCCCTGCCAAAAACGTTGATTGTGTACATGTAAGAAAACCTTTGGAATACCAAATTTTTCTAACAATGAAGCAAAGTGTGATCAAAAAGGATAAGAACTTTCTTCATACAATCTTTTAGAGGGTGTAACATCTTTCCTTTTTCTTTTTTTCTTTAGATTTTAAGGCGTATCCAAAAATTTCAGAGAGACCAAACCGAAAATGAATTAGAATTCAACCTGTTCAGATATTCAAGAATAAATTGTTGTTGCAATAAACCATAAACTGTAAAAATTGTAGGCTTAGCTACAAAAATAATACTTTTGGTCCAGTAGCTAGAGGTAGTGGTGTAACGGAGGCAGTTGGGGCTCTTAGGAAATAAGAACGATGCGACCCTTCTGTACCGACAACAAAGAAAGATGAGCGGTAGAAACAAATCTGGGCCCCTTTGGAGCCTCTTGGTTTTCGAACTAGGATGTGATAAGCCACTAGCTGAGGTGTATAACCATCAGAAAGAAATTAATCCTTATGAGACAAACTTTTTCTGGGGCTGTTTTTGGCGTAGATTGCAAGTAAGGAAAGTGAATAGGCATATAACGGGGATTTAGTCAGAGAGAGGGGGTTCATTTTTCAAAGGAGACATAAACCCCCTATATCTCTAAAATGTCCCCGAAATTTCCTAATAATTATTCATCTTCCAATTCTACGCAAAAAACCATCCAAGAAAAAGGAGGTCTCACAAAGATTCCAAGCAAGTAGTAACAACCGTGACTATGATCCAAACACTAACCCTACCCCTAACCATAATCCCATTAATAATACTTAAAGCGCAAAAGCTGGAGGAGGTGTATCACTATGTTGAAGGTACCGTTATGAAGGATACTGTTTCTGGGCTGTTTTTAACGTAGATTAGGAATAAGGATATTTAATAGGCTGTTAGGGGTTTTTACAGATATAAGGGGTAATTACTTTTTATAAGAAGCACAAAAACCTATCTCAAAGAAGACATAAACCTCCTGTACCTTGCAAAAGTCCCCAAGCCCGCCTAATACCTTCGAAATTTCAATAATGCCAACCCTAACCCTTACCCTTTCATCCTAGTGTTGTCCTAGTTCAAACAATGATACTGATAGTCCAGTTGCTAGAGAAGACGTATTACTATCTAGAAGGAACGTTTGATAGATTTCAAATCTTGGTATCAAATAGGCCGTTTAGAGGCCTTTAATCAGATAAAAGGTGTTAATAACTCAATTACACAACAACCGACCCCCTTTATCTCGTTTAAGTACGTAAAACCGACCCCCGGAGAACCGACCCCCTTTATCTCGTTTAAGTACGTAAAACCGCATAAAAAGTATCCATTCTCAGAAACTATGCTTAAAACTACCCATGAAAAAGTGAAAATTACAGATATTGCTATCAAGTGGTCATAACCCTAGTTTTGACCGGAACCCGAACAAGCCTAAGTTTTACCCCTAACTCCAACAGCGGTACTTATAGTCCAGTAACTAGTAGGGCGTTAAAGGAGCTTTTAACAGATATAAAGGGTTAATAACTTTTTATAAGTAGCAAAAGAGCATATCTAAAAGAATACACCATAAAATGTGCGGCAAAAGTAAATCTAACTAAAACTCCAGCCAAAATTGCAAAAGTTCTAACCCTTAAGCTGTCCCTTATAAGCCTAAGTCTTGTTTTACTCTAACAACGATACTTATAGTCCAGTAGATGAAGGATATGAATTATCAATCTTCCATGAAGAACGGGTTTAAAGAGAGGGAGCTTATTAGGGTAAGTGGGTTTTGAGAAGAAATCATTCACTCTCTAACTTGTAAAGATAGAAACTCGTAATATAACGATGGAATACATCTATTAGCTATTCCCAGCTTATCGTATTTTACTCTGTAGACTTATTTGTATGAAGGAGTAAGGGCTTAAAAGGGTAAGGGCTTTTTAGAGGGGATGTTTTTTAAGAGGTTTTAGAGAAGAAATTCTTTAGTTTCAAGCATGTTGAATTAGAAATTCGTTATATTGCGTTGGAATACATCCATAAGCTAATCCTAACTCATCACATTTTACTCTGTAACCTTTCTTGTATGAAGAAGGGGGCTTTAAACAGAGGGGGGCTTAGTAGAGCCTTTACAGTATTATTTTAGTAGAGCCTTTACAGTATTATTTTCAGAGGAACCACAGAAAACAAAACCAAATATCATCCCAGCTTATGAAACAATAAATAGGAAAATACAAAGTAGGATGTTCTTGTGTCAAAGACTGAAAATACAAAGTGCTTCCAAAATCACAAAAATACAAAAACATTACACTGCACATTACAAAAATATCGTTAAACTCCAGAAATAACGTTTAAACTCCAGAAAGCAAGTTCAACTAGAAATAGGATATGGGTTTTATACTAGAAGACCCTGGGAGAAGGGGTACTCCGAACAAGGAGTCTTGTCGGTTTTCGGGTCTGATGAAAGATTACGAAACGGCCCAATTTAAGAAAATAAAATATTGGGGTAGTTCCTGAATTTCTAACTTCTTTGAAAGTTGTTTGTTTCAGTTGATTAATAAGATGTTGTTCAAATTCTATCATTTGAAGTGGTTCAAAAATCATATTCCCATCTGAGGTTGATTTTTAAATTATTGCATTAGACAACTTTAGCCCGACAGGACCCTTATGCCAGTCCAGTATTAGAGTACCCCTCTTCCCTTCCCAAGGGCGTTTGACTGACGTTGCCCGTTTTCTATTACTGAACAAGTTTATATCTCAAAAGATTCTCAAGGGAACCACTCCACTTTAGTGGACAGAAATTAGAAAATAAATTTCATGAATTAGACGAGGGGCAAATCACTTCAAGAAAAGTGTAGAGATTTCTAGGGTTTTAAGATTCCTTAGATTTTCAGAGATTTTCAGACCCAATTTTGCGAGGTTTCAGCTATTCTTACCCTGAGTAATGTGGTACAGTACGGTGGAGAGTTATCATCAGTACGGCGGAGGATATCATCAGTACGGCGGAGGATATTCCACTTCACTGAATACCTTCCACCATACTAATGGAATCCCTCAAATATACTGATGATTTCCCTCCACAGTATTGAATATCCTCCGAGCAATTTATGGTACCCCTAAACTGTTTTGACAATATCCCTCGACTATACTGAATACACTGTACTACGAACCCTCCATTATGCTGCACTACATTACCCAGGGTGTTCTGAAATAGGATATCAACTGATATTTCACTAACAGTCTTCTTAGAGAGCCCTGCATAACCCGTCAAGATTCACAAACAACAGTGTTCTATCATGAAAAATCTTAAAATGTCAACAAACAGTTCTTCACTCACCCGTTATACAGGTGCAAGGACATCACCCTGCTTAAAGTTCATCCTTCATGTTTTTGTCGCCAGCGCCTTCGTCTTCACTTCCACCATCGCGCTTACCGTCACCTGCGTCTTCGCCTTCTTCATCGCCTCCCTCTGCTTCTTCGTCTATTGAGTCATCTTCGTCTTCCTCTTGTCCTTCACCCCTTTACATTTGTAAAAATAATATCCTTTATATGTGACCTTATAGAGGGGGACGGGGTTAAGGATACGGATATCCCTAGCCCTTACCTTGGCCTTAATATTCGTCAAAAACAATATTCGCTTTCTCTTAAACCTATTGGGGAAAGGGGGCTTCAAGATATGGATAACCCTAATATTTGTTCCCTTTCTCTAACCTTATGGAGGGGAAGGGGTTAAAGATACCAGCAACCTTTTAAGCGTAAAATCCAGTTTCCTGCTACTAACCATGAACGACTTTTCTAACAAGCTGCTATGGTGAGGGTCGAACACAAAGCAATAGTAGTTATTGTGTTTTATTATGTTAGATTTTCTTCACCATCCTCAAGTTCTGTACCGATCAAAGACAGTTATAGAACACTACTCTGATGAGTGTCAAATGCAAAGCTTCAGTAGTTATTATGTTTCACTATGTAAAATCTTCCTCACCATCCTCGAGCTTTGAACTGATTAAAGACTGTTTTGACGTACTACTTTGATAACACTGATGTGTGTCAGACAAATAGCTATGTAACAAAAAAGTTATGATGATGATTATCATACAAACCTTTGCTACGCTCTCCTTCGTTGAAACAAGCTTTTTGTCCTTCGGGGCATCGAGGTCAGTCTTTACATAAATATACGCCTCCCAGCGTCCTCCTTCTCGTCCATCTTAGCGGTTGGGTCGTTGCGGTCGAAATAATCGTCTCCCATATATCTGTAAGTAAGAAGTTGAAGAAATGTACGAGTAACACCAAGACACTTTTTAACATACTAAGGTTTAATTGCTACGGTCACTAGACTCTTGGTTGATATTAGGCCATAGCTTTTCCATCTAAGCCTTTCTGTCTCAGCAAGTAGAAAAATAAAAATGTTGTTTTATATTACTGAAGACAGGACATCATTTAACATACAAAGTGGTGGGGGTAATTCCGCACTGGCCCGACCAATTACTTCACCAGTGAAACACTGTTGCCCCACCACTTCGTTGCCCTTTTCATTCAGTGAAATTCAATTCTTTCCCTCACTTAGAATATTGGTGGATGAAAGATTTGATATTTTGGTTTACTTATTCAATTTCAAACCGTCAGCAGACATCCATTTAGTTTTTCAAACATTTTTCAGAAAATATGAAACATTTTAGTTGGCAAATGTCAAAAAATAGTAAATTAATTCTAATTTATTTTGTTCTCTTGCCCGGGTAAACTTTTCAAAGAGCTGTTGTTAAGGTTCTCATACAAAGACAAAGGGGCCATTTTTCAAATACCCTACTTATGACAAATACTTGAAAAAGCGTTGAGGAATATCTAACGTAACCCAGCCTGTCACATTTAGAACATGCATCAGTCAATTTAATATTTACCAAAGTCGTAACAGACTCTATATTAAAGGGAAAATCTCTCCCCGGAGGGATGAGATCCAGAAAATGGGAGAAATATTCAAACAGCTAGATATCTAGTAAGGATAAGGTAAACCTATTCTCTGTTAAGGGTACCATCTTTAAATAATGCAAATTTGCCCCCTGGAAAAATTTTAATGCATTGCGTTTCCTTACAATTCACAAAAGAATCAGGAATGTCAATTCAAGACAAGATGGCAGCCGTAACAGGAAAAGGTATATCAAATTGGTCACTGGCCTTGAAGACAAAGTGAACAAAATATTCTTGATAAAATGCACATCTTTAAAAATCAATCAAGATAATTTGTGAGAATGGAAATGACCCGTCTAGGAGTCAGAAACCTATGATCTCTAAATTAGAATCTGCAAGCTTTTTGGGAAACGCCAGAAATCCCATCTGCAAAAATGTAATAAAACAGTGAGATTGAATTGATTTGTTTGTAACATGACAATGAAACATATTCGCTTACCTGTCTATCCTTGCCCTCCATTGAATATCAGGAACAAATCAATTTCATTCGGCATGCAGTACTTCATTTCTCATTGGCGAACTGAAATCAAATGATCCTCACTATAACTGATTTCGATACAAATGCAACAGTTTAATCACGAGAAAGATATTTGAGTTTTCTGCACCGAATTTCGATTGTGACGTCAGTTGATTAATAGATACTGTCTAACATCAGAAGTTCCATCTGCAAGCTTTTAATGAAACAGTGAGATTGAATTGCATTGATTGTAGCATTGAGCGAGCTCTCAACGTGCTACAGTGCTGTTTCTCAGAGTTTAATAATGGATAAATGACTGTTTTCGACCGTTTTTTAATCCAATGCATGAATTTACAGCCGTGCATAATTTGAAACAAGTTATCAATCATATTCTTGGCTATAAATGCACCGGAAAAGCACGAGGAAAATCATCTTTTAACCAACGTGCAACGGTCCTTATTTATGATAAGTAAAGTATACTATATCTTCTTACTGGAAGTGGTGTAGCACGTCAGAGATTCTGGTTT
The DNA here is from genome assembly GCA_963924455.1 of Pelagia noctiluca. Lineage (NCBI taxonomy): Eukaryota > Metazoa > Cnidaria > Scyphozoa > Semaeostomeae > Pelagiidae > Pelagia > Pelagia noctiluca. The sequence goes on along the minus strand of OZ004330.1, from coordinate 70,129 downwards.
TAGTCCTGACAAAGTGAAGAACTGGGGCTACAATCACTTGAATGATAATTTTGACTGTAATGCACGGATAGATATATCCAAATGGAGTTGATAATAGACACAAGAAGGCATGAAACTAAACTTTAAAAGCAAACGAAGCACGTATGCTCTACACAAAACATAACAAGACTTATCCTATGCTCGATCAAACACAACGACAATATTTTCAAAACTTCAATTCGACATCCCATTGCACATTTTTACATTATCATCATTTCATAATTTTAAGCTTGCTAATTTTAGATGTTCGCATCATTTCAAACCGTCATATTCTTAGATATTGAATGAAATAGATTGAAAAGATAATTATCTACGGCTTCATAGGCTATGGGTTCACTATGTGAGGAAAATTGAATTTTGTGGCACCAAAAGTATATTTCGATACCCTAGTTAGTAAAGGTACATTTAAGCCTCTACAGATCACCAATTCTCTCCCATAAACGATTCTTTAAGATTCTAGTATTATTTTACTTTCTCCTTATAAAAGTATGCTATCAAATCCAAAAAGGATACCTTTCCCTCCCATCCCCCCCAGAGCAATGCTGTTTGGATAAAACCCTTCCTCGATGCATCTTGCTGGTGTTAAGGTATCAATCTACTACTTGGCGATACCCAACACTCAAATCATATCTTACAACTTTTATCTCAAAGTTCTTAGTTAGTTAGGATGGGTATAAGCCTATACAAGTCACTAACCCTTTTTCATATATCATGGTTGGAGTTCTAGTTCTAAGTCATTTTATCGTTATATAGTTTAAAATGAAAGCCGAGAACAACACATCCTCCTCCCCCTTCCCCCTTAAAACAATGTTGTATTAGAACAACTCAACTTACACTGCATCGTGCACTTGCCATATTGGCGCTAAAAACAACCACCTACTCGGTCAAACCTAGTATTGTTTCAACTACCCTCACTATAGTGTATAATCCAAAAAAAGGTAATACATTCAAGCTCTTTTCTCTGAGATGAATGTTGTGGTAAAAATAAAGCAGTTCTTCACTGTTTTCTGTGCATTTAAAGGTCAAACCTCCTACTTGGTGAAATGCAACATTGTTGGAAATGGCCAGGGAGAGGGGAAGGAGTCTTAGATTTTTTTAGAGTAGTTATTAAGAAGTAGTGAAACACCTCTTAAATGTACTGCTGCTCTATAATTCCTAATATCAACACACAGATAGTAAAGCTCTATCATCCTATAAACAACTAGGGCTCTAGCTAAGTACTTTGAAATGGCAAGAATTTTCATTCAGAATAGCCATTACAGTGAAGTATGTAGAGACAAAGTTTTCTACTTGTTTCCTCTTGCGAAACAGCCTACTAGTATAAGATAAACATAGTTACTAATTAGTGGCTATCGATATTTCAATTAAAATTAGGCTAAGACAGCTTTTCCTCCTCATCTAGACCTCTCAGTCAAACTACAGCCAGTTCACTCAGGCCCTATAATTCAAAGGTAATCTCTTTGTAAATAGAAATCTAACTTATTCAATTAAACTGGAATGAAACACATTCGCTTACCTGTTTGTTATTGCACTCGATTGAATATCCTGAACAAATCAGTTTCATTCGGCAGGCAGTGCTTCATCTTTCATTGACGAACTGAAATCAAATGGTCCTCACTATAACTGATCTCGATACAAATGCAACAGTTTAATCACGAGAAAGGTATTTGAGTTTTCTGCACTGAATTTCGATTGTGACGTCAGTTGATTAATAGATACTGTCTAACATCAGAAGTTCCATCTGCAAGCTTTTAATGAAACAGTGAGATTGAATTGCATTGATTGTAGCATTGAGCGAGCTCTCAACGTGCTACAGTTTTCTTTCTCAGAGTTTGATAATGGATAAATGACTGTTTTCGACCGTTTTTTAATCCAATGCATGAATTTACAGCCGTGCATAATTTGAAACAAGTTATCAATCATATTCTTGGCTATAAATGCACCGGAAAAGCACGAGAAAATCAACTTTTACCAACGTGCAACGGCCCTTATTTATGATAAGTATAGTATACTATATCTTCTTACTGGAAGTGGTGTAGCACGTCAGAGATTCTGGTTTTAGTCCTGACAAAGTGAAGAACTGGGGCTACAATCACTTGAATGATAATTTTGACTGTAATGCACGGATAGATATATCAAAATGGAGTTGATAATAGACACAAGAAGGCATGAAACTAAACTTTAAAAGCAAACGTAGCACGTATGCTCTACACAAAACATAACAAGGCTTATCCTATGCTCGATCAAACACAACGACAATATTTTCAAAACTTCAATTCGACATCCCATTGCACATTTTTACATTATCATCATTTCATAATTTTAAGCTTGCTAATTTTAGATGTTTGCATCATTTCAAACCGTCATATTCTTAGATATTGAATGAAATAGATTGAAAAGATTATTATTTACGGCTTCATAGGATATGGGTTCACTATGTGAGGAAAATTGAATTTTCTGGCACCAAAAGTATATTTCGATACCCTAGTTAGTAAAGGTACATTTAAGCCTCTACAGATCACCAATTCTCTCCCATGAACGATTCTTTAAGATTCTAGTATTATTTTACTTTCTCCTTATAAAAGTATGCTATCAAATCCAAAAAGGATACCTTTCCCTCCCATCCCCCCCTGAGCAATGCTGTTTGGATAAAACCCTTCCTCGATGCATCCTGCTGGTGTTAAGGTATCAATCTACTACTTGGCGATACCCAACACACAAATCATATCTTACAACTTTTATCTCAAAGTTCTTAGTTAGTTAGGATGGGTATAAGCCTATACAAGTCACTAACCCTTTTTCATATATCATGGTTGGAGTTCTAGTTCTAAGTCATTTTATCGTTATATAGTTTAAAATGAAAGCCGAGAACAACACATCCTCCTCCCCCTTCCCCCTCAAAACAATGTTGTATTAGAACAACTCAACTTACACTGCATCGTGCACTTGCCATATTGGCGCTAAAAACAACCACCTACTCGGTCAAACCTAGTATTGTTTCAACTACCCTCACTATAGTGTATAATCCAAAAAAAGGTAATACATTCAAGCTCTTTTCTCTGAGATGAATGTTGTGGTAATAATGAAGCAGTTCTTCACTGTTTTCTGTGCATTTCAAGGTCAAACCTCCTACTTGGTGAAATGCAACATTGTTGGAAATGGCCAGGGAGAGGGGAAGGAGTCTTAGATTTTTTTAGAGTAGTTATTAAGAAGTAGTGAAACACCTCTTAAATGTACTGCTGCTCTATAATTCCTAATATCAACACACAGATAGTAAAGCTCTACAATCCCCTAAAAAACTAGGGCTCTAGCTAAGTACTTTGAAAAGGCAAGCATTTTCATTCAGAATAGCCATTACAGTGAAGTATGTAGAGACAAAGTTTTCTACTTGTTTCCTCTTGCAAAACAGCCTACTAGTATAAGATAAACATAGTTACTAATTAGTGGCTATCGATATCTCAATTAAAATTAGGCTAAGACAGCTTTTCCTCCTGATCTAGACCTCTCAGTCAAACTACAGCCAGTTCACTCAGGCCCTATAATTGAAAGGTAATCTCTTAGTAAACATGAAATCTGAGGTATTCGATCAAACTGGAATGAAACATAGTCGCTTACCTGTCTGTTCTTGCATTAGATTGAATATTCTGAACAAATCAATTTCTTTCGGCATCCAGTGCTTCATCTTTCATTGGCGAACTGAAATCAAATGATCCTCACTATAACTGATCTCGATACAAATGCAACAGTTTAATCACGAGAAAGATATTTGAGTTTTCTGCACTGAATTTCGATTGTGACGTCAGTTGATTAATAGATACTGTCTAACATCAGAAGTTCTATCTGCAAGCTTTTAATGAAACAGTGAGATTGAATTGAATTGATTGTAGCATTGAGCGAGCTCTCAACGTGCTACAGTGCTCTTTCTCAGAGTTTGATAATGGATAAATGACTGTTTTCGACCGCTTTTTAATTCAATGCATGAATTTACAGCCGTGCATAATTTGAAACAAGTTATCAATCATATTCTTGGCTATAAATGCACCGGAAAAGCACGAGAAAATCAACTTTTACCAGCGTGCAACGGTCCTTATTTATGATAAGTATAGTATACTATATCTTCTTACTGGAAGTGGTGTAGCACGTCAGAGATTCTGGTTTTAGTCCTGACAAAGTGAAGAACTGGGGTTATAATCACTTGAATGATAATTTTGACTGTAATGCACGGATAGATATATCCAAATAGAGTTGATAATAGACACAAGAAGGCATGAAACTAAACTTTAAAAGCAAACGAAGCACGTATGCTCTACACAAAACATAACAAGGCTTATCCTGTGCTCGATCAAAAACAACAACAATATTTTCAAAACTTCAATTCGACAGACATCCCATTGCACATTTTTACATTATGATCATTTCATAATTTTAAGCTTGCTAATTTTAGATGTTCGCATCATTTCAAACCGTCATATTCTTAGATATTGAATGAAATAGATTGAAAAGATAATTATCTACGGCTTCATAGGCTATGGGTTCACTATGTGAGGAAAATTGAATTTTGTGGCACCAAAAGTTTATCTCGATACCCTAGTTAGTAAAGGTACATTTAAGCCTCTACAGATCACCAATTCTCTCCCATAAACGATTCTTTAAGATTCTAGTATTATTTTACTTTCTCCTTATAAAAGTATGCTATCGAATCCAAAAAGGATACCTTTCCCTCCCATCCCCCCCAGAACAATGCTGTTGGGATAAAACCCTTCCTCGATGCATCTTGCTGATGTTAAGGTATCAATCTACTACTTGGCAATACCCAACACTCAAATCATATCTTACAACTTTTATCTCAAAGTTCTTAGTTAGTTAGGATGCGTATAAGCCTATACAAGTCACTAACCCTTTTTCATATATCATGGTTTGAGTTCTAGTACTAAGTCATTTTATCGTTATATAGTTTATAATGAAAGCCGAGAACAACATATCCTCCTCCCCCCTTCCCCCTCAAAACAATGTTGTATTAGAACAACTCAACTTGCACTGCATCGTGCACTTGCCATATTGGCGCTCAAACCACCTACTCGGTCAAACCTAGTATTGTTTCAACTACCGTCACTATAGTGTATAATCCACGAAAAAGGTAATACATTCAAGCTCTTTTCTCTGAGATGAATGTTGTGGTAATAATAAAGCAGTTCTTCACTGTTTTCTGTGCATTTAAAGGTCAAACCTCCTACTTGGTGAAATGCAACATTGTTGGAAATGGCCAGGGAGAGGGGAAGGAGTCTTAGATTTTTTTAAAGTAGTTATTGAGAAGTAGTGAAACACCTCTTAAATGTACTGCTGCTCTATAATTCCTAATATCAACACACAGATAGTAAAGCTCTACCATCCTCTAAAAAACTATGGCTCTAGCTAAGTACTTTGAAAAGGCAAGAATTTCATTTCAGAATAGCCATTACAGTGAAGTATGTAGAGACAAAGTTTTCTACTTGTTTCCTCTTGCAAAACAGCCTACTAGTATAAGATAAACATAGTTACTAATTAGTGGCTATCGATATTTCAATTAAAATAAGGCTAAGACAGCTTTTCCTCCTGATCTAGACCTCTCAGTCAAACTAAAGCCAGTTCACTCAGGCCCTATAAATCAAAGGTAATCTCTTTGTAAACATGAAATCTAAGGTATTCAATTAAACTGGAATGAAACACATTCGCTTACCTGTTTGTTATTGCACTTGATTGAATATCCTGAACAAATCAATTTCATTCGGCAGGCAGTGCTTCATCTTTCATTGACGAACTGAAATCAAATGGTCCTCACTATAACTGATCTCGATACAAATGCAACAGTTTAATCACGAGAAAGGTATTTGAGTTGTCTGCACTGAATTTCGATTGTGACGTCAGTTGATTAATAGATACTGTCTAACATCAGAAGTTCCATCTGCAAGCTTTTAATGAAACAGTGAGATTGAATTGCATTGATTGTAGCATTGAGCGAGCTCTCAACGTGCTACAGTGCTCTTTCTCAGAGTTTGATAATGGATAAATGACTGTTTTCGACCGTTTTTTAATCCAATGCATGAATTTACAGCCGTGCATAATTTGAAACAAGTTATCAATCATATTCTTGGCTATAAATGCACCGGAAAAGCACGAGAAAATCAACTTTTACCAACGTGCAACGGCCCTTATTTATGATAAGTATAGTATACTATATCTTCTTACTGGAAGTGGTGTAGCACGTCAGAGATTCTGGTTTTAGTCCTGACAAAGTGAAGAACTGGGGTTATAATCACTTGAATGATAATTTTGACTGTAATGCACGGATAGATATATCCAAATAGAGTTGATAATAGACACAAGAAGGCATGAAACTAAACTTTAAAAGCAAACGTAGCACGTACGCTCTACACAAAACATAACAAGGCTTATCCTGTACTCGATCACACACAACGACAATATTTTCAAAACTTCAATTCGACAGACATCCCATTGCACATTTTTACATTATGATCATTTCATAATTTTAAGCTTGCTAATTTTAGATGTTCGCATCATTTCAAACCGTCATATTCTTAGATATTGAATGAAATAGATTGAAAAGATAATTATCTACGGCTTCATAGGCTATGGGTTCACTATGTGAGGAAAATTGAATTTTGTGGCACCAAAAGTTTATCTCGATACCCTAGTTAGTAAAGGTACATTTAAGCCTCTACAGATCACCAATTCTCTCCCATAAACGATTCTTTAAGATTCTAGTATTATTTTACTTTCTCCTTATAAAAGTATGCTATCGAATCCAAAAAGGATACCTTTCCCTCCCATCCCCCCCAGAACAATGCTGTTGGGATAAAACCCTTCCTCGATGCATCTTGCTGGTGTTAAGGTATCAATCTACTACTTGGCAATACCCAACACTCAAATCATATCTTACAACTTTTATCTCAAAGTTCTTAGTTAGTTAGGATGCGTATAAGCCTATACAAGTCACTAACCCTTTTTCATATATCATGGTTTGAGTTCTAGTACTAAGTCATTTTATCGTTATATAGTTTATAATGAAAGCCGAGAACAACATATCCTCCTCCCCCCTTCCCCCTCAAAACAATGTTGTATTAGAACAACTCAACTTGCACTGCATCGTGCACTTGCCATATTGGCGCTCAAACCACCTACTCGGTCAAACCTAGTATTGTTTCAACTACCGTCACTATAGTTTATAATCCACGAAAAAGGTAATACATTCAAGCTCTTTTCTCTGAGATGAATGTTGTGGTAATAATGAAGCAGTTCTTCACTGTTTTCTGTGCATTTAAAGGTCAAACCTCCTACTTGGTGAAATGCAACATTGTTGGAAATGGCCAGGGAGAGGGGAAGGAGTCTTAGATTTTTTTAAAGTAGTTATTGAGAAGTAGTGAAATACCTCTTAAATGTACTGCTGCTCTATAATTCCTAATATCAACACACAGATAGTAAAGCTCTACCATCCCCTAAAAAACTATGGCTCTAGCTAAGTACTTTGAAAAGGCAAGAATTTCATTTCAGAATAGCCATTACAGTGAAGTATGTAGAGACAAAGTTTTCTACTTGTTTCCTCTTGCAAAACAGCCTACTAGTATAAGATAAACATAGTTACTAATTAGTGGCTATCGATATTTCAATTAAAATAAGGCTAAGACAGCTTTTCCTCCTGATCTAGACCTCTCAGTCAAACTAAAGCCAGTTCACTCAGGCCCTATAACTCAAAGGTAATCTCTTTGTAAACATGAAATCTAAGGTATTCAATTAAACTGGAATGAAACACATTCGCTTACCTGTTTGTTATTGCACTTGATTGAATATCCTGAACAAATCAATTTCATTCGGCAGGCAGTGCTTCATCTTTCATTGACGAACTGAAATCAAATGGTCCTCACTATAACTGATCTCGATACAAATGCAACAGTTTAATCACGAGAAAGATATTTGAGTTTTCTGCACTGAATTTCGATTGTGACGTCAGTTGATTAATAGATACTGTCTAACATCAGAAGTTCCATCTGCAAGCTTTTAATGAAACAGTGAGATTGAATTGAATTGATTGTAGCATTGAGCGAGCTCTCAACGTGCTACAGTGCTCTTTCTCAGAGTTTAATACTGGATAAATGACTGTTTTCAACTGTTTTTTAATCCAATGCATGAATTTACAGCCATGCATAATTTGAAACAAGTTATCAATCATATTCTTGGCTATAAATGCACTGGAAAAGCACGAGAAAATCAACTTTTACCAACGTGCAACGGCCCTTATTTATGATAAGTATCGTATACTATATCTTCTTACTGGAAGTGGTGTAGCACGTCAGAGATTCTGGTTTTCGTTCTGACAAAGTGAAGAACTGCGGCTACAATCACTTGAATGATAATTTTGACTGTAATGCACGGATAGATATATCAAAATGGAGTTGATAATAGACACAAGAAGGCATGAAACTAAACTTTAGAAGCAAACGTAGCACGTATGCTCTACACAAAACATAACAATGCTTATCCTGTACTCGATCACACACAACAACAATATTTTCAAAACTTCAATTGGACATCCCATTCCACATTTTTACATTATCATCATTTCATAATTTTAAGCTTGCTAATTTTAGATGTTTGCATCATTTCAAACCGTCATATTCTTAGATATTGAATGAAATAGATTGAAAAGACAATTATCTACGGCTTCATAGGATATGGGTTCACTATGTGAGGAAAATTGAATTTTGTGGCACCAAAAGTTTATCTCGATACCCTAGTTAGTAAAGGTACATTTAAGCCTCTACAGATCACCAATTCTCTCCCATTAACGATACTTTAAGATTCTAGTATTATTTTACTTTCTCCTTATAAAAGTATGCTATCGAATCCAAAAAGGATACCTTTCCCTCCCATCCCCCCCAGAGCAATGCTGTTTGGATAAAACCCTTCCTCGATGAATTTTGCTGGTGTTAAGGTATCAATCTACTACTTGGCAATACCCAACACTCAAATCATATCTTACAACTTTTATCTCAAAGTTCTTAGTTAGTTAGGATGCGTATAAGCCTATACAAGTCACTAACCCTTTTTCATATATCATGATGGTTTGAGTTCTAGTACTAAGTCATTTTATTGTTTTAAGTTTATAATGAAAGCCGAGAACAACATATCCTCCTCCCCCCTTCCCCCTCGAAAATGTTGTATTATAACAACTCAACTAGCACTGCATCGTGCACTTGCCATATTGGCGCTCAAACCACCTACTCGGTCAAACCTAGTATGTTTCAACTACCCTCACTATAGTGTATAATCCACGAAAAAGGTAATACATTCAAGCTCTTTTCTCTGAGATGAATGTTGTGTGATAATGAAGCAGTTCTTCACTGTTTTCTGTGCATTTCAAGGTCAAACCTCCTACTTGGTGAAATGCAACATTATTTGAAAGGGGAGGGGAGAGGGGAAGGAGTCTTAGATTTTTTAGAGTAGTTATTGAGAAGAAGTGAAACACCTCTTAAATGTACTGCTGCTCTATAATTCCTAATATCAACACACAGATAGTAAAGCTCTACCATCCCCTAAAAAACTAGGGCTCTAGCTAAGTACTTTGAAAAGGCAAGCATTTTCATTCAGAATAGCCATTACAGTGAAGTATGTAGAGACAAAGTTTTCTACTTGTTTCCTCTTGCAAAACAGCCTACTATTATAAGATAAACATAGTTACTAATTAGTGGCTATCGATATCTCAATTAAAATTAGGCTAAGACAGCTTTTCCTCCTCATCTAGACCTCTCAGTCAAACTACAGCCAGTTCACTCAGGCCCTATAATTCAAAGGTAATCTCTTTGTAAACATGAAATCTAAGGTAGTTAATTAAACTGGAATGAAACACATTCGCTTACCTGTTTGTTATTGCACTTGATTGAATATCCTGAACAAATCAATTTCATTCGGCAGGCAGTGCTTCATCTTTCATTGACGAACTGAAATCAAATGGTCCTCACTATAACTGATCTCGATACAAATGCAACAGTTTAATCACGAGAAAGATATTTGAGTTTTCTGCACTGAATTTCGATTGTGACGTCAGTTGATTAATAGATACTGTCTAACATCAGAAGTTCCATCTGCAAGCTTTTAATGAAACAGTGAGATTGAATTGAATTGATTGTAGCATTGAGCGAGCTCTCAACGTGCTACAGTGCTCTTTCTCAGAGTTTAATACTGGATAAATGACTGTTTTCGACCGTTTTTTAATCCAATGCATGAATTTACAGCCGTGCATAATTTGAAACAAGTTATCAATCATATTCTTGGCTATAAATGCACTGGAAAAGCACGAGAAAATCAACTTTTACCAACGTGCAACGGCCCTTATTTATGATAAGCATCGTATACTATATCTTCTTACTGGAAGTGGTGTAGCACGTCAGAGATTCTGGTTTTCGTTCTGACAAAGTGAAGAACTGCGGCTACAATCACTTGAATGATAATTTTGACTGTAATGCACGGATAGATATATCAAAATGGAGTTGATAATAGACGCAAGAAGGCATGAAACTAAACTTTAAAAGCAAACGTAGCACGTATGCTCTACACAAAACATAACAATGCTTATCCTGTACTCGATCACACACAACGACAATATTTTCAAAACTTCAATTCGACATCCCATTGCACATTTTTACATTATCATCATTTCATAATTTTAAGCTTGCTAATTTTAGATGTTCGCATCATTTCAAACCGTCATATTCTTTGATATTGAATGAAATAGATTGAAAAGATAATTATCTACGGCTTCATAGGCTACGGGTTCACTATGTGAGGAAAATTTAATTTTGTGGCACCAAAAGTTTATCTCGATACCCTAGTTAGTAAAGGTATATTTAAGCCTCTACAGATCACCAATTCTCTCCCATAAACGATACTTTAAGATGAATTTTGCTGGTGTTAAGGTATCAATCTACTACTTGGCAATACCCAACACTCAAATCATATCTTACAACTTTTTTCTCAAAGTTCTTAGTTAGTTAGGATGCGTATAAGCCTATTCAAGTCACTAACCCTTTTTCATATATCATGGTTTGAGTTCTAGTACTAAGTCATTTTATCGTTATATAGTTTATAATGAAAGCCGAGAACAACATATCCTCCTCCCCCCTTCCCCCTCAAAACAATGTTGTATTATAACAACTCAACTAGCACTGCATCGTGCACTTGCCATATTGGCGCTCAAACCACCTACTCGGTCAAACCTAGTATGTTTCAACTACCCTCACTATAGTATATAATCCACGAAAAAGGTAATACATTCAAGCTCTTTTCTCTGAGATGAATGTTGTGGTGTAATGAAGCAGTTCTTCACTGCTTTCTGTGCATTTCAAAGTCAAACCTCCTACTTGGTGAAATGCAACATTGTTTGAAAGGGGAGGGGAGAGGGGAAGGAGTCTTAGATTTTTTAGAGTAGTTATTGAGAAGAAGTGAAACACCTCTTAAATGTACTGCTGCTCTATAATTCCTAATATCAACACACAGATAGTAAAGCTCTACCATCCCCTAAAAAACTAGGGCTCTAGCTAAGTACTTTGAAAAGGCAAGCATTTTCATTCAGAATAGCCATTACAGTGAAGTATGTAGAGACAAAGTTTTCTACTTGTTTCCTCTTGCAAAACAGCCTACTATTATAAGATAAACATAGTTACTAATCAGTGGCTATCGATATCTCAATTAAAATTAGGCTAAGACAGCTTTTCCTCCTCATCTAGACCTCTCAGTCAAACTACAGCCAGTTCACTCAGGCCCTATAATTCAAAGGTAATCTCTTTGTAAACATGAAATCTAAGGTAGTTAATTAAACTGGAATGAAACATATTTGCTTACCTGTTTGTTCTTGCACTCGATTGAATATCCTGAACAAATCAGTTTCATTTGGCATGCAGTGCTTCATCTTTCATTGGCGAACTGAAATCAAATGATCGTCACTATAACTGATCTCGATACAAATGCAACAGTTTAATCACGAGAAAGATATTTGAGTTTTCTGCACTGAATTTCGATTGTGACGTCAGTTGATTAATAGATACTGTCTAACATCAGAAGTTCCATCTGCAAGCTTTTAATGAAACAGTGAGATTGAATTGAATTGATTGTAGCATTGAGCGAGCTCTCAACGTGCTACAGTGCTCTTTCTCAGAGTTTAATACTGGATAAATGACTGTTTTCGACCGTTTTTTAATCCAATGCATGAATTTACAGCCGTGCATAATTTGAAACAAGTTATCAATCATATTCTTGGCTATAAATGCACTGGAAAAGCACGAGAAAATCAACTTTTACCAACGTGCAACGGCCCTTATTTATGATAAGTATCGTATACTATATCTTCTTACTGGAAGTGGTGTAGCACGTCAGAGATTCTGGTTTTCGTTCTGACAAAGTGAAGAACTGGGGCTACAATCACTTCAATGATAATTTTGACTGTAATGCATGGATAGATATATCAAAATGGAGTTGATAATAGACACAAGAAGGCATGAAACTAAACTTTAAAAGCAAACGTAGCACGTACGCTCTACACTAAACATAACAAGGCTTATCCTATGCTCGATCTCACACAACAACAATATTTTCAAAACTTCAATTCGACAGACATCCCATTGCACATTTTTACATTATGATCATTTCATAATTTTAAGCTTGCTAATTTTAGATGTTCGCATCATTTCAAACCGTCATATTCTTAGATATTGAATGAAATAGATTGAAAAGATAATTATCTACGGCTTCATAGGCTATGGGTTCACTATGTGAGGAAAATTTAATTTTGTGGCACCAAAAGTTTATCTCGATACCCTAGTTAGTAAAGGTATATTTAAGCCTCTACAGATCACCAATTCTCTCCCATAAACGATACTTTAAGATGAATTTTGCTGGTGTTAAGGTATCAATCTACTACTTGGCAATACCCAACACTCAAATCATATCTTACAACTTTTTTCTCAAAGTTCTTAGTTAGTTAGGATGCGTATAAGCCCATACAAGTCACTAACCCTTTTTCATATATCATGGTTTGAGTTCTAGTACTAAGTCATTTTATCGTTATATAGTTTATAATGAAAGCCGAGAACAACATATCCTCCTCCCCCCTTCCCCCTCAAAACAATGTTGTATTATAACAACTCAACTAGCACTGCATCGTGCACTTGCCATATTGGCGCTCAAACCACCTACTCGGTCAAACCTAGTATGTTTCAACTACCCTCACTATAGTGTATAATCCACGAAAAAGGTAATACATTCAAGCTCTTTTCTCTGAGATGAATGTTGTGGTGTAATGAAGCAGTTCTTCGCTGCTTTCTGTGCATTTCAAAGTCAAACCTCCTACTTGGTGAAATGCAACATTGTTTGAAAGGGGAGGGGAGAGGGGAAGGAGTCTTAGATTTTTTAGAGTAGTTATTGAGAAGAAGTGAAACACCTCTTAAATGTACTGCTGCTCTATAATTCCTAATATCAACACACAGATAGTAAAGCTCTACCATCCCCTAAAAAACTAGGGCTCTAGCTAAGTACTTTGAAAAGGCAAGCATTTTCATTCAGAATAGCCATTACAGTGAAGTATGTAGAGACAAAGTTTTCTACTTGTTTCCTCTTGCAAAACAGCCTACTATTATAAGATAAACATAGTTACTAATTAGTGGCTATCGATATCTCAATTAAAATTAGGCTAAGACAGCTTTTCCTCCTCATCTAGACCTCTCAGTCAAACTACAGCCAGTTCACTCAGGCCCTATAATTCAACCCGGGGGGGTAACTTCAATAGGCAGATGACGGGGGTGTGCCATTTTGACGTATGAAGTCATACCCTAAAATTTATAAATTTTTCAAAAACCCTACCCCAAAATTTATATACCATACAAAATGCATACCCTAAAATTCATTTCATGTTAGAAATTAATATCTAATGATGGGTCCATAATTGGGGCAAAAATCCAACAATTTGATCAAGTACATGAAATTTCCTTCAACATCAACATCATTAGCACTATATGATATCTATATACAATATATACATGGATACCCCAAAATTTATGGTCATGCTAAAAATGATACCCCAAAATTTATGACCATGTATGATCTTACCAAAAATGATACCCCAAAATTTATTTTCTACCTGAAAAAAGGCACCCCAAAAAATGGCACATCCCGCACGAGTATATATGGAAGTTACCCCCCCGGGTAATTCAAAGGTAATCTCTTTGTAAACATGAAATCTAAGGTAGTTAATTAAACTTGAATGAAACATATTTGCTTACCTGTTTGTTCTTGCACTCGATTGAATATCCTGAACAAATCAGTTTCATTTGGCATGCAGTGCTTCATCTTTCATTGGCGAACTGAAATCAAATGATCCTCACTATAACTGATCTCGATACAAATGCAACAGTTTAATCACGAGAAAGATATTTGAGTTTTCTGCACTGAATTTCGATTGTGACGTCAGTTGATTAATAGATACTGTCTAACATCAGAAGTTCCATCTGCAAGCTTTTAATGAAACAGTGAGATTGAATTGAATTGATTGTAGCATTGAGCGAGCTCTCAACGTGCTACAGTGCTCTTTCTCAGAGTTTAATACTGGATAAATGACTGTTTTCGACCGTTTTTTAATCCAATGCATGAATTTACAGCCGTGCATAATTTGAAACAAGTTATCAATCATATTCTTGGCTATAAATGCACTGGAAAAGCACGAGAAAATCAACTTTTACCAACGTGCAACGGCCCTTATTTATGATAAGTATCGTATACTATATCTTCTTACTGGAAGTGGTGTAGCACGTCAGAGATTCTGGTTTTCGTTCTGACAAAGTGAAGAACTGGGGCTACAATCACTTCAATGATAATTTTGACTGTAATGCACGGATAGATATATCAAAATGGAGTTGATAATAGACACAAGAAGGCATGAAACTAAACTTTAAAAGCAAACGTAGCACGTACGCTCTACACTAAACATAACAAGGCTTATCCTATGCTCGATCTCACACAACAACAATATTTTCAAAACTTCTATTCCACATCCCATTGCACATTTTTACATTATGATCATTTTATAATTTTAAGCTTGCTAATTTTAGATGTTCGCATCATTTCAAACCGTCATATTCTTAGATATTGAATGAAATAGATTGAAAAGATAATTATCTACGGCTTCATAGGCTATGGGTTCACTATGTGAGGAAAATTTAATTTTGTGGCACCAAAAGTTTATCTCGATACCCTAGTTAGTAAAGGTATATTTAAGCCTCTACAGATCACCAATTCTCTCCCATAAACGATACTTTAAGATGAATTTTGCTGGTGTTAAGGTATCAATCTACTACTTGGCAATACCCAACACTCAAATCATATCTTACAACTTTTTTCTCAAAGTTCTTAGTTAGTTAGGATGCGTATAAGCCTATACAAGTCACTAACCCTTTTTCATATATCATGGTTTGAGTTCTAGTACTAAGTCATTTTATCGTTATATAGTTTATAATGAAAGCCGAGAACAACATATCCTCCTCCCCCCTTCCCCCTCAAAACAATGTTGTATTATAACAACTCAACTAGCACTGCATCGTGCACTTGCCATATTGGCGCTCAAACCACCTACTCGGTCAAACCTAGTATGTTTCAACTACCCTCACTATAGTGTATAATCCACGAAAAAGGTAATACATTCAAGCTCTTTTCTCTGAGATGAATGTTGTGGTGTAATGAAGCAGTTCTTCACTGCTTTCTGTGCATTTCAAAGTCAAACCTCCTACTTGGTGAAATGCAACATTGTTTGAAAGGGGAGGGGAGAGGGGAAGGAGTCTTAGATTTTTTAGAGTAGTTATTGAGAAGAAGTGAAACACCTCTTAAATGTACTGCTGCTCTATAATTCCTAATATCAACACACAGATAGTAAAGCTCTACCATCCCCTAAAAAACTAGGGCTCTAGCTAAGTACTTTGAAAAGGCAAGCATTTTCATTCAGAATAGCCATTACAGTGAAGTATGTAGAGACAAAGTTTTCTACTTGTTTCCTCTTGCAAAACAGCCTACTATTATAAGATAAACATAGTTACTAATTAGTGGCTATCGATATCTCAATTAAAATTAGGCTAAGACAGCTTTTCCTCCTCATCTAGACCTCTCAGTCAAACTACAGCCAGTTCACTCAGGCCTTATAATTCAAAGGTAATCTCTTTGTAAACATGAAATCTAAGGTAGTTAATTAAACTTGAATGAAACATATTTGCTTACCTGTTTGTTCTTGCACTCGATTGAATATCCTGAACAAATCAGTTTCATTTGGCATGCAGTGCTTCATCTTTCATTGGCGAACTGAAATCAAATGATCCTCACTATAACTGATCTCGATACAAATGCAACAGTTTAATCACGAGAAAGATATTTGAGTTTTCTGCACTGAATTTCGATCGTGACGTCAGTTGATTAATAGATACTGTCTAACATCAGAAGTTCCATCTGCAAGCTTTTAATGAAACAGTGAGATTGAATTGAATTGATTGTAGCATTGAGCGAGCTCTCAACGTGCTACAGTGCTCTTTCTCAGAGTTTAATACTGGATAAATGACTGTTTTCGACCGTTTTTTAATCCAATGCATGAATTTACAGCCGTGCATAATTTGAAACAAGTTATCAATCATATTCTTGGCTATAAATGCACTGGAAAAGCACGAGAAAATCAACTTTTACCAACGTGCAACGGCCCTTATTTATGATAAGTATCGTATACTATATCTTCTTACTGGAAGTGGTGTAGCACGTCAGAGATTCTGGTTTTCGTTCTGACAAAGTGAAGAACTGGGGCTACAATCACTTCAATGATAATTTTGACTGTAATGCACGGATAGATATATCAAAATGGAGTTGATAATAGACACAAGAAGGCATGAAACTAAACTTTAAAAGCAAACGTAGCACGTACGCTCTACACTAAACATAACAAGGCTTATCCTATGCTCGATCTCACACAACAACAATATTTTCAAAACTTCTATTCCACATCCCATTGCACATTTTTACATTATGATCATTTTATAATTTTAAGCTTGCTAATTTTAGATGTTCGCATCATTTCAAACCGTCATATTCTTAGATATTGAATGAAATAGATTGAAAAGATAATTATCTACGGCTTCATAGGCTATGGGTTCACTATGTGAGGAAAATTTAATTTTGTGGCACCAAAAGTTTATCTCGATACCCTAGTTAGTAAAGGTATATTTAAGCCTCTACAGATCACCAATTCTCTCCCATAAACGATACTTTAAGATGAATTTTGCTGGTGTTAAGGTATCAATCTACTACTTGGCAATACCCAACACTCAAATCATATCTTACAACTTTTTTCTCAAAGTTCTTAGTTAGTTAGGATGCGTATAAGCCCATACAAGTCACTAACCCTTTTTCATATATCATGGTTTGAGTTCTAGTACTAAGTCATTTTATCGTTATATAGTTTATAATGAAAGCCGAGAACAACATATCCTCCTCCCCCCTTCCCCCTCAAAACAATGTTGTATTATAACAACTCAACTAGCACTGCATCGTGCACTTGCCATATTGGCGCTCAAACCACCTACTCGGTCAAACCTAGTATGTTTCAACTACCCTCACTATAGTGTATAATCCACGAAAAAGGTAATACATTCAAGCTCTTTTCTCTGAGATGAATGTTGTGGTGTAATGAAGCAGTTCTTCGCTGCTTTCTGTGCATTTCAAAGTCAAACCTCCTACTTGGTGAAATGCAACATTGTTTGAAAGGGGAGGGGAGAGGGGAAGGAGTCTTAGATTTTTTAGAGTAGTTATTGAGAAGAAGTGAAACACCTCTTAAATGTACTGCTGCTCTATAATTCCTAATATCAACACACAGATAGTAAAGCTCTACCATCCCCTAAAAAACTAGGGCTCTAGCTAAGTACTTTGAAAAGGCAAGCATTTTCATTCAGAATAGCCATTACAGTGAAGTATGTAGAGACAAAGTTTTCTACTTGTTTCCTCTTGCAAAACAGCCTACTATTATAAGATAAACATAGTTACTAATTAGTGGCTATCGATATCTCAATTAAAATTAGGCTAAGACAGCTTTTCCTCCTCATCTAGACCTCTCAGTCAAACTACAGCCAGTTCACTCAGGCCCTATAATTCAAAGGTAATCTCTTTGTAAACATGAAATCTAAGGTAGTTAATTAAACTTGAATGAAACATATTTGCTTACCTGTTTGTTCTTGCACTCGATTGAATATCCTGAACAAATCAGTTTCATTTGGCATGCAGTGCTTCATCTTTCATTGGCGAACTGAAATCAAATGATCGTCACTATAACTGATCTCGATACAAATGCAACAGTTTAATCACGAGAAAGATATTTGAGTTTTCTGCACTGAATTTCGATTGTGACGTCAGTTGATTAATAGATACTGTCTAACATCAGAAGTTCCATCTGCAAGCTTTTAATGAAACAGTGAGATTGAATTGAATTGATTGTAGCATTGAGCGAGCTCTCAACGTGCTACAGTGCTCTTTCTCAGAGTTTAATACTGGATAAATGACTGTTTTCGACCGTTTTTTAATCCAATGCATGAATTTACAGCCGTGCATAATTTGAAACAAGTTATCAATCATATTCTTGGCTATAAATGCACTGGAAAAGCACGAGAAAATCAACTTTTACCAACGTGCAACGGCCCTTATTTATGATAAGTATCGTATACTATATCTTCTTACTGGAAGTGGTGTAGCACGTCAGAGATTCTGGTTTTCGTTCTGACAAAGTGAAGAACTGGGGCTACAATCACTTCAATGATAATTTTGACTGTAATGCACGGATAGATATATCAAAATGGAGTTGATAATAGACACAAGAAGGCATGAAACTAAACTTTAAAAGCAAACGTAGCACGTACGCTCTACACTAAACATAACAAGGCTTATCCTATGCTCGATCTCACACAACAACAATATTTTCAAAACTTCAATTCGACATCCCATTGCACATTTTTACATTATGATCATTTTATAATTTTAAGCTTGCTAATTTTAGATGTTCGCATCATTTCAAACCGTCATATTCTTAGATATTGAATGAAATAGATTGAAAAGATAATTATCTACGGCTTCATAGGCTATGGGTTCACTATGTGAGGAAAATTTAATTTTGTGGCACCAAAAGTTTATCTCGATACCCTAGTTAGTAAAGGTATATTTAAGCCTCTACAGATCACCAATTCTCTCCCATAAACGATACTTTAAGATGAATTTTGCTGGTGTTAAGGTATCAATCTACTACTTGGCAATACCCAACACTCAAATCATATCTTACAACTTTTTTCTCAAAGTTCTTAGTTAGTTAGGATGCGTATAAGCCCATACAAGTCACTAACCCTTTTTCATATATCATGGTTTGAGTTCTAGTACTAAGTCATTTTATCGTTATATAGTTTATAATGAAAGCCGAGAACAACATATCCTCCTCCCCCCTTCCCCCTCAAAACAATGTTGTATTATAACAACTCAACTAGCACTGCATCGTGCACTTGCCATATTGGCGCTCAAACCACCTACTCGGTCAAACCTAGTATGTTTCAACTACCCTCACTATAGTGTATAATCCACGAAAAAGGTAATACATTCAAGCTCTTTTCTCTGAGATGAATGTTGTGGTGTAATGAAGCAGTTCTTCGCTGCTTTCTGTGCATTTCAAAGTCAAACCTCCTACTTGGTGAAATGCAACATTGTTTGAAAGGGGAGGGGAGAGGGGAAGGAGTCTTAGATTTTTTAGAGTAGTTATTGAGAAGAAGTGAAACACCTCTTAAATGTACTGCTGCTCTATAATTCCTAATATCAACACACAGATAGTAAAGCTCTACCATCCCCTAAAAAACTAGGGCTCTAGCTAAGTACTTTGAAAAGGCAAGCATTTTCATTCAGAATAGCCATTACAGTGAAGTATGTAGAGACAAAGTTTTCTACTTGTTTCCTCTTGCAAAACAGCCTACTATTATAAGATAAACATAGTTACTAATTAGTGGCTATCGATATCTCAATTAAAATTAGGCTAAGACAGCTTTTCCTCCTCATCTAGACCTCTCAGTCAAACTACAGCCAGTTCACTCAGGCCCTATAATTCAAAGGTAATCTCTTTGTAAACATGAAATCTAAGGTAGTTAATTAAACTTGAATGAAACATATTTGCTTACCTGTTTGTTCTTGCACTCGATTGAATATCCTGAACAAATCAGTTTCATTTGGCATGCAGTGCTTCATCTTTCATTGGCGAACTGAAATCAAATGATCGTCACTATAACTGATCTCGATACAAATGCAACAGTTTAATCACGAGAAAGATATTTGAGTTTTCTGCACTGAATTTCGATTGTGACGTCAGTTGATTAATAGATACTGTCTAACATCAGAAGTTCCATCTGCAAGCTTTTAATGAAACAGTGAGATTGAATTGAATTGATTGTAGCATTGAGCGAGCTCTCAACGTGCTACAGTGCTCTTTCTCAGAGTTTAATACTGGATAAATGACTGTTTTCGACCGTTTTTTAATCCAATGCATGAATTTACAGCCGTGCATAATTTGAAACAAGTTATCAATCATATTCTTGGCTATAAATGCACTGGAAAAGCACGAGAAAATCAACTTTTACCAACGTGCAACGGCCCTTATTTATGATAAGTATCGTATACTATATCTTCTTACTGGAAGTGGTGTAGCACGTCAGAGATTCTGGTTTTCGTTCTGACAAAGTGAAGAACTGGGGCTACAATCACTTCAATGATAATTTTGACTGTAATGCACGGATAGATATATCAAAATGGAGTTGATAATAGACACAAGAAGGCATGAAACTAAACTTTAAAAGCAAACGTAGCACGTACGCTCTACACTAAACATAACAAGGCTTATCCTATGCTCGATCTCACACAACAACAATATTTTCAAAACTTCAATTCGACATCCCATTGCACATTTTTACATTATGATCATTTTATAATTTTAAGCTTGCTAATTTTAGATGTTCGCATCATTTCAAACCGTCATATTCTTAGATATTGAATGAAATAGATTGAAAAGATAATTATCTACGGCTTCATAGGCTATGGGTTCACTATGTGAGGAAAATTTAATTTTGTGGCACCAAAAGTTTATCTCGATACCCTAGTTAGTAAAGGTATATTTAAGCCTCTACAGATCACCAATTCTCTCCCATAAACGATACTTTAAGATGAATTTTGCTGGTGTTAAGGTATCAATCTACTACTTGGCAATACCCAACACTCAAATCATATCTTACAACTTTTTTCTCAAAGTTCTTAGTTAGTTAGGATGCGTATAAGCCCATACAAGTCACTAACCCTTTTTCATATATCATGGTTTGAGTTCTAGTACTAAGTCATTTTATCGTTATATAGTTTATAATGAAAGCCGAGAACAACATATCCTCCTCCCCCCTTCCCCCTCAAAACAATGTTGTATTATAACAACTCAACTAGCACTGCATCGTGCACTTGCCATATTGGCGCTCAAACCACCTACTCGGTCAAACCTAGTATGTTTCAACTACCCTCACTATAGTGTATAATCCACGAAAAAGGTAATACATTCAAGCTCTTTTCTCTGAGATGAATGTTGTGGTGTAATGAAGCAGTTCTTCACTGCTTTCTGTGCATTTCAAAGTCAAACCTCCTACTTGGTGAAATGCAACATTGTTTGAAAGGGGAGGGGAGAGGGGAAGGAGTCTTAGATTTTTTAGAGTAGTTATTGAGAAGAAGTGAAACACCTCTTAAATGTACTGCTGCTCTATAATTCCTAATATCAACACACAGATAGTAAAGCTTTGAAATGATTTATTGCATGATCTCAACGAGTCAATCACTCATCAACGTGGGACTGAATTGCTGGTTCAGCAAAAGTGTATTAGGAATCTAAAAAATGTAGCTCGAGGTACTGACGGAAAAGCTATCTATTTCCAGCACCAGAAGAAAGATAGCACCTGTTCCTGGTAAGTCAGTCATTCAATTGCCTTTCAATGTTAAAAAGATATAATATACACCGCAATGGAATCTGAATGGCTGGGGGTTTTCTTGTTTCTATTGATACAAAATCTCTGGTTTTCATTACCGATTCACGGAGGCCTTTGAAACCAATAAGCATTCTTTTGATGGTACTCGTTAAGCGCATCATCTGAGGCTGATAATAGATGTATGTCAGAGAGAAGGGAAGCGACGATGAAAACATTACAGACGATTAAAGCAAAGATAGAAATTGCCCAGTCACTGATAAATGTATGATAGGTAGCTACGGTAAGGAAATAGTAGTTCTTATTGAAGACAAATCTTCTCAAAAGTCTGCTCTTGCCGAACCCCTGCTGCGTAGGGGAAATTTAATGCGATGGATAATGCTGTGGAAAAGGTGGAGGAGCCACAGAGACAAAGCTAGAAATATTCAATAAATTGTCTACTTCATCACTGGGTCTCCTTCGCATTTACCTCTGCAGGTCGACTACCTCCTTTGCATTAAGCGTTTTAGCGATAGAAGTCCATTAAACCTTTCAGCGAGAGAAATCGGAAAATAAAGCGAATTGCTATAAAACAGTTTATTGTTTCACTTGGGTTTTACATTTTCAATAAGAACCTCGTTAATAAGGAACCAGGGCTGGAATTCCTAAAACAATAAGCTACTCCAGGGCTCATTAAGATAAATCGAGCAACTAAGCATTGAAGCATCCATGCAGAAAGTGTTTAAACTTGTTTGATGACACTATATTAAAAGAAGCAACTTTGGACCATCAATTTACGTAAACTGTTTAGGGTACAGAGAAATGTCGATATTTTGTTTGTTTTCAAACTTGAGCAACTTTTGAACAGTTTTCAGGGCTGAAAATCTAAAATATTCAAGCAATTGTCAGGGCTAGGACCAAGTCCAGTTGCTTGTTGACAAAAATTTGTAAGCACAAATACATTTCATCAATAAAACTAAATACACTCAACACTTGAAAACTTTTCGTGAGCTTTGGGGCATATTTTCGTTTGAGGGGGCTGAAACAAAAAACAAACCACACCACACCATGGTACTGTACTTTAAAATTTACTAGGACTGAACAGTTCCTACATAGGAAACCGTTAGTTTGTAAAATAGTGTATCTTTCTTTTTAGTTCCTATACTACCTGCTCCGCGAGTTGAGCACTAACGTCTGCGGTTTACACGAAGCCGGATTCATTTGAATCTGTATCGGAATTGATTCAGATACGCCTCCCGTTTAAACGAGACCAAGCAATCCGCATCAAAATAGATAAGGATAGCCAGATAAAATCTGATTCTTCTAGCCAGAGTTTTTCAAAGTAATCCAGTCTCGTGTAAACGGTAAATCTGCCTTACTTTTGATCCGTAATCAAGTGTACATGCGCTTTCGCGCTCTGCACATATTCTTATTTGAATTCTCAGCCTCAGTTCGTTTTTCACGAATCCACATTTATGTAAACGGAAGTCTACCAGCAACAAAAGCAGCGCGGTTCCGTGTAAACGCAACCCATCCGCATCAATTTTGATACGGACTCAAATCGAACCGGCCTCGTGTAAAAGGAGTCTAAGAAAGGCATAGGTAATCTTCCAATCTTGATGATATATCACATGTCTTTATTTTTAAGCACTGATTGGCAGAAAAAAGGCAGGAAACTACATTTTCATCTCAGAGATGACAGTGTAGTTTCCTGTCTTTTTTCTGCCAATCAGTGCTCAACGATGCTCTACTTCAATGTATTGAGCACTATCTTCTGGGAACCAATGCACTGGCTTTATATGTTTATTTATATAAATGTATTCAACCCTGTTGACGCTTGGACGGTAGAAACATCTTGCATAACTAACGTCATTATTTTCCTTAAGCTTCTGGTGGTCTTATTGATATCCCACTTGGTATTTGGATGATTACTAATTTGTTTTGACTACTCTGATAGACGTTTCTAGCGTGGCAAAGGGAGCTGCCCGTGGCAGCTTTACTCCTACGTAACAGTACAAAAGGGCCAATGGCTGGCTCCGTTTTCCGTGACGTCTGAAAGCCTTTGTTCTTTAGCCAGGGGGGTAGCATTGGCGAAAAGATTTGTGTTGCTGTGGAGGATAAGCCGTTCTGGTCAAGGCTGCTGGCAAGGTTTTAAAAGGCCAATTCAAATTATGATCGTCAACGTTACTTTCAAGGGAGGATGAAGCCCCAAAATACTTCGGATATTCAAAATTTTCTAATTTTCAAGCGTTAAACATGATAAAAGACTCTTTCCATTAGAATTAGTATTAGTTTCTTAGGGTAATGATAATCTACTGGTTTTACACATTTTCTCAAATATAACCCCTCAGTTATGTCAAGCATGTATCCCTTGTATGTAACCGAAAAACTTCTAAATCCTCGCAATATTCAAATTTTACGAATTTTCAAGGGTAATGCTCAAGAATTAACCATTATTTTCTTTTATTTAGGTAATTTTCAAAGTAAATAATATTTTATTGGCTTTTTGCATTTTCTCAAATGTAGCCCTCAGTTATGTTATGCATGTACTTCTTGCATATGACCGAAAAACTTCTAAATCCTCGCAATATTCATAATTTACAAATTTTCAAGGATAATGCTCAAAAATTAATCATTATTTTCTTTATTTATGTAATTTTCAAAGTAAATAATATTTTATTGGCTTTTTGCATTTTCTCAAATGTAGCCCTCAGTTATGTTATGCATGTACTTCTTGCATATGACCGAAAAACTTCTAAATCCTCGCAATATTCATAATTTACAAATTTTCAAGGATAATGCTCAAAAATTAATCATTATTTTCTTTATTTATGTAATTTTCTTAGTAAATAATATTTCATTGGCTTTACGCATTTTCTCAAATATAGCCCTCAGTTATGTCATGCATGTACCCCTTGAATGTGACCAGAAAACTTCTAAATCCTCGGAATATTGAATATTTACCAGTTTTCAAACTCAACGTTTAGACATAACCATCATTTAATTTTCCTATGCTATTTTCTAAGTTAATGAAGTTTTTTTAGCTTTACACATTTTCTCGAGTATAGCCCTCAGTTATGGCATGCATGTACCCCTTGTATGTAACCGAAAAACTTCTAAATCCTCGCAATATGCAAAATTTACGAATTTTCAAGGGTAATGCCCAAGAATTAACCATTATTTTCTTTTATTTATGTAATTTTCAAAGTAAATAATATTTTATTGGCTTTACGCATTTTCTCAAATATAGCCCTCAGTTATGGCATGCATGTACCCCTTGTATGTAACCGAAAAACTTCTAAATCCTCGCAATATGCAAAATTTACGAATTTTCAAGGGTAATGCCCAAGAATTAACCATTATTTTCTTTTATTTATGTAATTTTCAAAGTAAATAATATTTTATTGGCTTTACGCATTTTCTCAAATATAGCCCTCAGTTATGTTATCCATGTAGCCCTTATGTGACCAGAAAACTTCTAAATCCTCGGAATATTGAATATTAACCAATTTTTCAAACTGAACGCTCAGACATTACCATCATTTTATTTCATCTATGCTATTTTCTTATTATGATAATATTCTATTAGCTTTACGCATTTTTCAAAATATAGCCCTCACTTATGTAATTGCAAGTACCCCTTGTTTGTGACCGAAAAATTTCTAAATCGTTGTCTTATTCAAAATTTACCAATTTCTATGCGTAATAATCAGAAATAATCATCATTTTCCAACATCTCTGTTATTTTCTTAGAAAAAAGATATTCTATTGTTATCACGTATTTCTAGAATATAGCCCTCAATTATAAAATGTAGGTACCCCTTGTATGTAACGGTGATTTTCATGGATAACTTGCTAGCCTGTTGGATAAAGAAAGTAACTTGATTTTGATCATGTTACCATGGGATCATTATTTTTCGACTGATCTAAAAGTTCTCTACCGATGCTATAGTTTTCGCAGATTTTCAAGATAACCCAAATTATTTTCCCAGGATGCTCTGAGAAACCATGGTGATAAGCCAGTATCTTGACATTTGAGTGGTTCATAGACATTTCAACATTTTTCAATACATCAGCCATCTTTATGTGGCCTTTATATTCCCTACCACACTTATCATATATTATTTGGCCCTATTTAATCATAATATGAATTTCAATGATAGAAATTTTCTTGCATTTACATTACCTTTCATACTTGAAATTAGTTGACGAGGTTTGCACATTTTCAGGAAATGAACCCTAGCTCTATGGTCATCTTCCCTCTATAAGTTACCAACGTTCTGAATTTTCGAATATCATATTACTTCAGGGTTGAATCCCTATTCTTTGGCGTTATTCACCGACATTATTTTGGTGAATGACAAAGTTCCACATACACGTCCCGAAATGTCCGAGATTCAGGGGTAGTAAAGTTCACCCTGTGTAACTTAGTCAGAGTAATTGCTTTGTAGCGGAGCATCAAATCCAAAACAAATCTTAAGACTTAATCATGGAAAACTCTTTTCAAGCTAAAGAGGAGCAAAGATGAGTCAATTATCTTTTCCAAAAATCAAGCAAGAGAACTAGACCACAAGATAGGTAAGTAAAGCAAGTCGCAATTACTCTCTTGCTAAAGTTGGTATAAAAACAAGGCCAAAATACAAGGCGATTAAGAAATAGTCAGGTATTAAGAAGTCTGTTTGCAGTTCCACACCTAAAAATAATTTCAAAGATAATGAGAAAGTAACAGACAAATGTTTCGTTTATGTATTGTGTTATATCTAATACCATATCGTATGCTTCAACGAAAATAAAACGTAAAAATAACAACTGTTCAGTAGCTAACAAATAATCTTAATTTCGAATAAGGAGATGGGTTCAAAAAATGAGTTTTACAAATTGTTAACCTTAATACTTCTTGTATCAGGTTTATCATTAGGCATTTAACGATTTTGGCAAAAAGTTCATTTGGGAATCTAATCAGTGAAAAAAAATGGGCGAGAGAATATTATGATCGGTTTGAGTACTTCGCAGATTTATGAGAAGGAGTCTTCACTTATCTGGGCAAGGGAGCTCGACTTAAAATCAATATTAATATGATATGGGAAGGTGATATGTTCGTAATATGAATCGCACCCGATTTTCAATACTCCCTTTTACACATTTTGACTTTGTTAACTTCATCAAAAACAGGAATGCTTAAAAAAGATAGCCAAGTTAGCTTGAAAAAGTAGTGAAAAGAAGTACATTTTACCTCCACAGAGTGAAATAATCGAATTGTTGTAAAGCAAGACGATGTGAAGATGGCTGCATCGCCTTACTGTCCAACATAATGTTTTTGAATCTAATATCTGAATATTTGAATGTAAACTTTTCCAAAATGAGTATTCGTTGACATTATTTTGTACAATTCTAGCTGTATTCAATAGATTTTAGTGAGCGAAGGGCAAGTTAAGCATGGTTTTTTCTTACCCCTAGATCATAAAATACTACGCGAAAACTAGATCTATTTTTTACAAAACCACATTCTATCCAACATACTTGGAGGCATACTTAGCCAAGAGAAAATGCTTGTAAAGTCAATAGTTGCTATAAAAAAAGTATATTTAATATCAAAAGGGTTGTAAAATATAGTTTGGCCTTTACAGTGTTTTTTCAATTGGCAGAAAATATCTGAATTCCAAGGTTCATCTTCTGTCTTCCTTCAGCCATTTCACTCAATTTGGTCCGAATATTAAATTTTGTATATGTAACTTGAATAGGCAGAGTCCAGCCAGATCAGAATGAGTGAGCCAGTCATCAACCAAAAAACTCCACAGCATTGCAGTTGCTTGTTCAACTAGAAAAAAAGAAAGAGTCAGTGCTAAATTGTTGAATTACAAAAATAAATTGATAATTTACAGAGCAATCAAATCATCAATTTTTGATAGAAAAAAAAATCTAGTTAATGTCAAAACTTGTTTGATCTAAGCAAGATTTAAAGTGATGTGAAGAAAAACAAACTTGACAGATGTCATCACTGTCCAACACCACACACACCAGTATGAAGATTAAACCACTCAAAGGAAATACATACAAGAAAACTTGGAGATTAGATCTGTAAATTTATCCAATAAACTCCATAAGTAAAGCTAGAAATAAATAGCCAATACAAAACAAAATGGAGAAAAATCATTAAAAACATATCTAAGATAACTGAAGAAAAGGATTAAAATAAGATAATTAAAGTAACAAAATAGTTTTCATATCAAGAATATGATAAATGTAAAGATACACAATTTAAAGTAAGTACGAGAATACTGAAAACTTCAAATATAAAAAAAAACAAATGAAGAATGTAGAATGAAATCAGGTCAATATTCAATTTAACCATTAGTCTCTAATAAAAACGACAACAAAGATGGAACTGTTCAATTGTCTTAGAAGTTTTGCAAAACTTGACGCCATCTCATTTTACCTGGTTTCAATACTAGGGATCAACAACTAGGTAATCCTATTGTCAGAAATCCCCTTCACAGCAGTTATCAATGTGACTAGTGATAGCAAAGCTTATGTTGACTTCTAAATTATTTCAAACACCATTAAAGGAATTTCAATTAATCATGTATGAAAACTTTTTTCTTAAATATAGTGAGCAACATGCAATTCACTTACTTCCAACAAACAACTATTAAACTCTGTTCTTCCTTAATGCCTATAATAATGTTGGAATGAACAAAGATTTCAACTCCTGCTTTGCTTAGAAAAATAGAAATTGATATCAATTTTGGAAAGAGAACCATTGAAATAGTTTAAATTTCAAGATGGTAATGAAACATATCTTTTTAGTTGCCAGAGAATTCTTTTCAAGCATGGCATGAAACTGCCAGCAGCAGAATAAGAGAACTTTTCTGTGTTCATTTACTAAAAAATAAAAGTATGTAGAACTTTGGTTATATTTCACTTAAAACCAGTCCTATAAGATAAACCAAGCTTTGTTCAGGCCATTTTGTCTGCCTGGTATTTTAAACTAGTTTCTAAATATTCATTATCTATGCTCTGAAGAATAAAAAAAATGTGTATTGTAATCCTTAAAACAAAAAAACAATTAAAACATCTCTGATTGATATATTTGAAGTCAAATGTGAAAGTGTAAAAGAGACTGACCATTTAAGTCACTGGCTGCAAAATATTTCATGGGATGAAATTTGAGATGAATAGAAAGGAGATGAAAATGAATTTGGATACTATAATGAAATATATTTCAAAGCTTTTATGAATATAAGCAAATACTTACAAAGATGCATCTAAACATTCAAGAAAAGTCTTGCTACACCAACAAAAACAGCACTTTCAGAATATCTGTATTTGCAGGTTAAACAACCATATCAAAATTTTGGGTCTTCCCTGCAAAGAAAATTTGAAAAATTAGTAAAACTATTGATAATGTGCAATTTATTTCAAACAGTTAAAAAATCTAACAAGATCAAGATAATAACTTTATTGATTAAGTTTCTCAAAAAGGGCTTCTAGCCATTGATTTGTAGCCCTGAGTCTTAGTTTTACAGAGAGGAATTTAAACATTCGCTCCGGCAATGAGCTATGAAGCTGGAACATTTACAAAATGCATGGCTGCAGAGAGAGAGGCCAAAAACTGCTAAGGTCAAAGCCCCTGGAAGCTTCCTAGATTTTGTAATTTCTGAGGCCTCAAAATGGTTAAGAATCCTTTCATTTCCCTTTCTACATATGTATGTTTGTTTTTCCTTTCTACATATGTGGTGTCTTTGAAACAAAATGATCACAACTTTGCAATAAAATGACGAATCGTCTTAAAAACAGAAGATAGATGTGCAAAAATGGAAGAATGCCTCAAACAAAAGGCTGTTGCTGACAAAATATACAACGTGGGTAATTTTTTGCTATCTGGCCATGAAATTGATATCTACAATCATGGACCTAACTTTATAAAGAAAATTTCCAGTTTCGGATATTTCAAAGGCCTATTCTGACTACAGAAGATGTATGCTACTCCACTATCACTTTTATATCAACCCAACCAACTATCATCCTGAGAAATTCCGTAAGAAATCCAACTGGTAACCACTCAATCAAAATCAAGTATCTATACAGAATTTCTTATCTGTAATCAAGGAAGGCATTCTTGCGACAATGCCGAACCCAAGGGAGTATTTAAGAAACCTTAGCCAAGAGGGACAAACAGCTCTGCCCTCCCTCAAGAACATTAAAGTGTTCCTTATCAAACCTGCTGACAAGGGGGGCAAAATAGGTCTCTCTTGTTAACTCAATCCTTTGTAGTGGAAGCCTGTATCAAATCAGGTAATCAACTCCGCTATGAACCGATAGAGACTAATCCCACTCCTGGGCTGGCAATGCAAATTGAAAAATTGTTAACACACCTCGAGACAAGAGGCTTTATTGATAGTGACCGTCATAAGTTCCTCTCTCCTTCTTCCAATACAGTACTTCTACTTTTTATATGCTACCAAAAATTCACAAACCAAATTTTCATCTCTGGCTGCCAGTCACCAACACGAGCCCTATCTCCATACCTAGAAATTTATCTTAAGCCCATTGTCAAAGAGATACCATCCTAAATTAAAGATACCAACCACTTTCTAGAAATAATATTTACCCTTGCTCAAGAAACCAATCCAGCAGACTACTTTGCCCCCTTGATGTCAAATCCGTTTACACTAACATACACTTAAGGAGTATTACCATGACCAATTACTAATACCAATTCGATACCTCAAACAAATTTTTCAACTTTGTTCTTAGACAACTTTTTTGAGTTTGATAATAAATACTACCAACAAATCCATGGTACCACAATGGGTTCCCTATTTGCTCCAAACTTGGCGAATATATTCATGCACTATTATGAGAAATACATATTCAACCATGCACCAAACAATGAATTACCATTCATTTAGAAACGTTCATTGATGATATATTTGTAGTTTGGAAACACGGTGATGATGCCGTCAAGGAATTTATTGATTTCCTGAACTGATGCTTTCCCACCATAAAATTCACTGCCGAGGGTTCATTATCTAATGTAAATGTTCTTGATACCACAATTTATTTCAATGATCAAGGCCGGGGGGGGGGGTAACTCATATATATAGCTGAACGGGGACGTGCCGCCCATAAGGGTGGGTTCGAAAGATTCAAAATCCCTAAATATGGGCCTCAAAATTTCAGTGTTTCCAATAGAAATGGGCTGTCCTGAAACCTTAATAATGGTTTTGACGAAATCCTTCCTCGAAAAACAGATGGTTAAGTGACGCTCTTTAATTGGACATATTACCGTTGACTATATTTTCTGCGAACGGGCAAACTCTTTTCGTCCATTTCAAACTCTTTTCGTCCATCTGAAGCGCCTCCCTATTGACAGGTTTTTACAGATTTTATGCTGGTGCTGTAATCGTTGTTGTTGTTGTTGTTGTTTACGGGAAAGCTATTATATTGATATAATATATTAATATTCACTACGTTTGAAACTATGATACAAGTCAATATCTCCCTCGATTTTCAATCCAAATCAGGGTCATTAAGATTAAGAAAAAAAACCAAATAATTTGTCGCGCCACAATGGTCATTTCACATTATCAACCTATATTTCGCATTCAACCACACTTAACCATTATTCGATGAAATTCCCTTTTTATAGAGAGGGTCACCTCTGGGTTTGTTTGTTTACTGCGAATACTCTTATTTTTCTTAATTTCATAATTTTTCCTTATCTATGATATAAAGAAAAAACGTATGATATAAAGAAAAAACGTATGAAATGTACGTTGTAGTTTACTTACGTTCTTATTCAATCTTTTGCATGTTGCATACAGTTTAATTTGAAAACCATAAAACTGGGTATGTTTTTTCCAAATCCTTAAAAGTGGGTATGAAAAAAGTATGTGAATTGGTTATGGGTGGGTACGAAGCTACAATTTGGGCGGCACGCACCCGTCATCTTTCGGTCAAAGTAACCCCCCCGGGGATCAAGGTATTCTGGAGAGTACCTTGTATTTTAAAACGAATGATATATGCACTCTCTCACAATGATTCCTTTCACTCTGAAAGCTACAAGAAGAGATTAGAGGTATAGGAGAATCATCACGAACAATGAAAAACTGACAGAAGAACTAAACAGACTGAGGGATAACCCTCTTCCGAGGGGTTACATACAACCTGTCCTCCAGCCAATATTCAGAGCCAATTCAGCAAAGCTATACAACATACTCAACATGAACCAATATTCAAGAGTAACACCAACTAATGAGACACCTAGACTTCTCCCCTTAGTTGTACCATATGATGACAAACCATTCAAATTGGAACAACGATAATACCTGTAGTTTGTGATGTTTCATAGGCAAAATCTTGATTTAGGCCTAAATTAGGCCGCCTTAATAAGGCCCTTCTAAAAATCAGACGCAATTCTTCTGATTTTGATTTTGTGATGAACTTTAATCCAAAAGATCTAATATAAAATGCTCAACTTACCTTTGGTCTTTTTGTATGTTCTTTAGCTTTTCTCGATGATCTCTTCGACAACTAAAATTTACTGCGAGTAGCGCGCCACTCTAATTACCGATATTATCTTTTTTTGTAACTCTGCTCCGCAACGGCGCTTTAGCAATGGCGAGGCGACCCCCTGGTCAAAATTCTAAGTAATTTACGTCAAGCCGCGTCATAGCAATTGAGTGCTTTCATTGGCTGCTGGTTTGACACATTCCTGAAGCTCCCTTTGCCATGGAGCTCCCTTTACCACACTACAGACGTTTAATACCTCATTCACATTTACCAACCACAGGTGCGCGAATGATGCCATCTACACGGTCTATGTTGTGGTACGAGAAATGCATCCCTTAGTAAAATCACATCACGACCGTTAGTAAAGTCACTAATAAAACTTTGCACTTGATCACTACATATAATAGTATACGAGTGAGTTGAGTAAGTTTAGATTAATCTTGCCAACGATACGCAAAAAGGCCTTATTTCTAGCAAGGACATGGTTGCATGCACAACATCACTACATTTAGTATTAAATTCGTGAATGAGATGTTTATGTTGAATTTGCTAGCCCTACGAAAGTAATTAAGAAAATGCGATTACTAGCAAAATATTGGATTTCTCTATTAAAACTTGCATATCGTACCAAGTATGTTCCTATAAAAAACAGGTATCCTTCTTTCCAGTACTTTGACATCTGTGAATATTTGATTCAAAATAAGGTCAATTAGCTTGAATACAAACAAGACATTAAATATTCCTCTTTAAATTTGAAAATCATTTGAAGAACAATTTGTGACTGCCCAAGAGAAACAGGTGGTGCAATTGCGTTTGAAAAACTAAGCACATCTTTCTTCTACTGCTAGGAAGTATTCGGTAAGTAGACTGTCGATTTTGCATTTTCTTCAAGAATTAGCACCTTAATGTGCTGTTGTTGAGTAAGTAAGTGGATGAGAATCATAAATTACTGAAATATTTCGTCTGTAACTCCTTAGAGTAGTACGCCAGAACAGTTTTGCTCGATACAGAACTCTACAAAAGTGAGAAATGTCGGCAAAAAGGCGAAACATAATAACTACTAACGCTTTGTGTTTGACACTCATTAGAGTAGTACGCCAGAACAGTTCTGATGGATACAGAACTCCACAAAAGTGAGAAAAGTCGGCAAAATAGCGAAACATAATAAATACTAAAGCTTTGTGTTTGACATTCATTAGAGTAGTACGCCAGAACAGTTCTGATGGATACAGAACTCTACAAAAGTGAGAAAAGTCGGCAAAATAGCGAAACATAATAAATACTAAAGCTTTGTGTTTGACATTCATTAGAGTAATACGCCAGAACAGTTCTGATGGATACAGATCTCTACAAAAGTGAGAAAAGTCGGCAAAATAGCGAAACATAATAAATACTAAAGCTTTGTGTTTGACATTCATTAGAGTAATACGCCAGTACAGAACTCTACAAAAGTGAGAAAAGTCGGCAAAATAGCGAAACATAATAGCTACTAAAGCTTTGTGTTTGACATTCATTAGAGTAATACGCCAGAACAGAACTCTACAAAAGTGAGAAAAGTCGGCAAAATAGCGAAACATAATAAATACTAAAGCTTTGTGTTTGACATTCATTAGAGTAATACGCCAGAACAGTTCTGATGGATACAGAACTCTACAAAAGTGAGAAAAGTCGGCAAAATAGCGAAACATAATAAATACTAAAGCTTTGTGTTTGACATTCATTAGAGTAATACGCCAGAACAGTAGATCGACACAGAGCTGTAGAATAATCTCTTTGTTTGCGATCCTCCCGTTTTATTGTTGATTTTGGCATTCTGAATTGCAAGGATGATAATTTATCTTCCACGTTTCCTATTACCCTTAGCTTGTCGTACACGTTTTCAAGCCTAGCACAAATTAACTGGTTTATAGCTGCATGCAACTGTATTATCCTAGAGAGTCATAGAAATCAATATAGGCCTACTAAATGAAATTCCTTTTGTTATTTCAAAGGAGTCTGTTTAATTCGATACTCGCGATGAAGGAGATTTTGTGGATCCTTGTGGCCCTGTATAAACTTCTGCATGATGACGTCATATCATCGGTATCAGCCTCGTCCTCATACTTCAAGATCACCTATGGGAAAGACACTGGCAAGGGATCCTTGAAGAAGGAGTTTTACCAGTGTGACAGGAATGCGTATTGTACAAACGTCGTGAAAACCAAGGATGGGAAATATGCAACAGTTAACAGTGAAAGCGAATTGAAAGAGCTGAAAGATGTTTCATGTGTCTGGAAAAAAATCTCACGTAAATTTATCATACGACTTTTTCATTACATCTTCATTAAATTTTTAGCTGTTTATGGCTAGGGAAGTTGGTATTGTAATTGATAGAGAACCTGGCAGGCTTTTAACACGGGCTGTGACCACCCCTGGGACCTGTAAAGATAGGGGACCCATTGAGTTATGGCATACCATAGTTTGCTGTTAATGAATATAGAAATCCAAAATCATGGCCTATTAGCACAGTACATACTGACCCACTCACAATAGGTGTTGTCGGGGGGGAGTGGAGCTGAAGCAAGGCTTGGACGTAGGGGGACCACACTTGGATGAGTGACTTTTGTTTGTTTATCAACTTATTTTACATCAATTCTCTCATTTCTAGCTTTCTACATACTAAATATACATAGGAAACTAATTTAAATCGATAATTAATAAATATAAAATATGTTGCATGTGTTGCAATTACGGTTTGGGCCATCCCACGTTTTTATCATGTGTTTAAGACTGTTTAGATTTTCGGCGGATTTTATTTCATTTGGCAGGCCATTCCATATTTGTGGACCAAAAAATCGAAGGCTATTAGAGCCAAAGGTTGTCTGATTTGGTTTGTAATGTTGTAAGTCATTGGGGTTTCGCGATGAATAGATCGATGATTTTTTAATAACTTGCATGAAAGATGGGTTTATATTTTTCGATGTCTTAAAAACCTCAATGCAAAGAACCCTTAGACGAGAAACATCATACACCGTTCTGACTTCCTAAGTAATTCGCTGTGGGAGGTTTGGTTGTCATTGTATAGAAATCTCACGGCACGTTCTTGAATCTTTCCATTTTTTGCAAAGCTTTAGATGACGAAAAATACCAAACGAGAGGGCCATAATCAAAATTTAAATAAACAAAAGTTTAGATAAGGATTATCGTTTCATTAAAACCAATCAACTATTTGAGCCTTTTCAAGACATTGAGTCGGGATGCAGCTTTCGTACAAAGTTCAGAGATATGATGTTCAAAATTTAGCCTCTCAGAAAAATAAGAGTCTCAGAAAAATAAGCTGGACTGTTATCGTCAGCATAATTGTGTAATGTTGCTCGGTCAAGCAACAAAAATAGATCGTTTATACAAATATTGAAGAGGATAAGACCATCAACATAGTCTCGATTAAACAACTCACTCTACTGTCTTCAAGAAAGGACATTGAGCTTGGGCTGCCGTGGCCCTGCTTGAAATAAGGCCTCTGGCATTCTGCAGACTAGCACATTATTTATGTGTCTGACGGCAAGTGCAGCTTTTCAGTTTGATGTTCATCTGCCATTATCAGGAAGAGCATCATAAATCACTTGCTATTAGAAAAATGCGTATTTTCCATACAACTCCCTCGTTTTAGTATGCAACGACGTCAAGCCACTTGGCATGGAATCAAGGGAGATCCCAGATGATAGGATAACTGCTTCCTCTATTTGGACTACATACATTCCCTCCAGAGCACGCTTGGGTGATAACTATGGCTGGTATGCTGAAGTTTCTGATTCTCAGCAATTCCTTCAGGTAGGCTTTGCAATCTTCATTTCTCAGTTAAGTCATTAGCTACATGCAATGCACGGCTGAAAGTATCATTAAATAAGGTGATGTGCATAGTCTACGCAGTAAGGGGGGAGGGACAGAGGCAGTTACCCTGCCTCGAAATTTCAAAAAGGATATACTTCCCTATATTGGATTTCTTCGGAAGGGTCTTCCAAGGGGGTTTTGTCCCTCGCTAAACATTTTCTGCGTACGACCTTGATGATATGTGATAGGCGAACACACCTACCATCTTCGAGATCATTATTCTGGAAAAACACAAAACTAGTCGACCCCTAACCTGGAATCACACGAGCCAAGAATGCAAAGACGTAAGTTGTTTAAGGCTAGAACACTACCCTATGCTGGGGTAGGGTATTCGACCTCTGAACACTAGGCGGATATTAACAACTGTGAAGAATTTATTGATGTTTATAAATTCATTTCAGGTTGATTTCGGACGCAGAACATTGCTCCATGCCCTGGCAACCAAAGGACGCATCGGCAGTAAGGAATACTGGGTGACCACCTATCTGGTTACATTCAGTTTCGATGGCAAAAACTTTGAGACAGTTCTGGACAGCCTGACAAAAGAGCCGAAAGTAAGGACCATTATGGCTCAAATTAATAGTATTGCTTAGAATCGATGGCTTGAATTAATTTGAGAAGATTAGTACGAAAGAAAAATGATCGGAGCGAGATTCGAAACCACAACCATTGACTGACAGCGTCACTGCCCTGGTCGAGCAACCCAAATAATATCAATCACACAATGCGCACTACCACTCAACAGAAGTAGAGACGAACCAATACGCGCTTATTAACAACAGAACAACTACACAGTACTTATTAAAGGCAATGACTTTCCCACACCAGTAGGGCCATCATAATCCCACCACAGGATAGGCTGAGCCCGGCGAAGAGTGTTTTACATAATCCGCATGATCTGACGTGCACCTGTGCAGCTGATTTTTACCACTTGCACTTACCCACTTGTAATTGAAAAGCATACCCAATAATAATAATAATAAAACCAGTTTTTTGGTTACCATACCCAAACTTTTGAGTGAACGGTTCAGAATCAAATATCCCATTTCACAATTTTCACAACAGCAACCTATTAGAGCAGTACATCCCCGTAACAATGTTGCGTTATGTTCTTTTCCCGAGATTACCAAATTCATTATAACGATATCTGTTCAGTGTTTCATCTAAGACACAATAAGCTATGAACACGCGCACTCATTTTGATAGATAAACTATGGAAATGAGAAAATTGAAGTCGTTGCTTTTCTCTAATCTGCATATGGCGTATGGAAAGCAGTATATGGCTAGATCACTGAGTTGCTAAAGCTTAAAAACGAGAATTTCTAAGTAAACGAAGAGAGTGATGGCAATAATCACACTTTCAGAACCCTATACTATCCCCTCCCAAACCGGTGGACATGTGATTTCTGTACATAATTACCTTGGTATTCAACCTATTTTCAAAGTTGCCAGAATGTGGAGCAAAGGTGGGTAGCACATGCGTAGCATTATAAGCAATTCAAAGACTTCCCAATATCTGTGAAGGCAAAGGGGGGTAATTCTAAATAATTTTTTGGCTTTCAGGTATTTGCTGGTAACACAGATGCCACTAGTATCGTGAAGAATAACTTGCCTGTCCCAGTGGAGACAAGATACGTTCAAATCCGCCCTCAAAGTTACGTCAATTGGATTGCACTGAGGATCGAGCTCTATGGGTGTTACATCTGAGCTGTTGAACTTACTACATATTTGAGGGTTCCATTTGGATGTTCTTATATTTTTTGAGTAGTTTTAATAGTCTTAAAAGTCTTAGAAATTTAAAGTTTATATTTAAAAAATCAGTTTTAAAGGTAAATATTGAAGATATAGCCTTAAAAAACTAAGTCTTGAAGGAGTCGGCCTCTGACAAGAAAGGGTGATATAAATATTATTGATGCATCTTTATTACGTATTAAGCACAAACTAAACTATTATAATGGATTTTAATGAAACACTTTTAAACACAATTTTAACTGTGGTGTAATTTTTCGATCTCGTTTTTCATCCTTTTTCGTTAAACAGGTCCTTGACTGAAAACAGGATTTTTTATCCTGAACAAGTAAACCTGAACAAATATTACTTTTTATTGTTTTTATTATTATTAAGACGTGATCTGAATGGCAGAAGGTTCCCATCTATTGTCAAGATGATTTCTCATTTAACGGATAATAGTTCCAAGTGAATGTGCGAGCTATGCCTAACACATAAAAAATCATTAACATACGAGCAGAGGTTAGTAATTTAGGCCTTTAACAGAAATAATAATTCATCATTCAAATAAGGAGCTATTTTTGCTGATACTAGGCTAATTTTTTCCTTCTTTAGTTTAAGTGAATTGAGTGTGGTCATTAAACTTTGATTGCGAAAGAAATGCAATCATTATCTTACAGGCTTAAGGAGTCTCTCCAGTGAAATATTCTTATTTGATGGAAGGACCAATTCAGACTCGCTATCCAAATCCGCAATCATTTTTTGTTTACTTCTTACCGTTTTCTCGCAATAAGCATTTGTATTATTATTATTGAATTGAATTGTTTTTGGAAAAGTTTTTGGTGCTTTTAGGATTGACGTCACACAAATTTTTGATACTCAAGAAATTTCTTGTTGTCAACTCTCACTTCTGTCATTTTTCATGTGCGAAAGACTGCTACCAAACTTCATCACCCCACCAAATGCAAAATGAGAATTGCAGCAGAACAGATCATCTAATTCGGGAAGTTGTTTGTCTTCGATCTTCAAGCAACATTCACATTGGAATGTCTGCCAACTATGCTGAGTCAACTCTGAACTTCAGGTGCGAATAAACTGCAAATGGCCTATTGTGGACTTCAGATCAAGAAGGAAGATAGAGTTGAATGGTTTAGGCCAGGGGCCAAGCCAGACCAGCAAACCATCACAGGGAAAGAGAAACTGAGAATTTTTTACAGACCCAGGACAATGACAATCAGAGATGTGGTTAGTTCTTGTAATGTGTATTTCACCTAATATGTAGTGTAGTCTATAATAAGGATTTTACCTTGACTTTACACTTGCAATATCATTTTCCAGCTGGTAGAATTCTGGATTATTGCAGCCACTGGATTCAAGTTTATGCTTGTTGTTGACTTTATCTCCTAAAAGAAATTGAAATATTTTATCTAATGTGCACCATTTCATCAAATCTTGCATCTGTTTAATGTTTTTTAAATAGTTTAGAAAACCATAAATAAGTAATTGAGGTTTATTGACTTCATTGTGTAAGATTTCTATGCAAATGCAAACAAGGGAAAATATGGCAATAGCAAAACACCTTAACAACTGTCATTCACACAAGATTAGATTCACCTTCCCCCAGACCTACACATTAGAGGGGGCAATCATCCAGTTCCGCTTGCTTGCTTGCACTGCAGTGGCATAAGCACCAAGCCCCCAACTTTCAAGCCAGAAATTATGCCCCTGTCAAATGTCTTAGAAATTTTGCTACTTTTCTTTTTGGATGTCTGACTTTTTGCTAAATTCTTGTTGAATAGAGGCCATCAGAGCCAAGGTAGCTGCTTTTAAGCGCAAAATTCTCCTGAAAATAATGAATTTCAAGCCCTGAACAGCTTCCTTTAAAAAATTTCCCTTTTTTATGCTCCTCCACTTTTTACAAGCCCCTGGCCCTCACTTTTGGGTAATTTCTAAGTGAGGAATTACGATAAAGTCTTCAGAACTGTGGTGAGGCAAGAAATTGGTAGGGAGTCTCAAACATTTTAAGGGAAGGAGGAGACCTTGAGTTTTGAAGTACATTTTTAGGAATAAAGAAATTTATCTGATACACATGATTGTAACCATTATTCCTGGGTTTGAGGTCAATTACCAAGTAAAATACTTCATAAATGTAAATTAAAGGGGCATAAGAAGGAGAACAAACAACATGTTCACCTGAAGAATGACAAAATTGCAACTGATGTGTGGGATGCAAGATGAAAAATTACTCTCCCACTCCCTTGAAATATTTTGAGCCTCCTTCATTTTCCCTTCGAGTTACCATACAGAGAAGAAACAAAACCCATGCGATTCCTCAAAGCAGTAGCAACAAAGTAACAAAGCACTTTACCATATCATAGACTTTTTACAACACTTTTGTACTGATTTTAGATGACAACTCCTTCTTCAAAGTCTTCTTGCTGATATTTTGACCATCACTCAAATCCCAAGTCATACATAATATCTCCTCAATTTATTATTGCTAGTTGATATGAGCTATGGTGTCGGTAAAATTTCCTGAATTTTGCCACCAGAACCTTGTATTTTTGAGCTGTCTGACACAAGTTATGGGAATTTTAATTTAGGCCTAACCCTCACAGCTTTGCAATTTTGCCGCCATTTTGAATCGACCTGTGCAATACTTTTGACAGCCTAGTGTAGACAAACTTAGGCCTACTCACCCATTCTCCTATCCCGAATATGTCTCCGCTGTGATAGCTCGATCAAACAACGCCACTGTAAGCCAAATCCTGTAGCTTTTAAATCATTCGCAACCAAAATATTGCAGAAACTGAGAACACCAGCATAGCTTGACTTCAAACTACTAAGTTCTGCAACTTTTACAGCGATACTGACGGACACGAAGAAAAGAGTTCATCTAGATACACGCTTTTTATTTTATAAGGAACCTACCTCAAGGCCTAGTACTAAAAATTCCTTAAATTTTCTATTGTTCTCCATTATTGCGGAAAACAATAGAACAAAAGAATCCATTGTATTTTACAACAAATTTTAGTTCTAGGTTCCTTATAAATAGTTCCTTATAAGAAAAAAGGGTGTATTCATCGCTTCCACTGCTGCTTCTTCGACTCGCAAATCAAAACCTGGTGCAAGATCTGCCAAACACCGAATCACAAAACGAAAAAAGTCGTTCTCCTCGAAACATCCGAACCATGGAAAAACGGGCGAGTTTTACGGCGAGAGTTCAATCTCAATTTGCCATACAAAAGATGGGGTCCGTGTGACGTCACACGGACCCCATCTAACGAAAACTCTTTTCGTTTTTCTCGTCGAGTTTCAACTTTGGAGGCTTATTGTGGAGAACGGTAAAAGATATGCAAAAAATGATTGCGAATTCGTTCGTTTCAGATCAGAATTGGTCTATTCATCAAAAAAAATATTGCACCGGAGTGGCTCTTTAATGAAAAGTTGGACTACCGGGAAACTCTTAGGAGATTACGAGTATATTCTCCTCACCCTATCCCCTTGGATAGCCTTCATCTTGAAAAACGAGTGACTTAAGACGCTAATCCTGAGGAGAACTCAAATTAAAGGAATAAGTTTTAATGCATGGTAAAGATCATGAAATCCGAGAAGAACATCCAACGCTACCCAGAGAAACAGCCTCGTTTCAACTCAGTAGTAAGAGAGACTAGGTAAAAGAGGGGGGCTACATAGCACGCTATAGTCACCGTGGGTTTCGAAAAATCTCAAGCAACTAACGAAAAAACAAAACATTTGTTGCTAAAGATAATTATCTGAATCACTTCAATGAAACAAACTATTTCAGGTAGGTTAAGTCAAAAGGCATATTTCCGATATCACTGAATTTTTCGAATCATTAGAGAATAGGGTTTCCAAATATCAAAAAACATAAGATAGCATGAAAAATTTTTTTCCCACAAAAAATCCATCAAAATTGGCAAAAATTGTAATGTGGCTCAAACAGCAGTCCAATAATTCTGCTCTTTTAGAAAATAATTACCACAATTTACTGCCTGATAATATAGTTTTCTCTCCAAAAAACAGAAAGAAATTAAGTTTTTGTATAACCAAAGAAGTCTGGTTTGAGAAGAAAATAAAACTTTGTAGCCATATCCATTTTTCTTTAAATTAAGAACAACTTTTTACCAACTAACAGATTTAACAAAATACATTTCAGTTTGAATTAATAATTAAATAAGTGTATGAAAAAAGGAAGATAAAAGCAAGAGTCTTAGAATGATTGTGAATGGAAAATATTAATAATTTTGGGAAACATCAGTTAAATGAAGATGAGCCAATGACACACACAGACACAGTGTCCGAAATGCCACCTGCAGCCTACAGATTAACTTGATAACACTGGTTGTTGAATGATTGTCGTAAGTTACAATGTGGTAATTTCAATCCAGAAAATTTGCTTTAATTTTCAATTCACATATCACTTCATGTACGCCACATTGGGCTGTTTAGCACCAAGATTTTAGAGTGAATAAAATAGAATATCCCAGATAATAGAATAAATAAGTTGCATATCCATCTATTTGGATGCAGCAGTCGTGTCCTTGTTTGTCACCTCTTGGTCCGTCTCATTTAGAATAGTCGTTCTGACAATAGCCTCTGTAACTGAGTATGGGT
This sequence comes from Pelagia noctiluca, assembly GCA_963924455.1. Classification (NCBI taxonomy): domain Eukaryota; kingdom Metazoa; phylum Cnidaria; class Scyphozoa; order Semaeostomeae; family Pelagiidae; genus Pelagia; species Pelagia noctiluca. Next base: position 27,263 of record OZ004330.1, on the reverse strand, counting down.
CACAGTTGGATGATGGTCTACGGTCCTCCAAGTAACCCTGGCCGTCTTCAGCACATTGGCGAGGTATTCTGATACTGGCACCCCTGTGTGCCACCCCAGATGAGAAAGTGTGGATGTCGGATGTCTCGTGACGTCCGGTCAGCCTTCTGCTGTTGTCAACTCCGTCATTTGGGTCATACATTCGGATGTGGTACGCATGTCTGGTGGAAAGTTTTTCAACTGCCTCGTAAATGTATTTGATGCCTCCTTCTTCCCTCATTGCTTCAGTACTGCAAAAAATTTAATTTGATTATTCACCAAAAATTTTTCACTCCAGAACCACATTAAAGTAATAAAAATTTGCAAAAAACTTATGGCTGTTTGAAAGAAATGGGTCAAAGCTGTTTGAAATAAAAACTAACGACCCTTGAGTCTATGCAATAGCTGGCGATGTTTGAAAAGTTGACATCTAAAATTTTTATTTAAAAGTGCCCTTCTCAAAACTTCAGAGGTGCTAAGGAAAAAAGCAAAATGATGCTTGAGCTTGTCAGAATAAAATATTTAGATTCCTCTTTCTTCATTGAAAGGTGTTTCATTCAAAATCTAGTTTAGACCTGTTAACCAAATAGAATCAGAATCTGCATGAATGAAATCAGATTCCTAAAGAAGGTTGAACAGTTGCTTGGATATGAGCAAACACAATCAAACATCAATAAGTGAATCATTGGCAGCTTTCTTCATATCCTAACCATTTGATTTTTCTTGCATAATCTTGAGAAAGATCACAGCAAATTCTCTAAGACACATTTGCTATCTGCTTGAACATTTTAGGCACAATGGTAATAAGATAACATCAACTAACTAAAGTTTATTAAGAACTTTTCTGTTGACCAGAGCGGTCACTGTTAGCTTTTGTCAGCACTCAGGTACATTATGCAATAGAGCGTGTAAACTACAACTTCCTTACTTCCTGAAAAGGCCTGTTCATTCTGATGTTGACACTGGGAAAGGAGAACAAGATTGGCACCAAGTTATAAGATTCACGCACTCAACTCACCTGTAATTACAATGTGCACCAGCACCGTTCCAATCTCCTGGCATAGGTTTGGGGTCAAACGTGACAAGAATTCCAAAGTCCTCAGCAACACGTTCTAATAAAAACCGTCCCATCCATAAATGGTCTCCCATCGAGATTCCCTCACAAGGACCAACTTGAAACTCCCACTAAAATGCATATAGAAATGTTTGTAGTTCATCACCCAAATGTAAGCAATGTTGCAAGGAAGCAGCCAGCTTGCGTATAACATTGAAAAAGTACCAATGCTAAAGCTCCTCTGAAGGTCGTAAAAACAAGGCTCTTTCAGCATTAGCAATGCTTTTTGTACCTGCTTCCATTTAGTAATTGGTGCTGGACCTTTGTTGCAGTCTTATGATCTACCTTCTTCAATTAATATCCAAGACTTAAACTTTATTCCTTTCAATAGGTGGCGATAATTACTCAGTAAACCAATTACTTTCTGAATTCAAATGAAAAAAGGAATCTTTCCAAAAGGATTGCTATGGAGCCAATACTCCAAAAAAACAGATATGTCAAGCAAGATTACAGATATCTGTTTGTCATGCATTAAATGTATTTCACACATTCCTCATGTGCTAATCTAGATAAGTTAGACCCAATGAATTTAGAGGATGGTTCATGACAGGTTTGGGGAAATAAATTCTGTTGTTAAAGACAGTATTACTGAACCTATTGCTAGCTTCCTCTGTCATCCTCTAATGTTTTACCAATGAATAATTTTCTTCCTAGAAATTCATTCAACTTTTGAGGTTCATAATCTTAATTTTTGACAAGAGGCAAAAGTATGAAGGAATAACGTTATTTTGATATTAAGAAACTTACCTGGGCAGGCATCACTTCTGCGTTCTCTCCAGCAATTTTAACACCAGCAAACAAACAGGCTCGGTAATGGGCTTCAACAACTTCTCTGCCAAAAACTCTTCCCGTCCCAACAGCACAATAATACGGCCCTTGAGGTGCAGGGTAGCCACCCTTAGGCCAGCCTAAAGGATGCTTATCCTGATCAAGTAATGTGTACTCTTGCTCGATTCCGAACCAGGGATGATGGTCCTGCAAAATGAAAATGGTTAGAGTTATTCAGCTGTAATAATACGAAACCTTCATGTTCAAAGGAAGATACTCCGAGCTGAGATAAGCTTTCTAGACGTCTTTGCAGTAATTTCAAAGAATATTAAAGCTTTATTTTCTCATACAGCAAGCAGAAGCTGATAGGTCGGCAAGATGACAAAAGATAAACACAACTGATTTGACAATTCAGCATTGATACAGTGACAAAACTTCCTTAGGAATCCTGATTCCCAGTTCAGAAATAAAACCTGTATTATTTTCTTCTCGGGTTGGATTCCATGTTGAGATAAGGTCAAAATACCACGAGGAGAACAACGATGAAACATGTGATTCAGTTTCTGTCATAATTCACAGCCGTTGAGCCTAGGACATCCAATCAAGTTACATGGTGGGTGTTACCCCGTGTTCTTAAAAATCGCTGGCTTCCTTTCAACGTAAAACCCTTTTAAAAGGTGGTAAACTCATCTGGAACCCCGCCCTTTTGAAATACTGATTTTCCCAACAAAACAAACTTGCGTTCTCACCTTCACTTTAGTCATTGCTTGGTTACAAGTTTTCCTCTTGTTCGTCTCGCAAGGTTTGTGGTCGTGTTTGTAGGTTTCGCAGAGAACCAACTTGTTCTTCCCCCGTCGAAATGGGTCTCTGAAAATGGCCACTGGGTGGAGATAGGTGTCGCTGTTGCTTCCCGAGGCTTGTTTGGTCGAAGAGCCGTCGTAGTTCCAGACAGGAACATCTTCGGGAACCATTGGCTCCCGTTCGAGGGTTCTGGTTTTGCAGCGCATCGTTTCGCCGGTTCCATCGATCCAGACATACATTGCTTGCACTCTGCCTTGAGTGTCCAGGTCCATGTACTTGTTCAGAACCGTTTGGTTCATTCCTTGATACGTTTGTATGGAAGACATCTTGATTTAATTATTGTAGGCCTAACAATAGCGATCAGCCAGATTTCTACGGGAAAATCAAGAATATTAACTTCAACAATCAAACAATAACCCTGAATTTGCAAATGAATAAAGTTTCAAAAGATTCTGAAATCATAAAACCTAAAGTTGGAAAAATAAAGAAAGTATAAATACCCAAGTAGAAATATTGCCACGTCCACAGCAGAGTAAGAGAGTTGAGTGCACACCTTCAATTCCGACCACGCGTCGTTGAAGTGAATCCTTCGATTATGGAAGCCAATATTTATTCCATCATTACTACCTTATTTGGAAGTTTGCCTCGCTTTGAGTGACGAGCACGTTGATCTCGTGAGCAGATTGCAAAAACACGTGGTGGTGAATCTTTTGTTGTTAACTCGGACGAGCGGAGGAAACCTCCCCGGGAAAACACTGCTCATCGCGTGCAGCATCCAGCGGTCACGTGCTTGCATGCAGGCAGTGGGGTGAGACAATTATTGTTGTCCGAAAAAATGATCCCAGAAACTAAATTTTCAGAGAAAAATCTAGGTTTTTCAAATAGATGTACTTTTACATTTTCAAAAAGGAATCGGATTCTCATTTCATTCAGTAAAAAACCCGCATACACGTATCTTTTTTTATAAGTAACTGCTTTATAAGCAAGTCAGTACTCGACTAGATAAAAACATAAGCAATTCCAGCACACGCTTTTATTTTATAAGGAACCTACCTCAAGGCCTAGTACTAAATTTTCCTTAAATTTTCTATTGTCCTCCATTGTTACAAGAAACGATAGAACGAAAGAATGCATTGTATTTCACAAGAAATTCTAGTTGTAGGTTCCTTACAAACAGTTCCTTATAAGAAAAAGGCATGTACTGGATGGACGAATGCTGAGCAATTTGAATATTTAGTTTCTGATTCAATTCGCCATGAAAATCGTGCAGCAGCTATAGAGAAGAAGGTTACATTGGATATTAGTACCCCAGCAAACTTTTATATGCAAGATACCATTGACATTTGTTGTACAACAACTTGTGAGATAGTATTCTAAGGTACAAATTTTTACGTAAAAAAGCTAAGCAATCGCTAAGCAATTTTGAGTACTCAAATTTACCCTCCAGCTAAGCAATTTCTATTACTGAGGTCGAGCTGGAATTACTTATAAAAAAATGCCTGTATAGGAACCTACTGCAATTTTCGGTTTTATTGCAGCCTAAAAGGTTCTTAGTATGGATTAATAGCATTGTGGGAAATTTCTTGGGATCTCTGGCCTACATCTACATGGTTATGGACTGGAAGCATTTGTCTGTTTTCAGATCAGAATTTATAGACTCACAGAATTACCAAAAAAGTTTTAAGAACAAATTCCCCGAAATACTGAGAGGTAAGGTAGCGGTTCTTAAAAGAAGTGGTTCTTTTACGCAGGTTCTACTGTTTAGCCTCACCCCCTCGAAGTGATTTGTTTTGAAAGCCGCGATGAAATAAAATGACCGTAAACCCTATTTCATTACAAATGATATAAGATTAATTTTAATGTTAGGTACGTGGGTAATGTTTTCTTGTTACGCTGTTATGTTCAAAACATTACCTAGTTCATTTAACTACCTAATCATTGTGTTGCAATTCGTTTTTTCAGAAATTCTCGATCTTTGTTATTTTATCGTTTGGGGAGGCCATTGCCCCCTTGGATCCGCCCCTGTCCCAATCATTGTAAAAGTAAGAACAATTTAAGAATATTTCAGGCTGAAAATACAGGAATATCTAAGAACAGTCAGCTTCAAATCAATATTACTGGTTCTTACAAAAAAAGAGTGTAATCAGACACTTTAGCTGTCGAAATGAAATTTTCATTTATTTTTGTATCTCTTTATCCAATTCATGTTTGGCAGTGATGAAAAATAAAGGAACGACGTTATAGGTTTTTATGTTTAAGAAACTTACTAAGAAACTTTTCGTATCATAATTGGGGCGAAAGCTAAAAAAACTCTGATGCGACGATTTAGCATAGTATCTTATAAAAAATGAGTGTACTGTATTAAGAAACCATTCATTACACTCTTTTTTATAAGAATACTTGAAATTCCTGAGCCTCAACTTCTCCATTGTTTATTCTTAGAATTTTCTATGTTCTTTGGCAATTTTGAGCCTAAATATTCTTATAAGATTTATTCTTATAAAGAAAAAGGAGTGTAGGGCAATCATATATCAACACGAGCCTCAAGTTTTGTCAAAATTTAAGAACATGAAAGCAAAGTAAAGTAAGAACAAACTTAGGCTGGCCAGTTTTTGCTCAATATAACAGTTCTCAGAAATATCCATAAGACTGAAAAATAATTACAAAACAAGCAGACAGGTCAAGCGAGTCAAAACTTGCAGCATTTCAAAGGAAATTCCCTTCTAAGTGAAAGCACTGCCATTTCTCTTTGGAAATTTCCATACAAGTTTTAGTACTGTCATTCCTCCTAGAAGGAAATCTCCTCCATAGTCAAAGTACTGTCATTCGTCTTTAAAAGTAAGTTCAATTTTAAGTGAAAGCCCAAATCTCTTATGAAACTTTAAAGCACTGTAATTTCTCTTTAACACAACTGGTAGCAAAACAGACCCAAAGCAAAAAAGGTAAGAGCAATCGAAAAACATTACAGGCTGAAAATAGAGAAATAGTTAAGAGCATCCAACTCCAGCTTAAATTTTAATGGTTCTTACAGAAAAATGATGTAATAAAAATTCATGAATTTATATTAGAATTAAAACTTCTAGTTTGACGGTCTTTACAAATATTAGAATTAAGTTACCAAAAAATACAAATACATTTTTGACAGTGTCACACTCAAGGAATCTAGTGCTTATTTGAGAAGCCAATCTTCATTATATGCAATTATTATCATCATTGTTGTTTTTAAAAACCTTATTAGTGAGTGAGTTGATGTTGAACGTGCTAGCTTACGAAAGGCCACAAGAGACCTTTTTCCAGAAGGGGCCACAGTAACATGCACTGCATCATGGCATAAGTCCAGTCCCAATCATAGTGGCTTTAAACACCCACCGTCCATGCACCAAAGCAAACGCCACTGGTTCACAGCTGCACGCCACTCATCTCATTCGCTTCAATTGCATGAAAGTAACAGAGGTGATTCTGGAGCATGGAATGCTGAGGTTTCATTCTTGGTAAGTGGGGCATCTACCCTTGACTGCAGATCACGCCGTCACTCTGCAAACGTTTGACTCATTAAACAACCCTTCTTTTACGGAGTAAGCCAAGCTTTTCAGCCAAATGCGTTTTTATATCGTCTTCCTTTTTCACAACGTCTGATTTTAGCTTAGCTACAGGCTTCTCCGAAAGCCGCTCGTTTCTCTTGAAGAATAACTCCAGTTTATTCGAGTCGTCTTTCTGCTCAACTTTTGCAGATTTTTCTTCGATGCTGATGGCATCGTTCTTTGGTAATGTAATAGGTACCGGCATCATCTCCTTCAGCTCCTCCTCCATTGCGTTAAGCTGCTCCGCAGCTGCGAGGTAGGTATCATTCAGTAAAAAGTACCTGAACTTGAGAATCAAGATCTTCCTGAATTTATCCGCAAGTTGCTCAGAAGATAAAGAATCACTTTTAGTCTTTTCAATTCGATCCAGACGAATTATATGTTCCGGCGAGATTGCAGTAAGAGCGAGGTCGCCCGGCAGGTTCTCCCCATCAGGCAAGGCAAATCCTAACCCGTCCGGGAATAACTGTATTTTCATGTCCAGTGCTTTCCGCTTCGGGAACGGAAGGGTGACCAACAAGGTGGCACCCTCTGAGAACTTGGAGTGTCTGTGAATCCATCTCGAGCTACCATGTGCGGTCAAGACCTGAGAGAAGTCCGCCATTATTTTACTTGTAACGAATAAAGCCAGCGTCTGATTCCTGTCTCTTAAAACTGTTATTCTGTTTACGGTCGGTCCGAACATTTTTCTGAGCAGAGTGACCGGGGAATAGTCCGGCAACTCTAAGAGAAGGGCCAGATTGCGGTATTTTCCACGCTTGACGACCAGGATACGAATGTGGGCCTCTTCGAAGCTTGCGATGTCCGGAACACCTGTTCAAATCAACAGAAACCGGTTGGAAATCAGGTCAATACAATACACAGTTTACGAAACAATACTTGACATGATAGACACCACTTATCATAACAGTCCATTGATATTTAGTAGGGCAACCTAAATACATTCATTCTTATCAAGGCTGTTCATCATAGACTTGAGCATCTGTATTTTGAAATGAAATAGTTAGAAGCAATATTAGTAGGTCCAACTCAATATATCGAGATTCCATTAGGGGCAGCTATTTTCTTTGATGATTGTTGGAATGTTATGAATGCTCAGCACGAGACTGAATAATTGTGCAGCAGCTATTGTTAGCAAAGAATCAAGTTAATGTGATTTCTTTGACAGCCATATTGGGAGGCCAAGTGCAAGCCAGAGTAATTGGCTTCAACATCTGAATCCAGAAAAAACGTAATGCTGAATGGCGTCTTTATTTGAGACCAGTGTGTATCTGCCACAATTATAGACTTCTAATCACCACTTATCATGCTGTTATCAGGGATGTTTCTGAAACAATGTTTGATGTGATTGTAGTGATAAGTGTTGACTAGTTTGTCAAACAGTTTATAAAATGATATACCAGGAACAAGGGCCGGGATCTAGGCCTCATATTGGATAGAAAATAGAACGCTACCGAGGACCCTGATTTTGCAGTTGAATAACAAAGGTTCAGGATATTGATAGGCAAAATCGTTTACAATCTTCATTAGGTATTGGTTTATGTGCTAAGCATAAAGGGCCCACTGTATAGGTAGACTAATCGAGCAGTGCGACCCTGGTCCTTCCTCTCGATGTAAACACACCCCGTGATTCCTTTTGCCTTTTGGCCTGGAATTACAGAGAACGGGCTAATTCTCTCCTTACACTTTGTGGCAGGTCTGAAGGTGGTTTTGAACCCGGGACCCTTTGAAAAGGGGCAAGTGATCTAACCACTCGGCAATCCCCGCCATGAATTGCACTAAAAGCTCCTAGATTTCCTTCTGAAGGCCTAGACACACTTAATCTTCATCATGCCCCTAGTACCCCTGCTAGTGAGCAGTGTGTTTTCTGTTACCTAAAGAAGAATCCATGAATGAAACATTCATGAACATCAACAATAATAAAAATAGAATCATACCTGAAAAGACCATTTCGTAGTCTCCATCAATAGCTCTAATTTGACCACGGACTTTCACTCTCCGCAGTCGAAAGTTGTCGAGACCAATGTTTCTGAGTAGAACGTTAATACCCCCAGATGGAAGGATGTCCACATCAAATTTCTTCGCTATCGCTTTGATTGATATTCCTGCAAGAAGGATTTCAGATCTTATTTCGAAATATGTTAATCGGTGACTCAGAAAGTTTGAAAAATCTCATAGGGAATTTCTAGCGAATACCGAGGCAGCAATAAGCGTATGTTTTATGTTAATACCTCTTCGGGCTGTCCCAGACAGTGTCATTTCTCCAGTCGAGGATCGAGTGATTTTGACGCTCATCTGGTTGTCTTCCACCCACCATGTTCCTCTTGCAATCATCTCGTAATCACCAAATGGAATTGGTACCGATATGTCAGCCACCATCGACTTCACTTTCAGAACTACAAGTTGACAAATTATGCATTAATACTAGCTAGTGGGGTAAGGGGTTGCCAGTGCAACTGAATCAAGTTGAAATTTCAAAGAGCATGGTAAATGCTTGCAAGGATATACCTTGTGACACCCTGAACTACCTTGTAACATTCCGTAGTACCTAGTAAGTGATACTAAGTGATACCATGGTACGTGATACCATGATAAGTCATACCAATTGATACCAAAGTAAATTATAACAAGTGATACAAAGGTACCTGATACCTAGTGATACCATTGTAAGTGATACCAAGTAATACCAAGAGATACCATGGTAAGTGATACCAAGTAATACCATGGTAAGTGATATCAAGAGATACTATGGTTAGTGATACCAAGAGATATCATTGTAAGTGATACCAAGTGATACCATGGTAAGTGATATCAAGAGATACCATGGTAAGTGATACCAAGTAATACCATGGTAAGTGATACCAAGTGATTTCATGGCAAGTGATATCAAGAGATACTATGGTAAGTCATACCAATTGATACCAAAGTAAATGATACCAAGTGATACCATGGTTAGTGATTCCAAGTGATACCATGATAATTGATACCATGGAACGTGATACTAAGCGATACCGAGATTTCAAACTTACCAGGTAAAATTCGTAATTGTCCGTCTGCACTGGTGACGAAGGTGACCTTGCCAAGGCACGTATTGATGTAGAAGACCGTGATGCTGATTGGTAGAATATCCTTGATTTGATCCACAGATAACGTGAGGATGTAGCTAGGCAGGATGTTGTCGATGACCTTAGCGAGCGTCAGGCAGTGAGCTCGTTGGGGAATCACTCTGAATGCGCAACTGCCAGACAGAATCTGCACCTTGCACTCGTGGATCTCATAAATCTGCTTCAGATCCGGGACTTTCGAGCCAAGGAATAATTCTATGTTTGGAAACGTAACAGCTTCGGGCGAGGTTCCTGAAAATCAACAAGAAATTAGAATTTGTCATTTGTCTACAAACCTATGTGACCTCGCTCGGATATTCACACACAATATGATCTGATAATTAATTAGTCTTGTCCTAATAAGTGGTCAATATCATTTCTAATATTGTGCAAGAAACAACCTTGAAGTCTGAATGTAAAACTTTGTCCTACTAAATATCAGAAGCTTATCATGATAAGTGGTGACTATCACATCTAATATCATATCTCATATCTAACAAGAGTCTAATATTGTGTCAGAAACAGCCTTGAAGTCTGAATGTAAAACTTTGTCCTTCTAAATATCAGAAGCTTATCATGATAAGTGGTGACTATCACATCTAATATCATATCTCATATTTAACAAGAGTCTGATATTGTGTCGGAAACAGTCTTGACTGAATGTATTTATGTCGTCCTACTAAATATCAAAAGCTTGTCATAATGAGTAGTGACTTTCTACACATAATACAAAATCGAATTACCATTTGCGAAGATTGTTTTCAAGATTATGACAAGTGCCAAAATAAACCGGATTCCATGCATCCAGACAGCAAAAGGGGTTTCTACGAAGAAAATAGCCGTCATTTAAAAAGGGGTGGTGAGATAAAAGGAGGAATTCCTGGAAACGATGCCAATTGAAAGTGATTGGGAATTTGTCGTTCACTTGGCACGTGATTTCCGCAAGGAGCCTAATCAACCAAACCTCTTAAGAAACTTTCAATTCTCAAAATCAAAGGCGGTTGTTTCTTTGAAAGGGTTTCTTAAAATAGGGTAATTCACTTGACGATACAGTCTTTGCAGTGACTGAATTCGCATCCCAAGTGCGACTATTAATATCAAGTGGTAGAAAGATGCAACAAAAGTGCAGATTTAAACAGAAAAACAACTACAGAGCAAGTGTTTGGATGTTGGGATACAATGAGCGTAATTTCGACACTTATTGTCAATTCGCAATCTGTTTCCAATCAAAATATAATCCCCTTGTGTGGGGATGTAAGTTATTTAAAACGAGGCTGCAATAAATCAAGATTTCTTACCTCTATCTCATGTCATACTACAGGACTGCAACTGGAAGCATTGTTCTGATAAAACTGATAATCCCATAAATCAGTTGATATCCATAAATTAGAAGCCCCTCGCAAATAGAAAACAACTATTTCTGCTTTAAATTCAAACAAACATTTTAGTGCTCAGCTGAGCAGGATCCCTTCCAGCCTGAGACATTACATCATGGTCCGCTTCGCTGCACAGAGCACTGACCTCTCATTCAGACTTGCTGATCCGTTAAAACGGGTGCTCCTTATGGAAATTCCGGTATGCCGACTTTTATGACCGGTGGCCTATTTCCGATCATTACCGAACCAGAAGTTTTTGCCCGGGATATTAGATAGATACTTTAAACAGCCGGACAGAATCGACAGCAAGAACGCAATTAAAACTTATCATACAAAATTAATTGCTGTTCTTTAACAGAGCATATGATAAAAAATGTGGATATCTTCTTCTGTTGAAAATGCCATGAATATACAGTTTTCTTTGAGGGAAATCAATTCGAAAAATCGATCAGAGAATGGTGTCCTTTATTACTTGATTCTTTTTAGCGGTCCAGTCTGTAGTGAGTAAGGTTCCGAATGTGAGACCTGGCTGGGCATATAACAATTGCGGTCGTCCACTGATAAGAAAACATTTCCAATTCTCATGATCAATGCATTAAGTTTTTGTCTGAATTGACTCGATGACATTTAATGTGGCTAGATTGCAAAAAAAATCTCAGATGAGATTTCAAAGTTTTAGATTTAAAATCGACAACTTTAAAATTCCCCACAGGAACGCAATAAGATTGAAAAGACCAACTTCTTATCGAAGCAGAGAAATGGAGAAAAAAGTAAAATCTGATTCACCACAGGAACGCAAGTCCTTGTCATCTATCATTATATGTCTTTAGACATCAATAGGTGTAAATCACTAAGGATTGATGTAAATCGGTAGTTTCAGATATCTTGCTGAAGTGAATAGAAACATCGAGGGGGGAAGGTTAGAGAATGAAATATTTGGACAAAACAAGTGAGATGCAGATTTTCAAGAGATGGCCAATCTATTACCAAAATTATGATTCTTATTGCAATTATAAACCATCTATCTTGAATGCCAAAAATTAATATACGAGGGCCTACTAATATCTAAATCCTGACCGACATTAAGCCTTGTCTCAGCCAGAATGTATAATATTGATAAGCCGTAAATTATTTTATTTCTACAATAGATCAAAATAAACGAATACAGTGGAACCAACCCTTTAGATGTAGATACTGATTATCTTTATTGTGGCTGAGCAATCCTGGCTTCTGCCAGAATGATGTTCTCGATGTATGATTCCCTAGAAGACCTCATTCCCCAGAATGTAGGATAGAATATGCCCTTTGGCAGCGCATAGCTACCAACATCGATGTTCATAACTGCGGTCAAAAAAACAGCCGTCAGTTTTGGTAGCTATGAATCACTTCTCGCTATCCTAACTTATGACTGACTGCCTCATAGGTGCGATGGTATGCAATGATAATGTTATATGAATCGAGGAATTGAAGAACATTATCGAGCCTCCTTTGAAAGTGGTTGATTGGTTATGAGCCAAGGGGGGCTTAATAGAGAATTTGGGGTACATCAGGAATATGTAGATGGAACATAGGTAGTCAGTGATCAATCAACAATGAATATGCGAGCCCTGCCAGCCCCCCGGCTAGGGCAGTGTTCATCTTATAAACATGATGTAGTGAAACTAAGAAGTGCTATCATCTAGTAGACTATCACCGGGGGACCTGGATAAAGTCTGGAAACCATCATTTTTAACTGTTTGTAACATATCTGCGAAATCGTAGGTCTGCTCAAAAAAATCGACTAAAGCTGGCTCGGAGAGGACGCAAGCGATGAACTGTCGGTACTTGATCTTCCATTTGTCAGTAACCAAGCCACTGTCCATCGACGCACTAGAAGCCAAACGAGGCACACCTAGATCTCTAGGCCTCAAACCCTCAACCGAATCCTCAACTGGGATCGACGCAATACTCGTCTTGTCCACATCACTTGCAGATTCAGACTCGAATAGATCTTCTGAGCTCCTAGCGATTGAAGATAGTTCTTTGTAACTCGAGCCGAATAATTTGCGTTCGTTTTCCGAGCCTATTTTAATGCCGTCTGTTGAACTCCTTCTGACGTCATTACTGTCAGCAACATACACATAATCGTCACTCTTAATGCTCTCGGGTTTGCAAGGAGATGAAGTAATGCTGCGCTGCGCATCCGCAAGCGCCTCCGTTAAGGACACGTCTCTTGCAACGTTCAGGCCTACCTCATTATCTGCTTCAATTGACATCACGTCTTTTAAACTAGACTCACCAACCACATTTACTTCAGATTTAGATTCATCTTGAGATTCCAGCTCAAACACCTTGACGGGTGAATCCGGCTCAAGGCTGGGTTCGTTCGCTTCATGTAAAACCGCATCACCGATCTGGAGGAGGATGGTGCCTGCCCTCGCAACGGCCTGGTACAATTCTTGTTCCTGGTTTTTATCTTCGCGGAATAACGAGTACAAGCTCTTCCACAGGTTGATGAAATCGCACTGCAACAACAACAACGATATGACCAGATAAACCTGCAGTGCACTCGCATCTTTATACAAAACCTTGATTAGCCTTTTTAGAATAAATAATAAGAAAATTCCAAATGATTTTTTTCAAAATTTGACTATCAAAATGAGTGCTATCTATCCTGGTGGCAGTGCTTAATCAAACTACAAAATCCGAGTTAGAAAACTTGACCCTACAGCAACAATATAACTGACCACAACTCTACCCCTATCCTCAACCCCAACCCTAACCCTAAATATTGAAAAGCCATTTAACAAAAATGATAAGAAGATTCCTAATAAGTTAACATGCATTGAAATTTGAAATAACGGATAAGATATGAGCGTTGTATATCCTGATGACATTGCTCAATTAATCGTAAAAATCCGAAGCAAACGAGAAAATTATCAGTTGGAAGGCCATGAAAACCATCTTCGACCTCCTTTTGAACATGCATTGACCTCCTTTTGACCTATGCTAGAAAAACAAATCTCATACCTGCATCATGTCCGGAAGCTCTTCGTCCTTCTTCGTATCGTTGCCCTTGGTTACCGATGCCACAAAGTCTTTCACCAGTTTCTTCGCAGATCTCGGAGATTTTGACAATATGTACTCAGAGGTATTCGGACTCAGCGACCTCGTTTCGAAATCAATGGCCTCGGCTTTCTTCGAGACGGGGGGGCTAGCACAAAGTTCGGTCTTTGGTTCATCTGCATCAACGACAGAATCAGAGCTAGCTGCAACAGCAACGTTGCCCCCGTCTTCTATTGAAGATATTGCTTCTTGTATAGAGCTTTGATTTGATGAGATAACAGCTTCAGCGAGTGGCGAAGAAGAGTTGGGACTGACAATGATCTCCCCTTCAGTCTCGCACTGACCCGGAATGCCCATGGCGCGAGGCACGACGACCAGCGTTTCATCGCTGTTGGATTCCTCATCGCTGTGCTCTGTCGCCTCCGACGCGTTTTCAACAACTTCAAAAATGTCTTTCTTGCTGTCTGTCTCTACTGAAGGGGTATCTTTCGACGGCAAATGCATTCGGTACAGGAGTTTCATTCGTTGGTAGAATTCTCCACGGCAAATCAGACCACACAACTGGGAGAACTCCTTGAAGTTTATAAGACCGTCTTCATCTTCATCCACCACCTAAAAACAAGATACCAATTTAGACCTATTACATGCAGCCATTGCAACGATCTTAAGGGCATAATACCTATCTACATTTATTGTATGCAGACATCACAACCATCTAAAAGCAACATTTTACATATTTCAAATGTTTAATTAGGGTTTCCTGAATTTCAAAGTCAGGATTTTGAAAATAGCAATACGAGTCACATATCATAATATTATATGGAAGTAAAGAACCTGAGAAAGATACCAGAGTACTCGCACAAATGATATGGAATCTCAAGATTATCTGCCCCGAGTAGGACGGCGAGAACTAAACCCATCCATTTGAAGTTGATCTGTTGTTCTGGTTTATATGCTAAATATACATTTGAAGTCCTCGTGCGCTATTACAGATTTTAGCATGAAAAATGAAGTAATGAAATAGTACGATAAAAGAAAAAATGAGGCAATAACCTCTTTGTGGCCTTAAAATGCCTGTAACTGCATACCTAATGTCAGATCAAAAGCTTTAGTAGCAATATTAATATTTTTCATAGCACTCGAATATTTTCAAGCACAGCTTCAGATCTTTCTCGGCGAAGAAACTTCCATAAATAAAAGTTTTTGAAAATATTTTTCATGGGAAAGATTAATAATTTCTATCAAACGCAATTTTGTGAGTTTGAATCTTCGCATTGGGTACATCTGAGATTAATGAATCATAAGTTGTCACAGATCTTACATGCTTCGGAACACACGGTATATCTGATTGACGTTCGGTCCAGTAGAAATCATTTCACTAACCTTGAAGCACCTGTTCGCAAGTTCGAGACCAAGATCCCCCTTACCCCAGGGAAGAATCTTGGTAAACATGACATTGAACCTTTCATTATCGATCCAGAAGGTTTCATGGGGGTCTTTCCAGCCTTGCTCGCTTTTCAAATCTTGGCCTCTCAACTCTGAACCTCCCCAGTATTTACTTTGTAAGTGACCAGCCTGTTGATAACATGAAATAGTTACAGTCACCCATGAGTCATAAAAGAGTGATATAGGATTGGTAAGATATAAACAGAAGGGTGTAAAACACCCGGACTGGAATACCCGAAACATAAACTGGCAATTTTCAACTGGGACTCATTGCATTGATAAGACAGAAAGAGAACGAGATGGAAATCTAATAGCGAGAACGAGACAGAAAGAGGACGGGGTAGAAATCTAATAGCGAGAACGAGACAGAAAGAGAACGAGATGGAAATCTAATAGCGAGAACGAGACAGAAAGAGAACGAGATGGAAATCTAATAGCGAGAACGAGACAGAAAGAGAACGAGGTAGAAGTCCAATGAATTTGTATAACCCATTGTATGTTGAAATTGTCCAATCAAAGAAGAGTGGAATGATACGCATAGCACAGAATCAACCAATCATAATCGGTAAACTTGTAAGAAAATCGAAAATTAACGAAAGATTCCTAATGGGTAAAACGAAATCCTTCTGTCTGTATATGATAGGTTTTGGGCAAAAATATTAACCTTGGTATTCTTTAGGATATAAGAAAGATAAAATAATTCCTGAATGAAATAATTCACGAGTGGAAATGAATATCTTCGACATCAGAAGTTGGAAGAACGATTACCAATAAATACATATGATGATGATGATGATAGTGATAAAGAAAATAATGAAAATCACAACTCACTTTAAACAGAATAAAAAGATCTTCCAGCTCAATCGATGTCAAACAGGAATCTGGGCCTAAGCTTCGGACAACACTTCTCTTGATATTGTCTTCCAAATACTAAAATTCAACAAAAAAATTGCTGAGTAAAGAGAAGTTGATATTTTGCAGATCTAGTCACGTAAAGCGAAACTGTTATGAAGAAGGCTGAATCGTGAGGGAAAGGGAGAAAAGAGAATTTATTTCATTCTCTGATTGAGATATGTCATCAACAAGTTATCAATAACCGTCTTTGGTGGTTTTCGGTTAATCCACCTAATAACCACTTGAAAAGAAATCCAGCGAAATGGAAAACATTAATGAAATATTACTAACAAAAAAGCCTGAAGATACATTAATGGCTTCAATAAGGAGCTTTGCATCAAAGGACTACAAATATGCTTGGAGAGAGATGGAGCTAAGCGCTGATAGAACTTTGATAGTCTCCTTGAGAAGATTTAATCAAAACATTTAGAGCAAGGTTTGTTTCTGAATTGTTCTACAACAGGATCTCGATATCACGAACCACGGATATAACAAGCATACCGGTATAACAAACTAGATGTCTGGTCTCTTGGATTTCGCCTTATTAAATAGTTCTCTCGGTTTAAGGAACTCCAAATGTAACAAAACATTTCTCTAGCTCCCTTCAAAGTTCGTTATAATGGAATTCTGTAATCTATAAGCTTTGGAAAATTGGCTCTAAGATTATCATTATCTCTATCTGATACATAAATTGCCTATTATTTCAGCTTTTTATGCTGAAAATCGATGTAATTTTCCGTTTTCTTTCGTGATTGCACACCCCCGTTCTTCTCTACCAACCCACTTATGATTAACAGAGAATACTTGGGAAATTCATTTAGTTAGATGTTTATCTGATAACCAACTGTGAATACAAGGGTGATTCATTTATTTTCTAGATGTTTATCTAAAATCCATGATCACAGTAAGCATAATTACCTGGACAACCTTGAGTCTTTGTGAATTGCGCAGTTTCTCGATGGTTTCTGCGGTGATGAAACCGAACTTTTGGTAGGACAACAGAATGAGATCTGCCACATCTATAGACGATGTTGCCTGTAATTGAAATGGTTGATTTTACTCACATTGTTAAGTTGAGTTTGTTTCTTTCTGGCATTTTATTTCAATTCGATATTGCTAACAGCTTTTCCATCAAAACAAATCTAGATCGAATATTTAACTACACACTACCATAAAATTCAATTAGAAAGACTTCATGATCAAAACCAATCATTACAACAAGCAGTGCATTTACAAGCTGACACGTTCCACAGCTTTATTAGTTTTTTGAACATCTCGAGTTTATTTGAACATTTTGAGCCAGTTTAATTTCTGTTAGAAAGGCATTCCAAATTTGTAGTTTAGAAATATCTTTATACAGCAGAGAGCTAAACTAGAAGGCTAAAAACAAGAATAGAATCTTTACCACCATTTACCTAGTTTACAGGTCTACCCAACAACAGCCACATTTGAATTAGGAGAGGGGTAAACTAGAAGGCTAAAAAGGGGTAAAAAAACAAGCAAAGATTACCGAAGGGTCGGCCTTTGCGTGTTTAGTATCAAGCAGGATGCCAGGAACGTCCCGACTGGAAACTCGTTCGAGGTATTCGCTTAGAACTTGCATGGCTTCTCCGTCATCTGCACAGTGCAACAACTTCGTGTGGTTTTCTTCCAAACACGTCAATGCAATTTGAAATAACACCTAAAATGATTATAAATCATTATCCCAAAAATTTTTTCTAAAATTTAAGAAATATCATTCCTATTAAAATGTCGAACGCGAATTCAGATTGAAGACATCAACGTAATTGTTAAGAACAGTCTCATGGATAAATCCATGTGATTAGAAGTTAAATGGCGAGAAACAATCAGTAAAATGTTGATACCTTAGCACCGTCGTAGAAAAAGCAGTCCATTATGCTGATAGCACTACCCACAGGCATCACACTGCAAAAACAGAATTTCTTTCATAATACGAATGATCTAACTTTTAATCTCTAACTTCTTATATGGTTTTAAGTACCTCTATGGTCATACTGCTAGACGGTATATGGGATTTTGGCAAAAGGGTAATTTTAATCTTGCATTCATGAGATTTGATGGAGAAATATGTTTATTACATATGTTGATGAGTGGAAAACAACGGAATGGATTTGTTGAGATGGAGAGCATAATCTGTTGATTTCAGACTTCTTAGTGTAAAATGTAATTTGTTATTTTCTTTTATGTTTAAATAGTTGGTCTTTGTCAGTTTTTATGGCAGATCTCTTTGACCAACTTAAAATATTGGCAAAATCTGCGGATATTCCATAGGCTGCAACAATATAAAGTCATAATTGATGAAGTTGTCTGGATGAGCATAGAATATCATTAAAGAAGTGACTCTATAATTACTGAAGAAGGTTGTTTGTAAACAAAATAAAAGGGAACCAACCTGATGAAGATGGTGAGGAACCAAGAAAGTGAAATAAGGTTCAAGACTCCAAGTTGTTTCAGATGCGAATGTAATTCCACCATGTGCTCACTGGCTAGCTGTTCAAATACTCCTGGTAATGAGATTAAAACAATATGAAGAGAGCAAGTCTATTTAGCTAACATTGTTTACATTCTTATTGAAAGTGAGGCAAATTCAAAATTAAGCAAGGCCAATAAGCAAGCCAACTTGCTATCTTCGTAAGGCGTTAGCTTATGTGCAACGAGCCCACTGAAAAAGTAGACTAATCGAAGCAGTGCATTAATAACTGATAGGCAAATACGCTTACTATCTTCGTAAGGTATTGGCTTCTCTGCAAAGCACAAGATGCCCACTGAAAAGAAAGACTAATCGAGCTGCGCCCATTATCCTTCCACTAGATGTGACTCCTTTGCCTTTTTGCCGGACATCTGACCACTCAACCCTCCTGTCACTTATTAATCTCTTATAAGAAATATATAAAGATGTTTTAAACCTCGCATCAACAATTGCATCAACATCTTTGATTGTAATAATCAGGCACCACTTCTCAGATTTATTAAATATTTCTATAAGAAATGTAAATCGAGATATTAATGAGTAAATAAAAAAAGTTATGTAAATACTCAATACCTTGATCCACAAGAGCACCAACGACTTTGGTATTGTAATAATCTGGCAGCATTCGCTCGCAGATGGCGGTTAAGAGCCAAAATGCCTCCTCTTCAGTGCAATATAACAGCAGTACAGATGCTACAATGTTCATTGCCTGGCAGTAACCTACAATGGGATAAGAAATATGACTGAGAAATCGAGGGAGACTGAACATACGGAGTCAAACTGCAAAAGAGTGTATATACTTTTACCAAAGAAGTTCATATTTCCAGCAGAGGAGCGAATTGCTCTAAGAAATGTAGAGCGTGACACAGTCAACTCTGTCTACAGTAAAAACCCGCATACAAGAACCGCCTCCTGAATAAGGAATACCACTCAACTCAAGACCATCCATCCAGGCACAAATCTGACTAAGAGTCTTTCGTAAATCTGTCAAAGTATCACTACCAACTAAGAACCTTTCAGGGTAAAGCTTGAATATAGAGGTTCTTACGTGTAGGTTCTACCGTAGTGCTATCTCTCTGGGGGGATTGAAAAGATCAAATTTCTGAAAGTTCCAGTTATACAGACCTGGATGTACCGTAAGCTTCAGAGAAAAGTGAATACGATCGACGAGCTAATATATATCGAATATTACCTGATACTCACTGGAAATACTTTGTTCCGATGGTAGAAATACCAACTTATACAAAGTTTATTGTTAAGTTTCTGACAACGACCGTTATGAAGTTCAGAATAGTTTTCTGACAAAGCTATCTGAGATATGAAGACTTAAGTCATAAGCCTTAAGAGATTTACCAATATTAGGATTTCTCCATGCATAAGCAGTAAGAACCCGTCTTAATGCAGTTATTCCCAGCTCAGACTGAAATGCTGGATGACCTGGAAGCGACCTGAAAATATAATGTTGAAATTAAAAGCCTCTCTCTCATTATACAGTTTGTTGTTGATAGTTGATAGGCAAATACATTTACTATCTTTGTAAAGCATTCGTTTACATGCTAAGCACAAAGGGCCAACTGAATAGGTAAACAAACGAGGGACGGGACTCTGGTCGGTTCTTTCGATGTGACCACACCTCGTCAACCTTTTGCCTTGCATAACAGAGAGCGGGAACATTTTTTCCACGTACGTACATATATGCAAGCAAGTTATTCAAAGCAAAGCAAAGTACAGCATAATGGGCAGCTAAGATAAAGAATGCGACCAATCATTCTAACATAATTATCAAATTTACTCCTAAAGATCGAAAACTCTAGAATAAAAAAAATTTCAAGTAGTGAAATTATCCTAATTTTCTTCTCAAAACATAATTTCATAAAGAAATATTGCTGCTGCAAACATGGGATGCAACTTCAACACAAAAGAAATACAAAAAAGAGCATTGAACCTGTGTAAATCTCTTTCGATTTCTTCTTGGGTCATTGACATCTTTCCGATGCTTTCTTCCACCATTCTTTTATAATAACCCGGTTGAACTGCAATCTTCAATAAGAAATTAGACTTCATAGATAAATACAGCTCCTTCAGTTTGCAAATAGCCAAATAGCGCTAACCGTAGCACTAACAAAATAGCCCATAATCAAATAGCCTGCAGCTAAAAAGCCCATAGCAAAATAGCCAAATTTCCCTGATCATAAACCTAACCCTAACTCTAACCTTAACTCTAACCAAATAGCCAATACCTAATCGCCAAATAGCCCAAAACCCGTACCCAAATAGCCTATAGAAAAATTACCAAACACCCAAATAGTCCTAACTCCAACCCTAACCATAACCAAATACACTATAGTCAAGTCAAATAGCTGAATAGCCCTAACTCTGAATACCTTGAAAACTTTGATGCTACACCAAAGGGTAAAAGTACAATAAAGATGGAAAAAACCAGCTTGTTTTATAAAAGGTCATGATCAAAGATCAGTTTTTCGCCTGACAGGTAGGATGACTTCAAACAGTGCCTGAAAAACTGCGAACCTTTTGTAGGCAGGATACTTGAAAAATCTTCTTTCATTATCTAATGATGAATTGGAAGCGTTTGGGGGGGACCCGACCGACTCTAAAGCTGCGATCTTAGCCTTTAAAGAACATTTGAGAGCAATCGAAGGGAATTACCCACCACTCCATCTTACATCGACCCCCTTGCTACTAGATATTCTCAACTAGAAGGAAATGGATTCGACTCTCTTACCTCGTTGATGGCACCCGAAAACAATATCCACGTTTCTCCCCTATACTTGTCTGGCACCCCTTTCAGTATCAACTCGTGCATCTTCAGCGTCCTGTACATACACATACCCCTACAAAAATAACATCAAATACCCCTACAAAAAGTAATCATTAAATACCCCTACAAAAACAACATCAAATACCCCTAAAAAAATAACATCAAATACCCCTACAAAAAACAACATCAAATACCCCTAAAAAAATAACATCAAATACCCCTACAAAAATAACATCAAATACCCCTACAAAAATAACATCAAATACCCCTACAAAAATAACATCAAATACCCCTACAAAAATAACATCAAATACCCCTACAAAAATAACATCAAATACCCCTACAAAAATAACATCAAATACCCCTACAAAAAGTAATCATTAAATACCCCTACAAAAACAACATCAAATACCCCTAAAAAAATAACATCAAATACCCCTACAAAAAACAACATCAAATACCCCTAAAAAAATAACATCAAATACCCCTACAAAAAATAACATCAAATACCCCTAGAAAAAATAACATCGAATACCCCTACAAAAATAACATCAAATACCCCTACAAAAATAACATCAAATACCCCTACAAAAATAACATCAAATACCCCTACAAAAATAACATCAAATACCCCTACAAAAATAACATCAAATACCCCTACAAAAATAACATCAAATACCCCTACAAAAATAACATCAAATACCCCTAAAAAAAATAACATCAAATACCCCTATAAAAAATAACATCAAATACCCCTACAAAAATAACATCAAATACCCCTACAAAAAATAACATCAAATACACCTAAAAAAATAACATCAAATGCCCCTACAAAAATAACAACACCAGATACCCCTACAAAAATAACATCAAATACCCCTACAAAAATAACATCAAATACCCCTACAAAAAATAACATCAAATACCCCTAGAAAAAATAACATCAAATACCCCTACAAAAATAACATCAAATACCCCTACAAAAAATAACATCAAATACCCCTACAAAGACAATATTAAACACCCCAATAAAACAATGTCAGACACCCCTATACAAACGAAATTAAACAAAACAAAGTCAAATGCTTCTACAGAAACAACATTAAATACCCCCACAATAACAACGTCAAATGCTTCTACAGAAACAACATTAAATACCCCTACAATAACAACGTCAAATGCTTATACAGAAACAACATTAAATACCCCTACAATAACAACGTCAAATGCTTATACAGAAACAACATTAAATACCCCTACAATAACAACATCAAATGCTTCTACACAAAATCATTAAATACCTCTACAAAAACAACATTAAATACCCCTACAATAACAACGTCGAATGCTTCAATAGAACCAACATTAAATACCCCTGTAAAATCAACACTTCACTGAGCTAGTACCATGCAACCAGGATCAGGAATAGATACAGTGACATGACTCTGAGTTTTTTTAATAGTTTCCCAACTTTACAAATACAAAACTGAAAATACACTGCCCCCTCTGACAGATGAAGAAACGAGTAAAGTTTATAAAAGACGTACCTTCCGTATTCAGCGAAATGGAGATCCCAGATGTGTTCCTTGACTGACTGCTTCGGAGTGACTTCTTTACTCGCTTCAGAAGCAAATACTTTCTTCAGAGCAGGTTGGAATGGAATCGAGCTTTCGTTGCCGAGAGCAAAATTATCCAGGTATTCAGGAATCATTCTGAAACAATCAAAACAAAAGTAAACAAAACAATTCAGTGGCCCTGTTGGAAAAAAGGCATTCCCTATTCAGGCTAGAAATACACTCACTCCATCACAAATGGGAGCACTGGACACAATTGAAGCTCACCAAACTACAAGAACCACTACAAGTGTGCTACAGTGGCCCACTCACTCAGTCATGAGCGATAAAATCAAATAGCCTATAAATCCAACAGACTACATACTGTGGTGTATTGCATACTACCCGAATCCTACTGGAAATAGGAGCCAGCCTTAGTTAGGGTAGCCTTAGTTAGGGTAGCACGTTAAAACAAACTCGCTAGCTCACTGATGGGTGCAATAAAAACACTAGGATCTCACACCACTATATGTACTGATTACTGATGTAGTGCATGCTACCGTGTCCCATCTGCAAATTAAGCCTCTCATGGCTTTTACCAGGTTCGAATGTTAAACAGAAACTCACTCCATGACAAATGGGAGCCTTGGATACACTAAGACCTCAAAACTATATGTAGTATGCTGCCATGTCCCATCTGGAAATTAAGCCTCTCATGGTTTTTACCAGGCTAGAATATTAAACAGAAACTCACTCCACGACAAATGGGAGCCTTTGATACACTAGAACCTCAAAACTACATGTAGTATGCTACCGTGTCCCTGTTGGAAAGCATTGCCTTAGTCATGCTACCATCCCCGCCAAAAGTAGTTGGAACACCCTTCATTTTTTTACCAAATAACTACATTTTTAGCTTTCCTAGCCTTTTATTTCCATTCCAACCCCCTTCCCCCTCAACACAATGTTGTTTACAAAAGGAACTTTATGAGACTACACCAAACACTAGCTGAATGTTATTGGGCTGGTTTTTTATCAGAAACAACAGTGTTAAGGGAGAGGGGAGGGGGCAACATGTAGAAAACTGTTAAAATCATGCAAGTGTTCCAAGACTTTTGGCGGGGATTGTAGCACGTTAAGCAGAACATCACTCAACTCATGAATAGGTGCAGTAACACACGAGTGCCTTAGTTAGGCTAGCAAGTTAATTAGGAACACACTCATTCCTGATTCGGTAGCCTCAAACATGCTAGGACCTCTAATTGCATGTTTATGGAATAGAAAGTTGATGCAATGTAAGGAAGAATCGTTTTGTTATTCAGTGTAGCAAGTTAATCAGAAACACGCCTTTGATGGTGGTTTTAGATGGACATCATCCAAATGCCTTCTCGCAACCACGGCAACTTTTTGTCCACGTCAACACATTTTTTTCACTACTTTTTTGTTAAAATTTATTCTGCTGAAATTGTAAATGTCGTTGGCATTGAGACCAGATGACGTTATGTCTTTTCTCAATGCGGCATATTAAAATGTATTAGTTTGTTTTAATTGATGATAAAAAAGTGTAGCAAGTAAATCAGAAACACGCCCACTTAATCGATAATATCAAACATACTGCCATGTATAAGGAGGGTACATTATCCTGCAATGTTGATGTAAGAAAAATCAGGGCCTTATTCAGTGTAGGACGTTAAACAGAGAACCACTCACCCAGAGGAAATTTCAATGTGCAAAAATCTCAACAATATCTGGCAAAAAATGTTTTCTTTACAAGCTGATGAAGTTTCTACTTACTTCACGGGTGGAGTTTTCGCCAGGAAATCTGAGATTTTCTCCATCAGGAAGTGACGGTTCTTTAATGATGCAAGTAAAATATTTGTCTGGAAACAACATAAATTCATAAGGAATGGTCTAACACGGGATATTATATTTTAAGGCAACTGCCATTCTCATATTCCATTCCCAGATCTCGAACCCACCAAGCAAAAAACAATATTGTAAATGTCGGGTTTAAAAAGTCGTTATATATTTCAGATTTACTTCAGATTTTTGCGTATGGTTAAATGGAAAGGTTGTATAAGAATTAACCAGTAAATAATATAAGCAGTAAATATTAGAAATATACAACAAACCTTTGACTTGATCGTTATATGCACAGCATTTGGGAGAAGAGACGTCGAGTCCATCTTCTCCACCACCGAAATCTCTCTCATTGGAATTATCACAATGCAAAGATCTTTAACCTGTCGGAATAAGCATAGAAATTAAAAGCTTGAAGGATGATGTCGAATTCAATTTATAGGAAAAGCAAATAAATATACTAAAGAGTCTAAAAATAGCAAAATATTTTGTTGGGAATATGTATACATAAATTTCCATTCAACGTTATTAACAAGTTAAAATAGTAAACAAAGAAAAAGTTAGGGGTTGATTACATGATGCAAGCTAACATCGGTCGGGCCGAGATGTTAAGTTCGCTCGTTTCGATTGAACCATGTTTATATGATTTAAATGGATAAAAACGAAGTAGGTTTGCTCGGGATCAGCTCTTTCAAAACTCGGGCTGGTACCAGAAAACGAGAAATACGCAAGTTCAAAATAAAACAATTTGTTGTCAACTCACCTTGTTTGTGATTACACGAATAGGTGACTTTAGTCAGCTCCGAAAGCCGAGCTAAACCACTTTCCTTGCAATTATATGAGAAAACCTGACCCGGGTCAGCTCAGATAGCCAAGTTAGCTAACTTTGATAACCCAGTCGATTTGAGTTGTGAGTCCGTCTCATGTAATCATCACAAATTTATTTTAACAAGCTATCCTACAAAAGGCAGACTAGGCATAACTCGGCATATTGGCCCAACCCGGGTGATCCCACTTAATATAACAAGACCTAACATAGTAAATAATCTTGTTTATGTTTATGTTTGATATTAACTCATCGAAATGATTTTAATTTGCTTTTCAAAATGACAAGGGACGTGTCTAGGGGCCTGATTATACGAGGCGAGCTGGTCCAATCAACAGGCTGACATGGCAAACAGGCCTCCTCACCTTTGAGTTCAATGTGACACAGATTATCTGAAAATAGAAAGCCTGCAAGTTTCAAACAAGCTTTCCTTCAGGCTACCTATAAAAAATCTACATACCCTGCTTTCGAAGCATAAGTAGTTGGGTGAGACAAACAATATTCCCCAGATGTGCGCCTTAGCAAAGGGACTCCATATTGTGCATTCCTGAGTTCCATCCAGCTTTTCTTCCTTGGGAAGTCGAAATACGTTCCTGCAAAAAACACCAAAACAACAACTGAAAGAGCAAGAAATATACGAATTAACTTTTTGTAAAACACGAGAGATAATGGTGATCAGTGCATAGCAGCTACATGCCAGGAACAACATGGTTTTAACGACATTTGCTGCGTGGGGTTTTGAAAGAAAAATCCGCAAATTGTGGATTAAATCAATTGAACATTTGAATTGAGTATTGCTCAAGCAAAATAACTACTG
Source organism: Pelagia noctiluca (assembly GCA_963924455.1). Lineage (NCBI taxonomy): Eukaryota > Metazoa > Cnidaria > Scyphozoa > Semaeostomeae > Pelagiidae > Pelagia > Pelagia noctiluca. The sequence continues at coordinate 793 of OZ004330.1, read as the reverse complement.
TTGGTCATCCTAACTGATATCATAAAATCACTAAAACCACATTTAATATATACAGATAAAATGAATATTCACAATAACTGTACAATTAGCATAGCTTTCGGTTTTACAACCTTACTCAGTGTCACTGATATCATGATGATATTATACAAACAAACTATACGAACAACTTTATCATGCCATCAAGGATATAAGGAGAGACTGATGATAATATTGCTAACCACTTCAAATTGGTTCCTCACCGGTACTGTTCACTTTTCGCCCTTGCTTCCAAATCACGCTTCAATGTCGAGTGGATCTTCTTAACCACTTTCTTGCCCCGTTTCATTCTGCCAGAAACGAAATATCACGTTAAGAAGGATAGAGTTAACGACACATATAAATAATATTTCTTACCTTGCCTTACTCCCTTCACCAGACCTATCCTAACACAGCTCAGCACAATATATGGTAACCTCTGCCCCTCCCATTAGCTACAAACCATCTAGGCAATTGAATTGCGTTAACTTGTAGCTAACGAACCTAAAAAACTTCCTCCCTGTACTAGTTAGCAAGTGACAACACACATTGTCTTCATGTCATGTTGAAGGAGAGGCAAGCAGTGAAGTTTGATTGCCTAGATATACGTCATATCAACTAGATCCCAGACTCTTGCCCTAGCCAGACCTGAAACATGCGAAACTAGTCTTTGAAGACCGATAATTCTATTTCTAAGGAGATAATAAGAGAAGCAAAGTTTTGAATGTATAAACAAAGCTTCGGTATGGTGCATATCAAGGACTTCTTTAAACCTTGT